>CM035166.1:23272653-23495153 GCA_020205615.1 Panax quinquefolius
ATATGTTCCTTCTTATCCAAGATTTAGTTTGGAACCTCTTCATACGTCAAATCTTACGTTATTTTGTTTGGGTTCTAACTCAATAATGTGGTTTTGGGTCTTCCACATATTTAATGTAACATAGATATGTGAAAAATGTTATGAACACGAGGAGGCATACTTGGCGATGGCGAGTCTATAGGCCACGTTCCTACTCGATCGAGGATTAAAAAAGTGGGCCGATGAATTGAGGATTGAGCTTTTCCTCTCTTTCAAATCTCATTTCGTTTCCATGGAAGCAACCGTAACCACGCAGATCTCTATGCTCGAATTCCACGTCCTTTCGATGAAGATCATCACTTAACTCTTGTCGATCTTGTGAGGTTTTTATCGTTGTCGGATCGTTTGAATCTTTTCCCGTAGTCATACGTACCAATTCGGTCCCAACAACATTGCTTCACCCACCTCATCCCGATACTCTTGAGAAACGACACTTTCTTCCATCTGGCGCCTCCGATGGAGCCATACCTGATACTTAACTTGATAAGCTGTTGTTGTGGGAAAACTCCACCCAATGGTAAGAACTTATCCTTAACTTCGCTGAAGTCGAAGACATAGAGTCTTAATAGATCTTGAGTTTGAATAAATCCTCTCCGTGCTCGTCCGTCAAATGAGGATAATATGTCGAGCTAAATCATAAATCCGTGCCCATAGATTTTTGCAAACCTTGAAAATCTTGAAGTGAATCTTGGGTCTTGATCACGAAACTATGGATCTTGGCATACCATGCAATCTTCTGATCTCGTTTATGTACATCCCCGAGAAAAAGCGTTCAAGTGTATGTTTCTCATATCGGTAAGAAATGAGCAGCGGACTTGGTCAGCTTTATCAACAATGACCAAATCGCATACATACCTTAGAAACCTTGGGAAGGCCATTAACAAAATCCATGGTAATGTGCTCCCACTTCCGATTCGGAATTTCAAAGTGGTTGATGGACCTTTTGGTACTTGATTCTTCGCCTTGACTCGTTGACCACGTTAAACACCTTGGAGATAACGGCTATCTCTCTTGTTACATGTGCCCCTTGAAATGTATAACCGAAGATCGAGGTACGTTTGGTACTCCCAATAATGGATTACAAAGCGGTGTGTTATCGCCTCCATCATGATTTTATACTTTAACTCAAGTCGATAGGAACAAAAAGTTTGGAGTTGACTCAAAGTATTCCTTCTTCATTCGATTCCACCTTAAGTATAGCACGCTTCTTGTATTTTCTTCCTCATCGCATCGGCTCAGTCATGGCTTGATCGACTTTTTAACTTTATCGATTAAAGTCGGTTCTACTGCAGTATATTACGCCATCATCATGTGGGTCACAGAGTCTTTATCTCTATCTCCATCCTTTGTAAGTCATACAAAATGGGTCTTTGTGTTGACATATTTTTCGTACCGCGTATGATCTTTACTTTCGATCGTCGGCTACCGTTAAACTTTTCTAGGATGGTATTGGATGGTATGATCATAATCTTTTAACAATTCAAAACTAACGTCGTTATCGCATGTTGAGTTCCTTTTTGAGTGAAGAAATATTTGAGGCTTTTTATGATCAAAAGAAAGATCTCCACTTTCTCCCAATACAAGTAATGCCTCCAAATTTTAAGTGTGAAGACAATGACTTACTAACTCTCAGATCATGAGTAGGATAATTCATCTCATATTCTTTGAGTTATTAGAAGTATAGGCTATGATTTTCGCATGTTGCATGAGAACACATCCCTAACCCTTTACTACGACATCAACATAGATGTCAAATCCTCTAAGCCGGATGGTATTATCGAGCGAATTGATTTGAAATGAGTCTCCTCTCGAAGTTCTTGAAAACTCTTCTAAGCATTCCTCGCCCAATCGAATTTTGTATCTTTCCGAGTCAATTTGAGTTAATGGAGTAGCGATTGAGAAAATCCTTCTATGAATCTCTGATAATAACCACTAAGCTAAGAAAGCTCGTGCTTGATCCAATCCTTGATTTAGGGTTGCTCCCGACTTTGAATAGCTTGATCTTTCTTGGGTCAAAAATATTCCATGACTTGATACTACATTGCCCAAGGAATGCTACCTCCTCAAGCCCGAACTCGCATTTCTTTAACTTGGCATAAAGCTTGTTTTCACGAAGCTTTAGATGTCGACCTCAAGTGTTGCTTTCGTGATCTTCACGGATTTTGGAATATATGAGGATCTTTATCAATAAAAGGCGACCACAAAGTGATCCAAATATTCTCGAATACTCAATTCTTCATATCCATGAAGCGTATGAGCATTAGTCAATCAAACGACATGACTAAAATTTCATAGTGTCAAATGGGTAGTTCTCAAAGGCGCTTTTGGAATATCCTCGATTTTAACCTTGGTGATGATATCCGAGCGGTCGATCTTTGAAAGAATTGTGCTCCTTGCAAGCGGTCAAATAGGTCATCGATGCGAGGTAGCGAGTACTCTATTTTGATGGTGATATGGTTCAATTCGATGGTCAATACAAAGTCGCATACTCCCATCTTTTTTTTCACGAATAGAACGAGAGCACCCTGAGGAGAGGCGTCTTGGGGCCAATGAAACCAATGTCTAACAATTCCTGAATCGGTCTTCAACTCACGAAGTTCAATAGGAGCCATTCGATATGGGGCTTTGGAAATGGGTTTTGTCTTGGGTTCAAGGTCGATACAAAATTCAATTTCACGCTACGAGGGTAGGCAGGGAAGTTCTTGGGGGAATACGTCATGAAATTTATTGACAATGAAATATCATTCAAAGCGGCGTATTTTGTTTAGATCCGTGACATGAGCTAAGAAAGCTTGACATCCGTTTTTCAATAAATGAATAGCTTTATGGCTTGAAATGACATTGATTGATTTTAACGATGTAGTTGTTTGAATTCTAGCATAATAGGTTGGTTAGGAATATGAAAGCTATGAACCTTACGAAAACAATCAACTTTTTCATGATGAGTAGATTAACCAATCAATCCCTAGAATCACCTCAAATGCAAGTATTTTCAATGAAATAAGATCGGCGAATGTAATGTGAGGATACCAATTTGAACCAAACAAGACTTATAAGCGATTGGATGTAATGAAGGTTTCTCCCAACGGAGTTTCAACAGATAAGTCAAAGTCTAATTTCTCTAGAGTCAAATTTAATCGTTGAAAGCGTAAGTAGGAGAAATAAAAGAATGGGTAGGCAAATATCAAATAAGGTATAGACTTATTCTCAGTTTATGATAAGCTTACCTCTGTGATGACCTTGTTCGGGTTCCTTGCTTTCTTGGAGAGTCCAACAAATGCTCTCCCTTACCAACGGCTTTGAATTTTACGGGAATGACCTTTGGTGCCTCCATCCTAACTCGCACTTGTCTTGATGAACGACAAAATCGGGCTAGGTGACCTTCTTCCACAATTATAACACGCTTTGGATGGCATCAGCGCGGTTTGACTTGATATGTCCTCTCCCTCGCATTTAGAAGCATATGATGGGTGGTCGTTCTCCTTCCTTAACCACGGTTCTTGAGTGCGACACCTTTCCATCATTGTTGAATCTCCTTTTCAGAAATGTTCATTTTACTTGTCTTGGCCATGATTACCACCAAAGTGGTTACCATTTCTGGCATGTTGATTCCCTCCACGTTTGTTGTCATCGCCGATAACCGATACCCTTTGGTATTTTCATGTCAGTTGTCTACTTTCTCTCATGTTACGTTGTTTCGTTCACAGGCTCCAATAATCGAGCCCTATTTACAACATCTCGAAAGTACAAACACAATTTATGACAAATAAGATATTGGCGTATCTCGGTTTGAAACCTCTTAAAAACATTCGCATCATTAGGCTCCTCATTATTGACTAAATGGGGATGCAAACCGGGATAACTATGCAAATTTAGCCTCGTGTTGTGACACGGTCATATTGTTTTGTTCCAACTTGATAAACTCCACCTCTTTCATGTCACGAATACTTTTGGGAAAGTACTTGTCGTTGAATAGTTCTTGGAACTTCTCCCAAGACATCTTGAGTGCGTCAGGCTGGGTACGTTTTACAGATTCCCACCAGTAATTTACTTCATCACGCAACATGAAGGTGGCGAAGGGAACCTTTTGCTCTCGGAGCATCCCAAGACATCAAATATCTTGGTGATCTACTTTATCCATGCTTTCGCCTTAAGTGGTTTTGGCTCTCCAATAAACTTCGATGGTCTCAGCTCCTTGAATTGTTTAGCGATGATCGTCAGAGAGTTTCCAGTGTTTCCACCTACATTTTGGGATGTGAGCCACTCTGCTTTGTTGTTGCATGAATTACATAAAGCCTCTGAACAATCCATCATTCAACATTTGGTCGGTGTTGTTGTTTGCCCGAGGTTTGTCAGCCTGCGTGATGCACATTATCCTCGATTATTGATCTGTGGAGACTCATAGTCTCCTATGCTCCATTGCTATTCTCAACATTCTCGGATGTCATTTTTCAAATCTGCCACAAAACACAAAGGTTAATTAACATATAACATATTATCCCTATACTTTGAATGACCAATTAAATACCAAATAAACTTAGGTAGGTCATACTAGAGAAGGAATTCCCGTCTCCCTCCTAGTTCTAGTCTCATCTTAGCCAGGGATCATATCCTAAGCTTTGATACCAATCTGTGGCGCCCCAAATGAGGTATACATCACCTATTCTCGAGTCGCCAAATATATGGTACATAATACAAATATAATCTTAAATATCTATTAACATAAGCTATGAGTTTCAATACACATTGTCTTCAGATAAAGATTCAAACTCAAAATAAGTCCTCAATACATTTATTAACACACTATTTCACATAATAGTGAGGACTACTAATCTTATCCTACGGACCATCACTCCGTTCCCAGACTAATCCCATTTATATTCTCATTTCCTAAAGAGAACGATGAAAGAAATGGTGAGCTCAACTAGCCCAAAGTAAGAAATATTATGACTAAGATAAAGCGGGAATAAATTATCCTTAGTCTTCAATAGTGTTAAAAGCGATCTGATATAACAACCATTAAGTTTAAGCTAGCAGTGAACAAGCAATCCATTAAAAGAGTCAAGTAGAAAATAAAATCTACCATCTTTTTATGATTTAAAGGTTTTTCATCACTATTATCGGCTTTGAGACTCGACAATAAATAATCCACGTCATCGAATCACCCCTGCACCTACGACCGAAGATATTCTTTAGTATCACGCGACCATAAATTATCCATGCACTACGGGCGAGGACATTCGTGTATTCATTAATGGTCGTGATCATACCAACAATTGTCCATCAATGCATTACGGGCCAATGAGGACTTTTTCCACATCATTTGTAACATTACTGATCGTGATTGCAGAATAATCCACGGTCATAATCATACCAAGTCCATCTATGCACTTTATAGGCCCACGAGATGACTTTCAATGAAATATAAACGTACGAGGATGATGACAATGATATAAGAATTCAATAAAACAAGTTCAAAATTAATTTCTCCAAGAACTAATAACGTCCAAATTGTCGACATGATACTTCTTTATAGAGTAAAATTCAAGAATGCTTTCGAAGAATATTTCCATGAAAAGATATTGGATGAAGCGCAAATATCGAGGATATTCCACTAATTTCATGGAGTATAGAAGTCAAAACTTTAACCAACTGAGTATAATAAGGAATGGAATAACAAAAGAAATCACCAGGCATGCGATACACCGCACTGGCAGGTTATTCCAACAGAATAATAATTAACGGAACCAGGTCCGGCGTAAAACGCCATAGGCGAGATATTCCAAAGAATAATAAAAAGCGGAATAAGGTCCGTAAAAGCCTTGCGACATGATATTCCAACATAATAATAAAGGCAGAATCGGTCCCGTAAAATGCATGAGCGAGGATATTCCAGCGGAATAATAAAGACTGCGGAATCGAGTCCTACGTAAAGCGCATGTGTACATGATATTCCAACAAAATAATAACGAATGGAATAACATAAGAATTTCACCAAGTATAGGGTAGCAGCGTGTCTGAGTTATTCAATAGAATAATAAATAATGGAATAACGAAGTTCTCTTCATGAATCTGAAAGAAATAATACCCTTACCGTAAAAGAAACAGGATATAAGAGTAGAAGTAGCGAATAATCTTTCTAGAGTTTGGTGAATAATTTTCTCTCTCTGAGTTTAGAATGAATTAATGAAAATAATGAAGGAATGAGCTTCTATTTATAGAAGAATGAACTACATAGTAACTAATTCATGAACGGTCCAGTGATTTACTTTTAAACCACTACAGACGGTCGGATTGATTAAATAAAATATTCTAATAAAATAAAATCTTTAAATAAAAATATATATATATATATATATATATATATATATATATATATATATAACGCCGATAACTCACGGGTTGCTACAACCCGTGAGTTATCAAACAAAATTTCAACTATCAAATATATATATAAATATATATAAAACATACAAGATACTCCCACGTCCTTTTCTTCTTCTGATACCACAGTAATCCCTTTCCCATTTGTCAACTTCAAGCACCGCATACTTTTATATATATAATATATATTATATATATATATATATATATATATGAGAATAACTTTCCACCGATTATTTTGAAAAATGGGTAAATGGGGTCCATAAATTCAACAAAATCTTTGTAGCAATAATTGAACAAAACTGGTGACTTCTCACGTAAGCGTCAATAATCAATACACAGTGTCTTCTTTATGCGAACCAAAGTATTACTATACTTTTAACAACTGGTGTTTCAGCGATTAGCAGTAAAAACTTCGCCGTTATTTTCATAAAAAAGATATTTTTTAACCGTTTTTTCAATCAAGATAACAATTCCATTTAATGGGGTCCGCACCAATTATTGTCTTGCTGTAAATACGAATATTCCCTGTTAAAATGAATATTCCACAGGCCGAAAAGAATATTATATAACAACTTGCGTACTTTTAAAATTTATAAATATTACCCACAACTATAACATTATATCAAATTCATTCCATAATATTTAAAAATGATATTTATAGAAAATTCATTTTATTTCTAAAAGTTGGGTCTTCTGAGGCGGTTGTCATTCGGCCTCATCAATGCCGGAACCACCTATCAACGAGCTATGATAGCTCTTTTCACGACTTAATGCACAAAGAGATCGAGATATACGTGGATGACATCATTGTCAAGTCCCGAAAGGAGGATGACCATCTAGACCATCTCGAGAAAATTATTCAATAGGTTGCGTGGTACAACTTGAAGTTGAATCTACTTCAATCGCCTTTGGCGTTAAATCGAACAAGTTGCTGGATTTCTAGTCGGCCATAAGGGGATTGAGTGGATCCCGCTAAGATCCAAGCCATCGCTTGAAATGCCCATTCCTCGGGCGGAGAAGAAATACGGGGATTTTAGGAAGAATCAACTTCATTAAGCGGGTTTATATCCCAAACTCGCCGAAGCAACTGTGAGCCAATCTTCAAGCTATTATGGAAGAACTCCTCCATAAAATGGAATGAGGAGTGTCAAAAGGCCTTCTTACAATCAAGAAGCAATAGTCAAAGCTCTGCTTTGGTACCACATAGGGATGATATTCCCCTATTTATGTGTACCTGTCTATAAGTGACAATGCTAGTAAGGCTGCATTACGGGATAGAAGGGCGATAGAGGCGAAGAACGAGCTATCTATTACCTCAACAAAAGGTTCAAGAAGGTGAACACAAGTACACTCGATTGAAAAAGGCGTGTTGTTAACTAACATGGGCTTCCATGAGGTTACTGACATTACCTCTATGGTCACACAACCCATCTCATATCCGCGTGGATCCTCTAAAAGTACGTGTTCAATAAACCCATGTTAAATTAAATTCTACGGTATCCGGATGACGAGTTGATCCTACTGACAATTTGACATCGTATATGTTACTCAAAAGTTCATCAAAGGTCAAGGAATTGCGGATCAATGGTACAGTCGCACCTTCACTTAGATTTTAAACCCTTGGAAACATATTTCCCCGATGAAAGAGTAATGTGCGGTCGAAGAACACCGCCAAGTACAATACGTGCCAATCATGGAAGATGTATTTTGATGGAGTACATTAATATGGAAGGTTCGGAAGCTGGAAGCGATTCTAAGTATCTGATACGGTGAGTAGTATCCGTTCTTAGATCAATTACTGATTTATCGGCCCAACAATACTGACCGAGTATATGAAGAGGCATCTCGAAATTTAAAACTTACCGTTCAATGGGCATCAAGCAGTTAACTTGTCTTTGGAGATTTAGAGTTGGTAATCGAACAATCCACCGTAATCTATCAAACCAAAGAGCTACATTTGCTGCCTTACCATCGGCAGGTTCTGAAGTTGGCTTTGGAGTTCGAAGAGATCTCCTTTCTACACATTCCTCATAATAGGAATGACTTTGCGGACACATTAGCAACTTTGGCCTCCATGATTCGCTTATTAGATAAGGAACACTTACCAAGCATCACAATTTCCCTGAACAAGGCCCCAACCAATAGGAATTACGTTGGAGAAGTATCGGATGATCTACCTCCCATCTAACATCCTAGGTATCAGCATATCAAGGAATATCTACGAGATGGATCTACACCCGTGGAGGCGAACCCGACTGAGAAAAGGCGGATCCATCGAATTGCTATGAAATTCTACCTTAGTGGAGATCTTGACATACAAAAAGAGATGTAGGACTAGGTCTCCTCGGATGTTTAGACAAAGATCAAGCCCAAAGGCTTATGGATGAAATCCATGGTGGAGTCTGTGGCCCCCCACATGAGTGGCTCCCTCCTTGTCAAAAAAGTCCTCGGGACCAGGACATTATCAGCTATCTCAAAGTCGATTGCAATGATCACGTTAGGAGATGCTATCGATGCAGATTCATGGGGAATGCTATACCGCCCTCCACGGAACTCCACAATATGAGTTCACCTTGCCCTTCTCAATGTGAGGAATGGACGTTATCGCCCATCGAGCCTAAAGCCGATAATGGTCATCGGTTTATCTTCACTACGATCGATTACTTCACCAAGTGGGTAGAAGCAGTCTCCTTCCTCAGGGTTACTAAAGAAGTTATCATTGCTTTCATCAGAAACAATGTCATTTGTTGATACAGACAACCAGAGGTGATTGTGTTAGACAATGCCAAAAACCTCAACAACAAAAGGATGGAGGAATTATGTAGTAAATTCCAAATCAAGCATCTCAACTCTGTCATCTATCGTCCAAAGATGAATGGTGCAGTTGAAGTGGCTAACAAAAACATCAAGAAGATTATGCAAAAGATGTCCGCCAACCACAAAGATTGGCCTAACCTATTGCCTCTGACTTTGTTATCCTACAAAACCTCAATGCGTACTTCCACTGGGGCAACCCCCTACGCATTAACCTATGGGATGGAAGCAGTACTCCCCATAGAAGTTGAAATGGAATCCCTCAGAGTATTGATGGATGCTCAGCTGGATGAAGACCAATGGGTACAAGACAGGTATCACCAATTGTCTCTAATAGACGAAAGGCGAACCGCGACAATCTTCCATGGTCAATTATATCAACAAAGGATCGTCAGATCCTACCACAAAGATTGGCCTAACCTATTGCCTCTGACTTTGTTAGCCTACAAAACCTCAATCATTTCCAGCACTGGGCAACCCCCTACGATTAACCTATGGGATGGAAGCAGATACTCCCCATAGAAGTTGAAATGGAATCCTCGTAGTATTGATGGATGCTCACCGGATGAAGACCAATGGGTACAAGACAGGTATCACCAATTGTCTCTAATAGACGAAAGGCGAACCGCGGCAATCTTCCATAGTCAATTATATCAACAAAGGATCGTTAGATCCTACAACAAAAAAGTTTGGCTACGGCAGTTTAAACAACATGACTTGGTATTGAAGAAAATCCATGACAACCAAGATCAATCTAATGGAAAATTTGCTCCTAACTAGGAAGGCCCGTTTGTTGTCAAAGAAGTATTAGCAGGAGGCGCTCTCAGATTGTAAGAAATGGATGGCGATGAATTTTCACAACTTATCAACTAAGACGCCGTGAAACGGTACTATGTCTGAAGTAATTCGCAAACACCCTGATGCAGAATCATCAGGTCACCAGTCATTCCGGTTCTTTAACCCTTTACCACCTACAACTTTCTTACACTTTGCCCCTCAGGGAAACCTACATTTCAAGCCAGCAGCCTGGCTCTTCGCTGCGTTCCTACAACTTAGGTCATCCCATCGCAAATTGAACCTCTTGCACTTTCAATTTGGCTACCCATACATGGGATCAAAATTCTCATACCTACAGTTTATCCTCAACCTAGGATTAAACTTTCTCCTCCCCGCACTCTAACCTGCACATGGGATTACGCTTTTCATCTTGCCTTGAGGGGTAAACTACGTCGACCTAATCTCCTCTTCAATAGGAGTACGTAGGCAACCATGTCACATGGCCCGGTTGCAATAAAACAAAAACAATAAAAACATTTCTACCCTTACAAAAACAAAAAAAACAAAACATTCCTACACCATTTACGCCATATCTGATGTTGAACCTCTTACACGGGTTTGAACTACGCAGACTGATCTCCTCTTCAATAGAGTCGTAGGTAGCCATTCATAGTGCGGTCTCACCCCCTACCAAAACACAAACCCTCGTTAGTTGGTACTGGGATCATCCTTGATCCACCATATTTTATCGGCTTGCACCGGAGAGATGGAATTACACGAACTCCTCCCAAATAGGAGATTCGGCGACCATCTAAGTGCAGTTATACCTTGAAGAAAACACCAATCCATAAGAGGTGGAATTAACTAAGCTTCTCTAAATAGAAGTCGCGGCAACCATCCGTAGTGCGGTCGATCTCGAGAGAAAGCCATACTCCTCTCCACATTTTCATCCGAAACCAAATCCCAAGACACCAAAGATGGTAGGGATACATATAAATCGGCGATCCATTTTGAACTATCCGAGAGACAACTCGATGTCCATCCACCCGGGAGGAATTCGAGAATACATCAAGACCACAAGCCCTGCAAGGCGGCGAGCAAAAATATCAAGCAAATAGCAAGGCATATCTAAAAGGGAAGTGATCCAAAAATATATTTCCACATATCATATATAATGTTGTTTGATCTATACAATGTAAATCTGACATGACAAAATGGCTAAGCTTCAGTGCATGCGAGAAAATACAAGCTCATCAACAAGTCGGGGTATATCTTGAGATAACAAGCCCAACATGGAGTCCTCTCGGAAGAAGGCGGTAGGCGTGGTCTCCTCATGAGAATATCCACGACCCAACGGATCTGCGACCATCCGCATGGTGACCATATGATCATCAATATATGCGCTCATTTACTGCGATCATGCCGGTGGTAAGGGACCTCACAAGAAGATCTATCTGTAATGGCTACATCTCGGGAAGATATAGCACTATCCCGCTCAACTATCAACGCATCTCTGGTGATCTAGCCTCATCCGCTCAACAACGGTGGCATCTCTGCGAAGCTAATGCCTCGTCTCTCTTTAATAAATTGCGTCTCTCCCATCAAGAGCGATTAACATCATAGATCGAGCCTGATCTCTCTCAAAGGTCATCAGATGAAGACTTTTCTCTAAATCTTTGTCTGAAGTCTTTGAATCACAATGATCTTGGTACTAGGAGAATCAAGAAGAAATCTTGGCAACCAATGAGAAGGCTCTCCTCGATGTATAAATCGATGTCCTCCATGGGCTCTACATCATCTGACTCACTATCCGGTACTGTGGACACTACCACAGCCGATAAAATCTCTGTCTCCATCCATGCTGAATACTCTGCAGAACAACCTGGATGATTGATAGAAAAAGAAGCTATCTTACGTTGATCCCAACAAGCATACACACGGGATCGGTCCTCTGCTGAGAGATATCGAGAAGCTAAACGCTGACCTATCGCCCCCTCAAAAGGATGGAAATCCTAGAACTGGTCGAACTGCGACATCACGGCTAGTGGGTGATTAGTCACGCCCTTCAAACCAGCCAGAGGGAGATAGTCCATGCCCGGGGCGTGAGTAATGAAGCTATATGGTGAGCTAAGCCCCGAACACGGCAATATACTAAAAGGATCTCTGATATCTGCCAAAAATGTGGACCAAGACAGAGCATCTATACACTCCGATGGATGAAAGGAGTATGACATGGCTACATCATGGGTGAACCAATACCCATGTCGTCTAAGGGTATAAATCAGTCTCAAGTGTGACATAAACCACACGTACAACATGACCAAACTCCCAGTGAACACTCCTATAGGATAAGTGCAACAATAGGATGCTGACCGCAGGGTCTCTGCTACAATCATAGGTATAATGGTACGACCCTCTCTAAGAGCTCTCACAGCCATGATGACACCAATGTCTATCTCGTCCATATATCATGGCATATAGACATATGACAGTATGCATAGTAGCAGTACATCAGCCCTGGCCAAGCACCAATGATCCTCCGGTGCGGTGAAATCCCCAGAATATCGTGAATAGCTATCCTCCGAGCCAAATCTGTCGTACAAAAAATGTTGGGATATCACGTGGCTAGATGTCAGCTCGTCTGCACTACTGCGCATCGTAATCTCGTGAGAGTCGTGAACCGATACTACTCATGTCTCCCAAAGCGGATGAACGCAAGTCTGTTTAAAAGGCGACATTGTCAATCGTGCATACTCCTCCGAGTAAGGAGTTAACTCATGGGTACCAAATCGAAATACACGCTTTCCTCCGAGCTAATGCTCTAACATCCCATCTTGAAACCTGCGGAACTGAAACATCAATAAAGTCATGGTATGCTAAAAGAATGATCTCTGATCACCACATGCGGTGGTGGCATGCTATCATACCACGATCGCGTATACCCAAGGCCACCAATGATGGTGGGGTATGATCTATACGACTAAGCGTCGAAAAAGATATACATATGGGTGTATCATAAGACCATCTAGGGGTCAATGCTGAATATCTCTGGACATACATATATATGCATAACATGATACATGCATAACAGATAATGGATGGCAATATGATATAGGGAATGGAAAAAGCGTGTGCATACATTCCTAAGTATATCATCATCTAATACATCATCTCTCATGTGACAGCCACAATACGGAGAAATGGGGCGCGAGATGCCCTAGTACTAACAGAGGCCAATCAAAAGATATAGCGAGAATGGGGTACAGCCACCCAATATCTAACAGAGGCCTATCAAAAGATATAACGAGAATACATATCAGAAGAAGACCAAGGTTTTGATGTCCACATCATCAATCCTGTCCACCTGATGTAACTCCTCCTGAGTCACTGGATCTCTATCAACAGGGATGTCAGACCTATAAAGAGGAGAATCTGCGCTGACAAAACCGAATGGATCATCGAGGGGCGGCCTTTGAGCCATAAGGAACGAATGACTCCGCCTCTACTAGATCTCTGCCCAAATGCCAAATAAATATATGTGTTTGATCCAACTGCCAGGTCAAGCTATCAATCTGGGTCATATGAGTCGGATCTCGAACCTGGCTATCCAATCCGTCATCATCAAGGATCCTGGAACCATATCACCCATAAACTAAGTGGCGCGGGACTGGGCTCCAATAGTGCCAGGGGACCACCACCGCTGGAACATCTCCTGAGTACATGGACCCTGTGATAATGCAAAACCGTCAACCCCCAACAATGGGATATCAGTGATGGGTGACTGTGATACGGGCCAATGATGCCTGGCAGGAGGAAAGATCGGTATACGGATCTCCCTTGTGGTGATCCTAATAGCACGTTCTCCTAAATAGAGCACCCACCTCTCCGGCTCGGTCCAATTCAAGTTGCAAAGGAGTTCTTGCGGACTAGAAAGGTCAATTCGAGAATAAAAATGCCACACGATTGAGCAAAACAGCATACAATCCTGGCCTTCTTAGGTAAAACCTTGAGTCTGCACATCACTCATTGGTAGTCACCCGAACACGAGGTATACTCTGCCAATGATCTCATTTGTTACAAACCACATCCGGCAATACCTTATACAGGTCCGATGCCGCCAACTCCAGGTCATTACCCTAAATGAATCCTCGACGGGCGTTACAACGTGAGTCCCCGACGAGGGTTACAACGTGAGTCCCCGTGGGGGTTACAACGTGAGCCCCGATGGGGGTTACAAAGTGAGTCCCCGACGGGGGTTACAACGTGAGTCCCCGACCGGGGTTACAAAGTGAGTCCCCGATGGGGGTTATAACATGAAGCCTTGGCAAGGGATTACAAAGTACATTCAAGCCGTTGACACACATATCAACGAAGGTCAAGCAGCCTTGACGTTATTTCAGCCAATAGCGATTAAACCTATCAGAGCTCTAAAGCTATTCGAGGATTTCATGCTCGATTGCTCTTATTCCCCAGCGGTACCCCGACGGGGATTACAATGCATGTTCAGTCATTGATTCACACGTCAGCGAAGGTCAAGCAACCTTGACAAGTTACACACAGAATCTCAGCCGTTGATTCATAAGTTAGCGAAGGTCAAGAAGCCTTGACAGTATATCCCACAGGATTCTTTTTTCAGCCGTTGATTCACTTGTCGGTGAAGTACACGTAAACGAAGGTCAGGCATCCCTGACATCATTTGCTGTTGGTAGTAAATCCAACAGATTCTTGACATATCCTGGCGATACTAACCAGGAGGGGGTCAACGTTATCAAAGAGGATAGATGATGGAATATGTTATACACATCCTCAAACAGACCAAGCTTTATCCCTACAGATCTCTTACACATAAGAGGTACATCTTTAGGATCAAGTCATAATCGAAGACACATGAATTTGGTGATAACTCCAACATAAACATCCTAACAAATTTTTCTTACACATCAAATCAGTCAAGATTGCCAATCCCGGTTGAAGCAACGAGGATCCAAAGAATCATCCCCAAAGATGTTAGGCTACAACCCCGTACACATGCATCATACATTTGCATCCTTTTGCTACCCATAGTACCATATTTGTCTTGTTGCGTTTCAAGTGTCTAGGATTCTTTATCCTACCCATGCATCGCCATGCATGAGTATGATAAAGAGGGGCATCTGTAGAAACTCAAAATTTTCTATACTACTGTCACTAACATTGCAGGAGGACAGATTCGTCTTTTAAGAGAGAACCTTGAAAGACAATCGAAATCCATACCGGATACTACCGGAAGTTCAGTATCAACCCCGGATAACATTCTGGGAGTAATAATTCCAACCTCGGAGATAACCCCGAGACGTGAAGATCCAATACCAGAACACACACCGGAGAAGACCGATTAATCTCGAGATAACCCCAAGGTATCTAGTCTCAGTCTCAACCATGGGAATAGCCACCAACCTTGGTGATAACCCCCAAGGAATGCGGTTTGGCGATAACCCGTAAATGCTTGTTTTAAATGCAACATGCTTCAATCTCGGTTGCTCATAACGAGATACACTGTACCAACCCGGCGATAACATCGGGAAGACAGGCATACCTCAAAGATGACAATGAGGACCTTCAACAATTGCAAAGCGGTCCAATCTCGGATGAAGTCTCGAGCAACGTCATTTATCAATTTATCCGGTGATAACATCGGTGAGGGTATATATATATATATATATATATATATATATATATATATATATGGAGCCCATCCATAAGAATCCTGCCACATGGGGTACGCGCAACACCCCCTTTTGACCGCTGATAAACTTATCGGAAGGCCGAGATTGAAATATAATATACCCAAATTGTAAATAACTTGTAGATTTAGCTTTTTATTTTAATATGAGGACCCCACCAAAGTCAATATGTTGTCATTGTTTAACTTAAACCAACTTTAATATTAATAATACAACCTTAAATATATATATTTATATAATATTGGCCAACCGTAATGATATAAAAAAAAAAAAAAAAAAATTAAACCGTAATGCTTCTTTACTAAAAAAAAAAAAAAAAAAAAAAAATATATTCAAACCGTAATAAGCTTCTTACTATTGCTTATAAAAAAAAAAAAAAAAATATCCTAAACTGTAATAAGCTTTAAATACTATTAAAAAAAATATATATATATATATATAACCGTAATAAGTTTCTTACTATTGTAAAAAATAAAAATGTTTTTAACAAATGTTTTATAACATATTTTATAACAAAAATAAAAATATTTGTTATAAAAAAAATGTTTTAACAAATGTTTTTATAACAAATGTTTTTATTTCATTTTTTTTTTTTATTTTTTTTTTTCTACATGAGCTTGTACTTATTTTATACTTTTTTTTTTTTTTTATTTCCTACTTAGAGAGCTTGACTTATTAATATTTTTTTTTTTTTTTTTTTTCCTTCTTTTCTCCATTATATGTTACGACTCAAAGAAATTAAAATAAAATAAAAAAAAATAACTCTACTTAAGATAAATTTCGTCACTACCAAGGAAAAAAAAAAATTTGATATACCAACTAAGTAGAATCACGAATGTATTCGAACTCGCAACCTCACGCACCAATACCTCGCTATATGACCACCCGAGCACCACTTGCCTAGTCGCTAAGTTTAACCAAGGATATATACTTATAGAAAAACTTCACCATCCCCAAAATCTATATTCTCAGCATTACTACTATATTACGATTTATTATTATTAATAAATCTATATTATTAATTGGATTTTTCTAAATAGAAATAAGTTAATATCTATATTTATTATTATCCCTTTAATATGTTTTCTTATCTTTGTAATAATATCAATAAAAAGATTATTAATATATTAAAAATAAATATCATTCTTTAATAAAATATAAATAATGATCATTATAAATCTTGTATTATTAGTATTAATAATTTTATTATTAAGCAATGATTATTAGTAATGATTTTATATATTAAGCAATGATTTTATTATTAAGAAATGATTTTATTATTAATAAAACTAGTTCAATTAGTCTAATAAGTAATGATGATAATTTTTCAAGTCATTTCAGTGAAATTAATTTACTTATCGAATTTATAAAAGTAGTGAAGTATTATTATAATAATAATAATAATAATAATAATAATAATAATAATAATGTGAGTATCAATATTAGAAGTACATATTATACCAATACTAGTATCGCATAACATTAAGAGGAATAATTCATATTACATCTTCATTTTCTAATATGTACATTAGATAACGCTGATAAGTTCTATATTTCGAGGCCGGAGTAATCTTGATTTCTTGTAGAGTTCTACGCGACGCAGAATTTAAAGATCGTGACATCTTCCAAGGACCACTTCTCTTCGTAAATATTACCATCGGCCCTAACGAAAAAATAACATACTTGCATATAAAAATGCCACAACTGAGTGGTCAGGTTGTTTCTACGAATCTTTAAGGTCTCGCACAAGAGATTACCACTGGCCACTCATCAAGATTTGGATTACCATTTCGCAAACAAAATGGTATCAAATGTACCGCATGTATAAAGTAGTCAAGTTAATAATTTTTAATATTAAAGGACATTACAAAATTAAAATATTTTAAAACTAAACATACCGCAACTTGAACGAATTCTCGAGTACATTTCATGTAACTTAATATACTTAGTGTCATCAGAAAAGTGTCAATTATGGTAATCATCCAATCTTCAATCGCGAATAGAACAAGACAAAATGGCGCTGATCGGTACTACACACCCAAGCATGAATATGTATTTGCATTCGTAAAGGTGGACCAACATCTCGTTAACATACGGATCGCAAAAACTCCATGCAAGATTCACGCTAAGGCAGGCACATAGCCCCGCCCAAGATGCATGAAGAATGAATTAATGAAACCAAATTGGGACCACTTTTCAGATTCCCCGCGACCGTAGTATTCCTCTCTCTCTGCTCAGAGCAACAACATATAAGCGCCGATGACATGCTCTCGAATATCCAACTCCTGTGCCCTAAGGATCGCACCGCATCAGGTTCTAATGCATATAACCGGGCGCGATGTGATAAAGGATATAAATCCCTCTCGTGTGCCACCACGCTTCCAAACATATGTTTATTTACAAATGTCTCCTTCCAATCTTTAAGTCTTTTGATAAGGACCCTTTTGGTCCATAAGAGATGTGGTCTCCCGCATCTTGTACCTGATTGAGAGCCAAATGTACATTATTATTATATAACAATAATAATTAAAACCATCACTATTAACATAACTATATATACCTTTTGTGAACTAGATCCTCAAGGCCGAAAGTCCCGCAAATGAAGAGTCAAGTTGAATGTAACACTCCTCATAGGTTTGAAGGATGGAATGTAACACTCTCGTAGGCTTGGGTGGTGGGAATGGAGCTCTCCTCGATTACTCAGGGGTGGGTATGTAGCTCTCTTGACAACATAATCGGCCAGGCCCCAAGCCCTTCGCTGAAGTCAGGTGTCTTGGGACTGTGGTCCAAAATTTGTGGGACCCCCGCCGAGGTATTTGTTTACCTCTTGCTTCAAGTCGATAGGCGATTGAGATCCCAATTATTTTTTTTGCAGTAACCAACCCTGGAGGCAAATTTGAGTAAGTATCAAAATTTATCAAGTAACGACTTCAAGACTTCTCAACCTCGCTACGTAAGATAAACACAAACAAATATTATTAATAATAAATATGAATAAATATTATATTAAGTATTTACTCCAATACATGATTTATTAAAGAAGAATATAATTTTATACCATTTGAATAAGGTGTTGTTGGTCAGAAATGGCCCGAGGCTCATAACAACTGTCGCGTCGTCATTCACCGAGGCTCTGGGTGAATTTTCCAACGTGTAATTTTCCTATACCGCACTATGTAATCATCTATTGGGACATAATCAAATTTCATTTGTTGTCCTTCGAGATGATCCATGTATGCCTCCCACAACGAAATATATTCCCTCTCAAGGCCATGCAATCCTCGACATCAATAAATTTAAATTTTTTCCCCGCTTAAGGTCACCGTGGTTTTTGGTCATTGATGGTATGCCTCAGATTTAACCCGAACTGCCTCATCACACTGGCCCCAAGATCTCAAATTCCACAATATCAAAGTGGATCAAGGGGACCCCACCAGATCCCAACAACCCGCCTTCAAAATTAAATCCACCGATATCATCATCCCACATTATGTAAGGCCGCCAAACCACATCCCACATGTACTTAATATCTAACTCCCCAGAAACGACAAATGGTGATGGGGATTCTCACGCCTACCAGATAACTGTGGCTCCAAAATAGACCATGCTAAAGCCCTAGGTAACCATAAGGATGATTGTGGCCAAGGGTTTGGCTTTCCAATACTTACACGCCATAAGCCCAAATTTGTAACAATGTAACACAACCATTAATGTATTTAACTCCTTTCCTAGTAGCAAGATATAAAGATCTCAGATAAATATGCTAACACCGCAGTCACCCCAGAGTAAGTTACACAATCTTCAAATAGCAATAAAAGACAAATATCGTGGGTGCACACTATTTCTATTCCTATTAGGGAATAATATCGCCCACACAACCACAACATGTATGCCTTTGTGTGTCGCCTCACAACATCTTTACTCAGCATTCTCTGGACATTTATTAAAATGTTCGTGGCAACCACACTAATGAAATTGCACCGCTTTTTTTTTGAACTAAAATATTCACCACCTAATCGATCTCCAAAACAATCCCTAAAATAATTCAAATTGGTGACAAAGAAGGGGACCCGTAATGGCTTTCCTACCACCGCAGAACTCAAAAATAAAGTGAACATCCTCTAACGTGATTGTTATTTCTCCACGCTTAAATGAAAAGTATTAGTCTCCCAAGCGCCATCTCTCGACTAAGGCGTATATCGCATCAAGATCATTTTGGTGTACAACACCTTGATAACTAAATACCCAAATCCACATTTATTTAAAAGGATTTTTTGTTCTTTCACAAAGCCCACCGATTATATTTCCGATCAAGATATCGACCGGAGCTTAGTTTTCCCTATCTCTCCCATGATATATGTCATCCGATATATGATCTTGTTGATCATGCGTAACACTTGGATCAATTGGCCCATATTCCCAACTATCCATCTTTTACCTAAAAAATACATCAATTCCATATTAGTATTAAGATGCATGACAAAATGAAGTTGAAAGTAACATGTTGCAAAACGACAAGAATAATAATACACACTAACACGCATTAAAAACCTAACAACATGCATGTAATAATAATATGTATGATATAATGTAATAATATTAATATGCATTAAAAACTAGTAAAAAATGTAAACTATTAAAAATAAAAACAATAAGAAGAAAAATAAATAAAACAATAAGTGAACAATCGAGTACAATCGAATAAGGATATATCCTCGTTAAACTTAAGCCTAGGCCCTGTGGTGCTGCTCTGGGTGGTCATACGACGAGGTATCGGTGCATGAGGTCATGAAGTTCTAAATCGTCAAAGAAGCCTACTAGTCGGTATATCCAAATTTTTTTTCTTCACCATGATAAAATTATACCGGCCGGGTTGTTTTTTTTTTTTTTTTTTTAATTTGTCGAAATATAACATATAATGGAGAAAAGAAGAAAAAAAAAAAAAAATATTGCTTGCATACAAGCTCTACCTACTTAAATAAAAAAAACATTTGTTATAATACGCATTAATGACAACAAAAAACAAATACATGCATGGTATTATATCCCCTTTAATTCAGTAATAACATGAAGTGATAAAAACTATTATCTTACATGCTGCAAATAATGATATGAAATGGAGTACCAATAACAATATATCTTACAAAAAAATTCTTGTCTTCGTAATATAATAAATGGATTCCAAATTGCCAATTTGTCAAGTTTTTTGCTCTCTCTTCCAAATACTCCTCTCTACTCTCTCGTTATTTTTATTTTATCTAGCTTGGCAAGTGAACTTTAGTTTGCACAAGATGTGTAATTCAATAGACGCTTAAATAAGCTCTCATTCAAATGTCCCAGATATGAATTAATTTAGACCAAATTCAAACCAATGTCTCAAATTTTTTAGTTTACCGAGTTTGCGTGTGTTCTTTCCCGAGGCAAATGTGCGTAAAAGTAGTCAAAAAGTGCATTTTCCGAGGCAAATGTGCGTAAAAGTGGTCAAAAGTGATAAAATTTTGTTCCTTATGCAAGCCAGAGAGGCTATAATTGCTTTTAAAAAAAAAAAAAAAATGTTTTTTTATGCAAGTTTAGAGAGGCTATAATCTGCTTTTAAAAAAAAAAAAAAATTTGTTTTTTATGCAAGTTTGCAGAGGTTATAATTCGCTTTTAAAAAAAAAAAATTTTGTGTTTTTATGCAAGTTTTAGAGAGGCTATAACTGCTGAAAAAAAAAAAAAAAAATATTTGTTTTTTATGCAAGTTTAGGTTATAATCGCTTTAAAAAAAAAAAAATATTTGTTTTTTATGCAAAAAAAGAGAGAGGCTATAACTACCGTGAATAAATCAATTTTTCATTGCTAAGCTAGACTCGAACTCGAGACCTCATGCACCAATACCTCGCCATACGACCACCCGAGCACCACCACTGCCTAAATCATTATATCTTACCTTGATTTGAATATATCTTTAAACATTCCATCTCCCCAAATTAAATTTCTCATTATTTTATTATAATTTTACGATTATTATTGTTATTCTATTATAATTATGAATCGAGTACAAAGCCGCTCCAAATTCTAGCGCTTTTTTATGTACTTTTTATTATTTTTTCATCATTATCATCATTATTATTATTATTATTATTATAAACAATGTCCGTGAATAAGTAGTCAAACATAATAATACAACACTATGGGAATAGAACAAAGTCGACATCGATTATATGGGAAAAGTACATTAGTTCGACTTTCGAGCATTAACCGCTACTAGTCGCATTCTACCGATCTTTTTACCTTTAAATATTGTCTAGAAGTCGCTATATTATCAAGTTATCTTCTTATCCTTCCATAGAATTTGTTCTCCGATATTATTATCTCTTTTCTCCTCTACTCATAATTTGTTTCATCCGTTGCCCACTTTCACTTCGTAAAATCAAGTCAAGTTCTCGATCGAGCAAAATTCATCACTATTATCGACAAGTAAGTTTTTCAAAATGTCATATAATACATCCGAATTTGTTAAAGAAGTCGATGAAGAATAAATCTGATATTGTTCCGCACGCTGGTTTGTTATTTTGTACGCGCTGGAAGAGGTCAATATTTTTATAGATCATATGCTCGCAAAAATGGATTTGAGATTAGAATTGCAACTAGTCATAAACACGCTAATACTAATGATATCGATCTAGGCAAGATGTATGTAAGAAAGCCAGACACCATTTGTTGGCAAGAGTTTACCCGATGATGAAGATAGTAGTAATAAAATAACTAGATGTAGAGACTCTATAGATCTAACAATGTGCAAAGCTAGAATATATGTTGTCCACAATAAGAAAGAGGACAATCATGATATCTACCGTCAATTAGAGCACAATCATCACTTAGTGACCCCCACCAAAGTACATTTGATCGAGACTCACGTAAATATTACTCCCGCTGCAAGAACTTTAATCGACACTTTAAATAAGTCCCAGATTGGTCCTAGTAAGATGATGAATGTTTTGAGCACAATGGGAGGTGGGTTGCAAAATGTTCCTTTCTACTACTAATGTTGAGAATGTGGTGCGAGATTTAAGGCGTGATTCTCAGAGATGAAAACGATGCACAAGTCATTGCCAATCATTTGAACAAACTTGCATCCGTAAGTGCCAAAGAATTTTTTTCCGAGTGAAACCGGAAAACAACCGCATAGCTTGTAGATTCGTGGGTCGACGCCTCGATCAAGGTTTATATATCAACGGCTCGGAGACGCCAGACATTTGATAAGACATACCGGACAAATAAGTATGGCATGCCGCTTGTTCCATTTGCCGGGTCAACCACCATTATCACCTATATTGTTTGATTTGCACCATACGAGATGAGACAGAGGACACTTTCGTTGGTATTATGTATACGGCTTGAAGCCATGGACTACAAGGCACCTACAACCATCATCACCGATCAAGACAGAGCTATGAGTAATGCTATTGCTATGGTACTTCCAACTACTTATCATTTATCAGGTTCTCGCATATTAGCAATAAATTTCCTAAAAATCGTGATCATGTTTATTATGAGCACCCATCGCTCAAAAATGATTTTAACAACCGTGTGTATAACTCATCATCCATCGAGGAATTTGAAGAGCGCTGCATATTCTCGATAAGTTCCTATGAATTGTATACTAATGAATGGCTTGAAGTTTGTATGATGATGTACGATGTAAATGGATTCCAAAGATATACAAAGAGATATTTTGCCATGAATGACTACCACCGAAGAAGCGAGAGCATGAATGCCTTTTTTTGATGAGTATGTTAATGCATCAACAGTATGCTATGTTTTGTACCGCAGAGTCAAAAGGTCAGAGAAAGACAAATTTATCGTGGAGAGGAAGGCCGACTACATAACAAAACATCGTAAAGGATTATGGTACTCGCCCATCTTTAGAAGTTCATGCCGCATAAGTGTACACAAAAGAGATGTTTAGACGCTTCCAACGCCAATTCGCCGATTCCATGAAATACAATGTTCAGAACTTAGTGAGTCAGGTGTCACCGATACTAAGGTTTATGCAAAGGTATAATGCGATGCAACCGAAAGTGGTGGAAGATATAAAGAAGTTGTCAACAATCGACAACCGGATCTGCTATATGTAATCGCCAAATGTTTTCTCACTCGTGAATTATGCAGTACATCTTGAGATATTTCATAGCAAAGAGTATTTCACAAATACCGACCGATACGATCCTTCATCGGCGGACAAGAGACGCGAATAAAAGCAATGGTGAAGACTTACTTTTAACTCCACATCTCACGATTTCGAACAAAATCAAGCAATGCGCTATAATCATTCGATGAGTGATTACCAGAGTTAGCGAAAGCAAAGCAAATTTTCAACCGAGGTTACAAAACCGTTTTAAACCGAATGCACGAGGAAAAGAGTTGGTCAACCAAAGATGATCCGGATGAGAATATTATCGAATCGGCGATGATTTACTTTACATCGATTGACAAATGAGATCCAAATCATGATACGGGATACGATAATGACGATGAAGATGCAGAGGTGGAAGAAGAAGAAGAGTATTTGCCGCCTAATATTTCTCAAACAAAGGGCCGCAAAAACAATCAAGATTCAAGAGTGCACTCGAGAAAATCATTCCTTCTAAAACTCATCGAAAATGTGCAATTTGTGGCTTTGAAACCGACTCACTTATAAGCTTAAATCACTATCGAAAGTGCTAGGGATTCCTCGAGCCAAAAAAAATAGGCGCTTATTGTATTAATCATTCTATGTTTTTTTTATTTTATGAAAATGAAGATGTAATATGAATTATTCCTCTTAATGTTACGCAAAGACTAGTATTGGTATAATATGTACTTCTAATATCGATACTCACATTATTATTATTATTATTATTATTATTATTATTATTATTATAATAATACTTTCACTACTTTTATAAATTGATAAGTAAATTAATTTCCTAAAATGACTTGAAAAATTATCATCATTACTTATTAGACTAATCAACTAGTTTTATTAATAATAAAATCATTTCTTAATAATAAAATCATTGCTTAATATATAAAATCATTACTAATAATCATCGCTTAATAATAAAATTATTAATACTAATAATACAAGATTTATAATGATCATTATTTATATTTTATTAAAGAATGATATTTATTTTTAATATATTAATAATCTTTTTATTGATATTATTACAAAGATAAGAAAACATATTAAAGGGATAATAATAAATATAGATATTAACTTATTTCTATTTAGAAAATCCAATTAATAATATAGATTTATTAATAATAATAAATCGTAATATAGTAGTAATGCAAGAATATAGATTTTGGGGATGGTGAAGTTTTTCTATAAGTATATATCCTCGTTAAACTTAGCAGCAGCCAGGCCTGTGGTGCTCTCTGGTGGTCATCATACGACGAGGTATTGGTGCATGAGGTCATGAAGTTCGAATCGCTCAAAGCAGCCTACTAGTTGGTATATCCAAATTTTTTTTTTTCCTTCACCATGATGTGCTATACCTACCAAGTTAAGTTATTTTTTTTTTTTTTATTTTATTTTAATTTGTCGAAATATAACATATAATGGAGAAAAGAAGGAAAAAAAAAAAAAATATTGCTTTAGATAAGCTTCTATCTTTAAATAAAAAAAAAAAAAAAAAGTATAAAGTTTAAGACAAGTCTAATTTACCGAAAAAAAAAAAAAATAAAAAAAAAATGAAATAAAAACATTTGTTATAAAAACATTTGTTAAAAACATTTTTTTTTATAACAAATGTTTTTATTTTTGTTATAAAATATGTTATAAAAACATTTGTTAAAAACATTTTTTATTTTTTACAAGCCGTAAGAGCTTGTTACTTTTATATATATATATATATATATTTTTTTTTTAAGCCGTAAGAGCTTGTTACTATACTTAGGATATTTTTTTTTTTTTTTTTTTTTATGTCGTAAGAGCTTGTTACTTTTTTTTGAATATTTTTTTTTTTTTTTTTTTTTTTTTAAGTCGTAAGAGCTTGTTACTTTTTAGGATTTTTTTTTTTTTTTTTATATTAGGATTTTTTTTTTTATATATGCATGTCGCACTTCTATTGTATTATTTAATATTAAAGTTGGTTTAAGTTAAACAAACCGACAACATGTCGACTTTGGTGGGGTCCTCATATTAAAAAAAAAGCTTGCATAAAAGTTGTTACTACCGGGTATATTTATGTTTCAATCTCACCTTCCAATAAGTTTATCAACTATCCAAAAAGGGGTGTCAGATAAGACTTAGCAAAGAACCCCAATACATGGATGGGCTCCTATATATATATATATATATATATATATATATATATATATATATATATATATATATATATAATTTACGTTTTGTCCTGCCTGGAGTTTCCTCCATGGCGGTTGATAGCTTTTAGCAGCTTTATTTACATTTATGATCCCCCATGGAGGTGCTTCGTGGTTGGTGATCATGTCTGTATATTTATATTTACAGCTTTTATATATATACCTGCTTACTACTTTCATACAAATTGTAGTATTCTGTGCTCTTAGGAATCATGTGATCACATATTCATCCTATTGAATCTAGATTCATCCAATTCCCCGGACCCTAATGAATCCCGGTTTCACCGACCCGTATAGCAGTGTCACATCACTGGGTCAATGTGCAAACCTTTTCTCAGTTGTGTTGGTACAACCATTTAAAAAACCAACTGGCGACTCTTAACAGTCCATCGTCGACATTATACATGTTGGACCTTTTTCACTTATTTTTCAAACAAATCTCACCTAAAATGAGAACACTAAAGAACAAGTAACGGAAAGGGACATCTAAAAATCCCGACGTCGACAATCATTACGGAGAGAAATGTGAGATATACACGGACCATAAGAATCTAAAATATATCTTCACACAAAAGGAGTTGAATATAAGACAAAGGAGATGGCTGGAGTTGATAAAGGATTACGACTGTGAAATCCTGTATCACCCTGAAAAAGTCAATGTAGTGGTCGATGCCTTGAGTAGGAAGGGTCAGGAAAAGTTATCTATGTTAACGACTCAAACTAAGTTAATAACATATATAGCTAGGATGGAGTTGGAGGTGAAGTTACTGAGTGAATTGGGGAAGAGGTTGTTTACAACGGAGATTCAATCTACCATTGTAGAGAGAGTCAAGGAGGTGCAACTTTGAATTGGAGAGTGTGACCAGATGATGAAGCGGCTAACCGAAGAAAAAGATATTAAGTATAGTCTTGATAACGAAGGGTTATTACGATTTGAAGGAAGAATTTGGGTTCCAAATGAGACAAAATTAAAGAAGCAAGTGTTATAAGAAACTCAAAGTTTGAGGTACTCGATTCATCCTGGTAGTACTAAGATGTATCAAGACCTTCGACAGAGTTTTTGGTGGCCAAACATTAAGAGGGAGATAGCCGAATATGTCAGTAGGTGCTTGACTTGTCAAAAAGTTAAGGCCGAACATCAATGACCAAGTGGCTTGTTACAGTCATTGGAGATTCCGGAGTGGAAGTGGGAGCATATCACGATGGACTTTGTGGTGGGACTTCCAATTACTCAGAAGGGGTATGATGCAATTTGGGTAATAGTGGACCGGTTGACGAAGTCGACTCATTTTTTGTTAATAAGGGTTAAGTATAACTTAGACCAGTTAGCTAAGCTTTATGTTAAGGAAGTCATTTCCAGACATGGAGTACCAGTTTTGATTGTGTCAGATCATGATCCACGATTCACGTCGAACTTTTGGATGAGTCTGCAAGAACAGATGGGAACGCAACTGAAGTTGAGTACGGCTTATCATCCACAAACTGATGGGCAGAGCGAGAGAAAAATTTAGACACTAGAAGATATGTTGAGATCTTGCGTCATGGATTTCAAGGATAGTTGGGATGATCATCTACCATTAGTAGAGTTTGCGTATATCAACAGTTATCATGCAAGCATAGGCATGCCACCTTACGAAGCTCTATACGGAAGGAAATGCAGAACACCTTTGTGTTGGGATGAAGTGGGAGAACGCTGAATGCTAGGACCTGAATAGGTGCAGTAGACAACGGATATAGTGAAGCTGATACAGATGTGTCCCGTGGTAGCTCAAGACAGATAGAAGAAATATATGGATTTGCATCGAGTGAATAGAGAATTTGAAGTAGGTTCGTATGTATTTTTAAAGGTATCTCCCTAGAAAGGAAAGATACACTTTGGAAAGAAGGGAAAGTTAAGTCCAAGGTTTATAGGACCATTTGAGGTATTAAAACGGGTAGGAAAGGTAGCTTACGTAGTAGCATTACCTCCAGACCTAGAATGAATACATAACGTGTTTCACGTTTCTGTGTTACGTCATTATAAGTCAGATTATAAGCACATAATAAAGTATGAGCCTATTCATATCGAGAAGGAATTAACGTATAAAGAAGTACCGATTCAAATCATTGATAGAAAAGAGCAAGTTCTGCGGAACAAAGTTATACCTTTGGTAAAGGTGTTATGGAAGAACAACGATGCCGAAGAAGCAACGTGGGAACTTGAAGAAAAGATAAAGAAGATTTACCCTAAGTTATTTATGTAATGTAAGACGAGATTTATGGGACAAAATCCTTATAAGGTGGGAAGGATATATGAAACGACCAAGAAATTCAGATTTATTGTAAAACAATTTTTTTAATTAAATAATGAATAAAATTATATTATATGTTATTATTATGTGTTAGCAAGATGAATGTCATTCTATAACCTAGATATATCGGAATGTCGTAGTATTTTGGCTACGTTAGTGAATTAAAGTGTTTGAATTTCCAAGACAAAGAAAAATAATTCTGAATTTTTTTTCTGAAAAACACTATTCATTAATTTCTGCTCGGGAATTATTTTTGAACTTCTGAGAAATACGTAATGATAGAATATCAAGGGAAGATGGATTATGTAATAATAACTCACGTATGGCAAACACAGTTTTTTGCCTGCGGACTTAATTAGAGAACGTTAGGTAAAGTGAAATGTTAATGAGTTAAAGGATGATCGTATGATACGTAAGTATTGTACGAAGTAATGAATACGAGTATGATACAAGGTATTATATGAGTATGTATGAATAATGGTATATCGTATATGTTGAATGAGTATATGAGTTAGTATACGAGGATAATACGTGTGTAATACATTATAAGGTATTAAGCCAAATGTAATGGACTTGTAGGATTGTGGAGAAAGTTGTAAAGTCCAATTAAGATTATGGTAAAGCCCAAGTGAATTAATGTTAAGGCCCAAATGTTTGTTAAATGCAAGCCCAAAGTACAAGTTAAGTTAATTAAACTTAAAGCCCAAATTAAGAATCGGATCCGTGGATCGATCCAATGGGTGAGGATGACCCATGGGACAACCCATGTGGCCCCCTTAATCACATGGCACCATCTTGGTGACCAAGTAAAATGATTTACTTGGTGACCAAGGTTGGAATAGTAAGGAGGTGGCTAAGGAGGTGGAGAAAGGAGGTGGGGTGGTTTTATGACTATTATGCCCTCACCTTGATTTTCCTATAAATAAGAAAAGCTTGTTAGTTCATTTACTTGTTAATTTTCTACCAACAACTAAGTGCTTATTTGTTAGAGAGTATAAGTTAGAAAAGTTAGTCTTTCATAATACAAGGAAGAACAAGAGAACTTCAAAGGTAATGATCCTAGACTATTAATCTTCCTTCTCTTCAATTGTAATTTGTTAGAGAAGTGAGGATTGATGGAGTTTGTATGAATAAGAAAGAATGAGGATGGTTGTTAGAGAACTTAAACTTTAATAAACCATGTGAAGTGAAATCCAAAGTATAAAAATTATAAACCATTGAAAGTCATTAAAGAATTTGATTATGTTGTTGTTGATGGACAAGTTTAATACCATCATTTATAGATATAGATTATACATGTTGTGACAATGGAATGAATCCATTTAGAAGGATGTAAAAATCTCAAATATAGAAGTTATGGCAGAATTTATGAGATTAGACGATAATCGTCAAAATCGTGAAATTGTCGGAATAGAAGTCAAATTTTGACATTTAACTCGGAAATGTTGGTTTTCGATGGGGTTGAGTCTCATTTAGCATTCTAGAGTTGCAGACTCGAAAATGACCAAATTCTGACTTAAAACGAAGAAACGAGTTTTGAACGTTCACGAACGTTTATCGTTTTCGTTGAAAATGAATTAAAAGGTGAATTTCGAGTTAACAGATTCAAAAATGTAAAATTCTTGCATGAACACTTTGAGTATGTGATTTGTGAGCTAATGGCTTAAGTTCTGGAGCCGAGAAATTCACACCAAAAAATTATCTGTCAAAGTTGTGCAGTGTTTGAGGATCGGCGCCACCAAGGCACATTAGTATAGCGCAGCAAGAAAAAGCATGTTTATGAAGCTCATCGAGAACTAGTGCGCAAATATGTACAAAGAGGAAAGGTTGGCGCCGTAGTGCCGAGGCCGGGTTTATAGATCGCAAACTCGCATGCAAACACGAGTTGATGATAAGAAGTTGCGTAAATAAATGGCAAAGACTAGGTTTTACTGCGATAAAAAAGCTTATGAAGATAGAAAGGGTTTGGTTGATTAATAATGAACTAGAACCTAAAGTAACCTTGTTTAAGATGTTTTAAACCTTAAGTAATGCAACTAAAGGTTGATGAATGAATAACGTAAAAGTAAGAACAAGGTAATGCGATAAATCATAACAAATGTTAAACAATCTAAAGCATGATTAGATTGAGAAGAAGGGTAAGATATAGTGATAACCTTACTTGATTATATGCGACCTAATGTGGTATGTTACATGATTATGTATTGTAGAAACCTTAAAGAATCAAAGAGAATTTGTATTGACTATAGAAGACGCCAAAGGCAAGTATTCTGACCCTTGTCTGAATTCTTTGGACAAGCTTTGTAGTTCATATATTTTACACATGAATTGATGTATGATGAAGTCAAAGTTAATTCTTTCGGCCAGACTTAATGTATTTGTGGGTTTCTTATAATCTATCGAACTATGGTCAATGTTGTTAAGTTTTTCCAAATAATGTTGGTGTGGTTTTCAAAAGAAGACTGAGTATATGTTGGGTTTTCGGCACAAAAATGCAGCGGAAATTTAAAAATAATCAAAGCAATTCTGAAACCCAAAACAGGATCCAAGCGAAACTGAAATTGATTCAGTGGTTTAGATATTATACCGATTATGAAAAAGTTCTGAAATAGCTTCGAATCCTTTACGCAATCCAATTAGAACCACGTCTCTATGGTATCCACACGAACGCCGCACGAACCGTCGAACGATTCTGCAATAAGAGGGACTTGCGGTACTAGCCACCAAAGGAACGATTATGAAACTGTTTTCTCTCTAGTCTCTCTCTAAGAGCGGCTAGGGTTTTTCAATTATGATGTAACCCTAAGTAGCTGCTATATATCATATATATAGTAGTTAAAAGGAATTAATCAAATCAAAACCTAATTTCATAAAATCCGAATTTATATATATATATATATATATATCTTAATTAAGTCTTACTTAATTAATATACATATATATACAATTATCCTTTTAATTTAAATTAAGTGATTTAAATAATATTAATCATATTAATATATTTAAATCCTTAAAATTTAAATTTATTCCCTTTTAAATTACGTTCTATATGTGTAACCCTATAGGTTATTATTACATTGGCAATAATTTTATTATCATATTATAAAATTATAAACAGTGAGCGGCATCTAGTAATGCATCACTGCTACCCAAGTAATAATAAGATCGATGATTCGATGCAACCTTTTCGTGACCAATGTTTTAATGTAATTTAATCCTTTTAACCTTGACATCCTAGATTAAACTCGAGTCATGGAATATGTCATACTCTTCATAATTTAATCTGAGTTTTCTTGATCAATAAGTAGACTATATGAAACAAATCACTATTTGAGCATGGCCATGCATTTCATTGTCCTACTCAATCAAGAGGCCTATGGATATCACCCCTAATATATAGGAGGGTTAAATTCCATCTAGATCACTCATATTCCTCACACGATTCATGATGTACCCAATAATCATCTTTATAGTCCACCCTATTAAAGGTGACATTTGATGATATCAAAGTACATAAATTCTCGTGTAGTAATATAGTGATTTCAGGTCGGAGGACCATTACATCATTGTCACTATGAGAATCGCTAATGACAATTTGCATAATGTTCCACGTAGAATTCTCATGGTGGGTCTGTCCACTACATCGTTCTCTAACACATACCTATGCATTGACTTAATATCTCATATATTTATGACCAATGAGATTTGGTCATCAGTCAATCTACATTCTAGTCTCAATGCATCATTGTTGTCCTATCAACAATGGTACTCGACTAGGGACATTTAAGAGCAATGATACTAATTGTAATTATATAATCTCATGTTCAAATCACATACTTGAAACTATATAAAATGTATCACTATTCTAAGGAATTTTATTATGTTAACATTTATATAACCCAATAAATAAAACCATAATAAAAGCATTCATTTATTCAATCAAATATAATATCAAAATGTTAAGCAATTATATCAAATAATTGGCCTCTAGGGCATAAACTCTAACAGTCTCCCACTTGCACTAGAGCCAATCACTCATGTATCTAATACCCATGGAACTAGTGTGACCTTCGTTAGCTTCATTGCGTGACAAAGCCTTGGTCGATGGATCTGCGCAACATTATCATCTGTTGGCACTCTTCCTATATATACATCTCCTCTATCAATGATTTCACGGATGAGATGGTACCGCCTAAGTATATGCTTGGATCGTTGGTGAGATCTAGGTTCCTTAGCCTGTGCAATGGCTCCATTATTATCACAGTATAGAGAAACCGGATCAACAATGGTTGGAACAACACCAAGTTCAGTGATGAACATTTTAATCCATACAGCCTCCTTGGCTGCACTAGAAGCAGCAATATACTCAGCCTCTGTTGTAGAATCAGCTACTGTCTCTTGTTTCAAACTTTTCCAGCTAACAGCACCACCATTAAGGCAAAACACAAAACCTAACTGAGACTTATAGTCATCATTGTCAGTCTAGAAACTAGCATCTGTGTAACCCTTTACTGCCAGTTCGTCTTCACCTCCATATACCAAAATGAATCCTTAGTCCTTTTCAGGTACTTGAGGATATTATTGACTGCTGTCCAGTGACCTTCACCTGGATTCGACTGGTATCTGCTCGTCATGCTCAAAGCATACGAGACATCCGAACGAGTACATATCATTGCATACATGGTAGATCCAATTGCCGAAGCATAAGGGATATTTCTCATACGCTCCTCATCATCTTGTAATTTAGGACATTGGGCCTTAGAGATCTTTACACCATGAGTCACGGGTAAGTTTCCTCTTTTCGCCTCTTGCATGCTGAACCGTTTTAACACTTTATCAATATATGTACTTTGACTTAGGCTGAGCATTTTTCTCGATCTATCTCTATAGATCTTGATACCTAAAATGTAGGCAGCATCGCCCAGATCTTTCATAGAGAAACATTTTCCTAACCATGTTTTTACAGCTTGTAAGGAAGGAATGTCATTCCCAATAATTAATATGTCATCAACATATAATACTAGGAATATAATGTGACTCCCACTAACATTCTTATATACACAAGGTTCATCTTCATTTTTAATAAAGCCGAATTCTTTGACTGCTTCATCAAATCAAAGATTCCAACTCCGAGAGGCTTGCTTCAATCCATAAATGGATCGTTGCAGCTTACATACCTTTCCAGCATCCTTTGGATTGACAAAACCCTCAAGTTGTGTCATGTACACATCCTCAAGGAGATTTCCATTAAGGAAAGCAGTTTTGACATCCATTTGCCAGATTTCGTAATCATAAAAAGTTGCAATAGCAAGTAAGATCCTGATGGATTTAAACATTGCCACTGGAGAGAAGGTTTCATCATAGTCAACATCTTGAACTTGCTTGTAACCTTTTGCTACCAGTCGGCCTTTATAGGTTTGTACATTACCATCCATGTCGATTTTCTTCTTGAAAACCCACTTGTACCCGATTGGTTTAACCCCTTCGGGTGGATCAACCAGAGTCCATACTTGGTTAGTATACATGGAGTCCATCTCAGATTTCATGGCTTCAAGCCATTTCTTAGAATCTGGTCCATTCATAGCTTCTTGGTAGGAAGCAGGCTCATCTTGATCTATGAGCATCACATCGCCGTTTTGAGTCACAAGATATCAATAATATCTCTCAGGCTCTTGGCGTGTCCTACTAGATCTACGAATGTCGTGTGTAATTTGAGAAGGTTCACTTTCCATAATATCTTGTGGTTCCTGCTCACGTTCCAACTCAGGTTCAATGATATTTTGTGGTTCTCGAATTTCTTCGAGTTCTACTTTCCTCCCACTATTTCCTTTAGAGACAAATTCTCTTTCTAGAAAAATACTAGTTCGAGCAACAAATACTTTGTTCTCAGAAGGTTTGTAGAAATAATACCCTTTTATTTCCTTTGGGTATCCCACAAAATTACATTTGTCAGATTTGGGTCCGAGCTTGTCAGAATCCAGACGTTTTACGAACGCCTCGTAACCCCAAATCTTCATGAATGACATACTAGGACGTTTCCCAGTCCACATCTCATATGGTGTCTTCTAAACCGTCTTTGTAGGAACACGGTTAAGTGTGAATGCAGCTGTTTCTAGGGCATGACCCCAGAAGCTTATTGGAAGATCTGCATGACTCATCATTGATCATACCATGTCCAACAAGGTTTGATTCCTCCTCTCAGATACACCATTCCATTGTGGTGTTCCAGGTGGAGTGAGCTGTGATATAATACCACACTCCTTTAGAAGGTCATCAAAGTCTTGGCTTAAGTATTCACCTCCTCGATTGGATCGAAAGGCTTTTATGCTTTTGCCAAATTGGTTATGAACTTCATTTTTGAATTCCTTGAACTTTTCAAAGGATTCGAATTTGTGTCTCATAAGATACACATATCCATATCTACTAAAGTCGTCAGTAAATGTAATGAAGTAATAAAACCTACCTCTTGCTAACGAACTCATGGGTCCACATACATCACTATGTATAAGTCCCAATATATCGCTAGCCCGTTCACTGTGTCCAGTGAAAGGGACTTTAGTCATCTTGCCTAATAAACAAGACTCGCAGTTCTCATATGATTCAAAATCAAATGAATCCAAGAACCCATCTTTATGGAGTTTGGATATGCGTTTCTCATTTATATGGCCTAAACGACAGTGCCAAAGATATATCGGATTTGAATCATTTGATTTAAATCGTTTTGTATTTATGTATAGATAGACATTTCTAAATCAAGAATATAGAGACCGTTAAACAATTGTGCAACACCATAACAAATATCATTTAAGTAAAACAAACAACGATTGTTCTTTATTATAAATGAAAAACCTTTCTTGTCCAAACAAGAAACGGAAATAATTTTTTTGCTTATAGCAGACACAAAATAACAATCTTCTAATTCTAAAACTAGCCCAGTGGGCAAAGATAAATGATAAGTTCCTACGGCCAGTGCAACAACTTTTGCTCCATTCCCAACTCGTAGGTGAACCTCTCCTTTCATTAAAGTCCTACTCCTTGAGTCCTCGCACATTAACACAAATGTGAGAACCACATCCAAATATCCAATACCCATGATGTAGAAGTAGACAAGTTGACTTCTATAACATATATACACGAATCGGAAGTTGTACTTCCTTTCCTTTTCTTCACTTCTTCCAAATAAACATGACAGTTCCTTTTCCAGTGTCCAGGTTTTCCACAAAAGTGACACTCACCTTCTTTAGCTACCACACCTTTAGGTTTTAAAGCCTGTTTGGTTTTGGAATTGGGTCTGGCAAAAGATTTAGATCCTATCTTCTTCTTGCCTTTCCAATTTCCCTTAGCATTCCCCTTTTGCACCATCATTATGGGAGCGGGTCCTGCCTTTTTCATGTTGTTCTCGGTAGTTCTTAACATGCTCAACAACTCAGTAAGGGGTTTCTAAATTTCATTCATAAGATAGTTCATAACAAATTGAGAGTAGATGATGTTCAAAGATTGCAAAACAAGATCAGTTTGGGCTTCCGGAGTGATTGGAAAACCCAACCTATCAAGGTACTCAATATACCCAATCATTTTTAGCACATGTGGACCAACTGGATCACGTTCACCCATTTTGCAGTGATACAACGCCTTGCTTGTATCATACCTCTCCTGTCGAGCATGCCCTTTGAACAATTTCTTGAGATGCTCGATCATCTCATAAGCATCCATCAACTCATGTTGCTTCTGAAGCTCAGGGTTCATGGTTGCTAGCATGACACAACTCACGTCCAGAGCATCATCTTGATGCTTCTTGTAAGAATTATGCTTCGAACGTGGTGCAGTGACAGCTGGTGCTGCAGGAATGGGCCCATCAAGGACATATAGCTTGCGCTCTTGTTTGAGGACAATCTTCAAGTTCCTATGCCAGTCAAGGAAATTAATTCCACTCAGCTTGTCCTTTTCAAGGACTGATCGTAATGAAAGACTATTTGTGTTGTTGTTGTATGCCATTGATATCTACAATTTATAAGTGCAAAAATAATAAGTCAAATTGCAGAGTTGATATTATGTAATTGATAATAGTACATTCAAAATATACCTCCCACTATTTTATTCAAATTAATAGCCCTCACCATTAATTCGGAAAGCATTTTTCTATTAAATCTTTCTAGTGAGCCAAGATCCATATTTCATTATGCCTTAAGTTAGCTTTGGCTAATCTCTTAAACACAATTATTTAGGTAGACAACCCCTTGTCAATTATATCATATATAACTCCTGGATAGTTTGGTAAACAACATTTATTTCTAGTCCATCTAATGGTACCTACCAAACTCCATGCCTCTAAGTCCACAATCCTATTGAGATAACTTAGTTAAGTCAAGCCCAATGATTTTAACAAATTGATATCACAATTATCCTATCGCATCTTACCTAGATAAATAGGGTACTTTGCTTTGGCAAACCTACATCTATTGATCAAGGTCTTGATGAGTGTTATTCATTGGAAGACATCTGATTTAGACTTAATATTTTATTGAGGGATTTTATAAATTAATTTAGATCTCACCAATTTTAATCTTATTAAGCATGCACATTATTTATCATATCATATCATATCACATACAAGCATAAATAAAGTGTGAAATTAAATGTGTCACAGTTATGGCCCAATCCACTGTCAATCTTTTCAAGCTAATGAAATTTTTTTTGAACTACAATCTGTATTGTAGAATTTTTCCATACGAATCTCTGAAACAGTTTCAGAATCATATATTTAATCCACCAAAATAGTCATAATAACAATACACCCATATATCATATATGTCCGGTTTGATTAATCATATTAAACCTGAATCTGCATACTTCTAATCCAATTAGAACATAAGTTGTATACTGTTATTACGCCATATAAGATACAATTAATAGAACATCATATACATGCATATATTATTGATATTCATAATACCGAATATGTAGATTACAGAATATCATATACTCAATTAACAGAACATTATATACATGCATATCTATTACTGATATTCAAAATACCAGAATATGTTGATTACATAATATCATATACTCAATTAACAGTTCAGTAAAATTGTATCATCATATATCATATATATCGAAAACAATATAATCAATTTGAAACCGGTAAAATTGTATCATCACATATCATATATATCGAAAACAATTAAACATGTTATCTAAATTAATCGTTTCTCAAGTAGCTCTGATACCACTGTTGGGTTTTCGGCACAAAAACGCAGCGGAAATTTAAAAATAATCAAAGCAATTCTGAAACCCAAAACAGGATCCAAGCGAAACTGAAATTGATTCAGTGGTTTAGATATTATACCGATTATGAAAAAGTTCTGAAATAGCTTCGAATCCTTTACGCAATCCAATTAGAACCACATCTCTACGGTATCCACACGAACGCCGCACGAACTGTCGAATGATTCTGTAATAAGAGGGACTTGCGGTACTAGCCACCAAAGGAATGATTATGAAACTGTTTTCTCTCTAGTCTCTCTCTAAGAGCGGCTAGGGTTTTTCAATTATGATGTAACCCTAAGTAGCTGCTATATATCATATATATAGTAGTTGAAAGGAATTAATCAAATCAAAACCTAATTTCATAAAATCAATTTATATATTTATATTTATATATATATATATATATATATATATATATATCTTAATTAAGTCTTACTTAATTAATATACATATATATATATATACAAATTATCCTTTTAATTTAAATTCGTGATTTAAATAATATTAATCATATTAATATATTTAAATCCTTAAAATTTAAATTTATTCCTTTTAAATTACGTTCTATGTGTGTGACCACATAGGTTATTATTACGTTGGCAATAATTTTATAATAATATTATAAAATTATAAGCGATGAGCTGACATCTAGTAATGCATCACTTCTTACCCAAGTAATAATAAGATCAATGATTCGATGCAACCTTTTTAATGACCAATGTTTCAATGTAATTTAATCCTTTTAACCTTGACATTCTAGATTAAACTCGAGTCATGGAATATGTCATACTCTTCATAATTTAATCTGCGTTTTCTTGATAAATTAGTAGAGTATATGAAACAAATCACTATTTGATCATGGTCGTGCATTTCATAGTCCTACTCAATCAAGAGGCCTATGGATATCACCCCTAATATATAGGAGGGTTAAATTCCATCTATATCACTCATATTCCTCACACAATTCATGATGTACCCAATAATCATCTTTATAGTCCACCCTATTAAAGGTGACATTTGATGATATCAAATTACATAAATTCTCGTGTAGTAATATAGTGATTTCAGGTCGGAGGACCATTACATCATTGTCACTATGAGAATCGCTAATGATAATTTGCATAATGTTCCACGTAGAATTCTCATGGTGGGCATCCGATCAAAGACATCGTTCTCTAACACATACCTATGCATTGACTTAATATCTCATATATTTATGACCAATGAGATTTGGTCATCAGTCAATCCACACACTAGTCTCAATGCATCATTGTTGTCCTATCAACAATGGTACTCGACTAGGGACATTTAAGAGCAATGATACTAATTGTAATTATATAATCTAATGTTCAAGTCACATACTTGAAACTATATAAATTGTATCACTATTCTAAGGAATTTTATTATGTTAACATTTATATAACATAGTAAATAAAACCATAATAAAATCATTCATTTATTTAATCAAATATAATATCAAAATGTTAAGAAATTATATCAAATAATTGGCCTCTAGGGCATAAACTCTAACAGTATGCATGAATAAAAGTTTTGTCATCAAACGACAAGCATGTGAGGTTGCCAAACCTTAAACGTATATACGTTTAAAGAAAGTAGTGTTGTACAACATAGAGTACTATAGGCTGATCACCTAGACGTGCTCGTAAGATATGCCGGACTTACGGACATGGTGTCGGGTTGTCCTTTTCAAAAAAAGAATGAAATGCTCAAGGTCTTGGACCGATATTGATGTTTAATGAATATTGGTCATTGCGAAATGTTTTAAAGAAAATAGAAGTGCTATTTTGAATTATTGATAGTACTTCGTAACAATTGTTCAGTTATAGAAGATATATGATTTATATGATTCTAGCCTGTTGTTTAAATGAAATTGTCATACTTGCTGAGCTAGTTATGCTCATTCTTGCGTGAACCATATGAATGCAAATAAAGACAATTTGAAAGGACCTAGTAAGGATAAAGGGAAGGCTAAGGCAGACCGTTGAACTGTCTATGTAATAGTATATGTTTAATGTTGTAATGCATTTGATATTATGACAAAGACCAAATGTAATGGTTATAAAGAACTTGGGGAATGGTAATATTTTTTGGAATATATAAGAGACATATTCGTTCTTTTGAGACTTTTCAATTGAATGTATGTGTGAACTGTAGCACCGTGTAGCACCATATGTCGGGTTGGAAGATACCCAGATTTGGGGGCGTCACAAGCTCATTGAATTTTCAAGGTCTTATATTTTTTTTTATTTTATAAGGTGTTTAGAGAAAATATTAAATTTTAAATATAACAAATTATTTAATGTCTCAAGCACCTATGTGATTTTTCTCTCTCTAAAATTGTTGATCTCTTCACTTTTAGCTGGAACGAACAACATAAACTCCCACTTAGTGAATGAACGATTGTTTAGTAACTTATATTGAACATGATATTTTTGTAACTATTGAAATAAGACTATCAAGCAATAATTTGAAGTAATGAAATCAAAAAAATGGTATTGTAAATAATATTTAAACATTAAATAATTTTGTGATTTATTTTAGTATATACTCCATTCGTTCCAAATTATAAGATCAATATTGAGTTTTTAATAATTAATTTCAAACAATTTCAAAAGTACTATTACTTATAAATTTTATTATTTTCAAAACTTAAATATATCATATTAATTTTAAATTTAAAAATCTCTTGTGACGCCCCTAAAATAAGTATACATTACTCATTCTGATTCGCCAAATACATGGTACAGAAACAACTACAACTTCATTATTACAATTGTCGTGCAAAATATGACAACACATATACTGTGAGTTTCAATACAAATATTGTCTAATAGATAATATTCAAACTCAAAAGAAGTCCTCATTATAATTATTATCACACTATTTTATAAAATAGTGAGGACTGCTAAAACAACTATCTGGACCCATCACTCCACACCCCGACTAGTTCCCGCTATATTCTCGCTTCTTGAGAAGAAAAATGGAACAAAAAGGAAAAGGGTGACCTCAACTAGCCTAGTAAAGAATATTATGACTAAGATAATGTACAAAAAAAATATCGTTGGCCTTATACAAATCAGATAAAATATAATGGACAACAAGTTTTAGATCAATATTCGCAGTGAAAATAACAATTCATTAGAAGAGTTAAGTAGAGAATGAAATCTACTATCATATATGAATTTAAAAGTACATCTTCAATATTTTATCCCTGTAACATCAATCAATATACATCTTGAATCAAATATTCAACTTTGTACTAAGGCCAAAGATATTCATTCGTATTATCAGTTGGTCATGTTCATCTCAACACTTGTTCATCTTTGCACTACGGGCCAAAGATATTCATCAGGTAATCATTCATCTTTGCACTATAGGTCAAAGATATTCAGTTATATCATCATTTAGGACTGAGGATGATGAAAAATATTTTAAAGAAATGAATCCAGTGAGATAATAGGACAAAGATTAGGAATTCGTACTTTAGATAATCCAAGTTCAAAAATACTCCATAATAAACCATAGTGGAGTGAAATTCAAGAATAAAGATCAAAACATGGATACAATCAAGGATAGTAATCATTATAGACATCTTGGACAAAGAAGAGAAAATTTCATTTTTCTGTGAATAGTGTCATATTCGTGAATAGTGTCGTATACGTGAATAGTAATTCTGACACGAAAAGGTAGAAATTCCACAAGAAAAATTATACTTTATGAATAGTACTCGTGAATAGTACTATATTCGTGAATAGTGCAGTATACGTGAATAGTAACCTCGACATGAAAAGGTAAAAATTTCACAATAAAATTCATACCAATATTTCAACATAATGATATTGAACGAAATAACATCATTTACGAAGAAAATAACATCCCTTACCTCAAAAGAACAGTAATTATGTCTGAAATATCGGATATAAAGCTGAAGGAAACTTGAACTGAATAGCAACTCATAAAGTATCTAAATACTCACAAAATACGCTCGATAATATAGAGAGAGAAAGCTTATGATTCTGGTGTGATTTTCAATTCTAACTAAGCACCATATTTATAGGAAAATGCTTAGAACGCCAAAGCAGACTAACCTGCTACCTGATTGCTTTACCTGCTACTATTCACGCCCACCACTTTTGAAATAAAGTTTCAGCACATTTTTCACCAACCAAAAGTGGGGCCTACCCATTCTAGAAAATTTCCAAAATATTTTAAATTTAAACAATAATCAGCAACTTCAATAATTCATAATAAATAATAGCCCTTTTATCAGAAAAATACGAATTATATGTCTTTTCCATAGGATTTTTAATTCTCTACAACTTTGTAGAAGAAAGTTTTTTCAAATTCCAATCAAAAAATATCCGAAATCCAAATACGAATAATTTTTAATACCTCCAATCTGACAAAATATTGATAAAACACCTCAACATTAATTCCTTCATTTATATCCACATAAAAATAAATATTTCCTTATCATATAAATTAATAATTAATTATCACAAATAATATTACCCGACATGATAACCACACTTCTGAGTAGCATTGAAAACCCTCCCATTCGGGTTGGCTGGTGGAAGAAGATGTGTGATTTTCTTCTGAGTTGTCAGAAGGTTGAGAATGTTCTCGAGTGAGTCCCCTAAGGGTGTGAACACTCGAAGGCGTTTGACTTCTCCACCTTTAGGTAATGGAGGGTTATAAGATTGTGCTTGAAAATGGGAGAAATTTCTCCTCTAAATAGCATATTTTGATTGCCTTTCTGACCTTGTAGTATCAAGGAAACATCCTCCTCTTTCTTTTTATGGACCCTCCGGGGGTTGTTTCCATAAGTTCCGGACTGGATGTGCTCAGCAACAGCTTTAAGGGCAACTAGGTCTTGAATCTTTCCAGTCTTGAATCTTTCTTGACTTCAATCCCATCTCAGCCACCTCCCCGTGTTTAATCATTTCAGAGAATGGTTTACCAATGCCAGCTAAGACTCTCTCATAGAAAGGAGCTTCTTGTATGTCAATGAAAGTCATAACAATTTCTGACTCTGTCATTGAGGGAATAACTTGAGCAGCAAGGCGCCTCCACGTTTGAGCATACTCTCTGAAAGACTCATTGGACTGTTTCTTGACCTTGGTAATCTGACACCAGTCAGGAGCCATCTGAATTGGAAGCTGTATTGAGTGAGGAAGGTGTGAGCTAGCTCTTCCCAGCTATGGATCTTTGAGTTGTCTAATCTGGTATACCAAGAACGGGCTTCTCCAGTTAGACTCTTTTGGAACAGCTGCATTCTAAGCTTCTCGTCCTCTGCATAAGATCCAAGTTCTCCCATGAACACCTTCAAATGTGTGTAAGGATCTCCTAACCCATCATACTTTTCGAAGTCAGGAGTTTTGAACTTTTTTGGATAATGAACCCCATGGAATATACAAAGGTCAGCATATGAGACACTCCCGTGTGCTCCAATTCCTTTGATAGAACGAAGGGTTTCTTCCATTTGAAGGACCTTTTTCCTGATATCACCGGTGTCTGGATCTCCTTTGAGATGGGTATTTTCAGGGTTTTCGTCTGTAACCAAATGAAATTCCGGATTTGTTTTATCCAAAAATTGGATTCCTCCCTGTAAAGAGGACTTTGTATGTGTGGGCATTTTTGGGCCCTGAGTAGACTGATGCAATTCTTTAAGTAGAACAGCCAAATCTGTAATTTGTTTACTTAATCCGTCGAATTCTTGGCGGGAAACGGGATTAGACTGGTCAGATAAAGACATGATTGGTTGTAGGCTCGTGGCCTTTTTGGACTTCGAACGGGTAATAGGTCCGATTGTTTCCCTGCAAAAGTCTTGCATAGTTTAGTCTTTACAGAATGTATAAATGTTTACATGCTATGTGATGTATCCGTTTTAGGAATATTACCTGCAAAACAGATGTTAGCTGTTTGTAATACAGGATAGCATGCAAATATGCGTGTGCACATATTTCTTCATATTTCTCAGAATATGGAGATGAATATGGAATGAAATTACAAGTAATTAAATTTACGAGTAATTTTGAAATGAGAAAGCATGAAAAGACTTTCCTCCGCATTTGGTTTATCAGAGGTTGACCTATCTTAGGCTACTCTCGCGACTTTTTGGCATGAAGGTTCCCAGATCATCGCAATCTACTTGATGAGAAGTTAATCGGGTCTTTCAACTAGAGCGAATCTGGGTGGTGCCTTTCTTGAGCCTCGTTGGAATAAGTCTTCCTACGAGTCCAGTAATCAAACATCGACAGGATAGTCTCCTGGTGGAGGAAACACACAACATACATTCATATACAACGTGTCTCACCGTTTATGAAAAGGATGACATATGCGAAGCACTAATATCACAAACAGATATAATGTAAAGCATTAAGCGCAGTAAATATATGCATTCGTACACATTCATTATAAATGTAAATGCAACATCCACACACAAGCATATAATAGTTTTGAAAAGATTGTAATAGCGGCTTAAGCCCTCTTACTGGTGTCCCCAGGAAAGTCGCCACCTGTCGACGTCGGGATTTTTATTTATCGCTTTTCTGTTCTTGTTCTTTGGTGTTCTCATGTTAGGTGAGATTTGTTTGAAAAAACAAGTTGTGAAAAGGTCCGACATGTATATGTCGACGATTGGACTATAAGAGTCGCCAGTTAGTTTTTTATATGGTTGTACCAACACAACCGAGAAAAGGTTTGCGCATTGACCCAGTGATGTGACATTGCTAAACAGGTCTGTGAAACTGAGATTCATTAGGGCCCGGGGGCTTGATTATGCGGAGGGAAGGTGTTAAGCACCCCCTGACATCCGTGTTACCACGGTGACCGCCACTTTTGAAGAAAGTGTTATATGAATGTGTGTGTGTGTGTGGGTCAATGTGCTGTTTATATGGAAGTAGTGTGAGGCCTCGTTCGCACCTATATACACAGGGTTTGAATTTGTGTAAAAATTCAGTTTTAAACAAGATATTGCAATGATGTTTTGTAAAAAAGTTTTTTCAAACCCTTATGCTCAATAGTAATCGAGACCTTTTACATTTCCATTTTTTTTATTCAGTGTTCGGTTTAATTGTTTTTAATTTTTGAGATGCGAAGAATCTTCGAGAAAATAATGTACAAAGCAGTGCCGAACTCCTCGTGGGCATGAAAATCATCTGAGGAAATCCAAGCACTGTAAATAAATTTACAAAGTCGCTTCTACAATTTGAAAATGTCCATCATGAACCTAAATCTAGATCTAGTAGATTGAATCTGTGATCACATGATTCCTAGGCTCACATGACGCCGCAATTGATATGAAAGCAGTAAGCAATTATATATAAAAGTTGTAAATATATATATAGACATGATCAGCCACCACGAAGCACCTCCATAGGGGATCAAAAATATAAATAAAGCTGTAAAAGCAATCAACCGTCACGGAGTAAACTCTAGGCGGGACGAAAAGTAAATATATATGTAAGACCTCGAATTTTATGAAATAAAAGTATTCAATTTTTACTATAATTACTATTCAGTAAATGGTTAAATTGATAAAAGTTAAAGTTAAGGGTGATATATGAATTTTTTTTCAAAATATGCAAGTGGTTATAAAATACTCATTCCTATCGGGGAATATTCGTTTGGTCGTGGAATATTAAATGCGGCCGCATGACCATTATCAGGCCCCATAATGAATAAGCTGTCGGATGAAGAAAACAACAAAAGGGAGTTTTATAAATAACGACGTAGTTATTACCGCTAACACTTGTTGGAATACCCGGTGGTTAAAATACGATGTCTGGCGTTGTTGCGCAGTAAGCACATACGGTATTGCACCAATTATTGATTCTTACGTGAAGGCACTACTCGATAATTGTTACGATAATTCTTATTCGATATTTTATTTTATTGATTCAATAATTGCTACGTTGATTTTTTAAATTCTTGTTGTTTTAAAAATTGTCACGCACAATATTCTCCATTATCGAAGCAATAATTCATATTATCTGAATAATATTATTAGATAACATTATTGGCAATGTCTAGAAAGTTACATGCAGGAGAGGTTTGGTCACCTAATTGCGGCGCCATGAAGGAGAAATCCTTATTGAAAGCCCCTCTTTCTGAACCGCTGCACGGTTGTCGATATTGTGATTACGTAATATTATTTGTGAATAATTAATTATTAATTTATATGATGAGAAAAATATTCATTTTATGTGGATATAGATGGAGAAAATTTTTAAAGTGACAATTGTAGAAAAATGATAATTTATCTTTTCTGATAAAATAATATTTTATTATATTATTATAATATAATAATGATGATATTTTTATAATGAATGTGGGATATATTAGTATATGTGGAGAAAGAGTATTTTTGTTGCATTAAATGATTAACACATGTTTTGTGTGTCGGTGGATCCCATTTCTTGACTGAAATTTGATTATAGCCTGTAAAATCGCCCGTTTGTGGATTTCGATCAATTTCTTTTTGGAATTTGGAAAAATTTTCTTCTGAAAAGTTGTAGATAATGGAATTTCCTATAAAAATTTGCGAGATTCGAATTTTCTGACAAAAGGGCTATTTATTATGAATTATTAAAGTTTCAAAATTCTAAAATAATTGATTTTTGGAAGTTTTAATTATTTTTTTCAAAGAAAACGTTTTTGGTGAGTTAAGTGGGTCTAGCATATGACATTAACGGCTGAATTTAGATCAACAAAGGTTGGCGTAGGAAACTTAATAATATATATTAATATTATATTAAATTTTCTGCTTTGGTGTTCTAAGCATTTTCCTATAAATAGGGTGCTTAGGTTAGAATTGAAAATCACACCAGAAACTGAAGTTTTCTCTCTATTTCTCTCTCTATATATCGAGCGTATTTTTGTGAGTATTTTAGTACTTCGAGTATTGCTATACGGTGCAAGTTCTTTTAGCACTATATCCAAAGGTTCGGTCAAAGTACTATTCTTTACTCGAGGTAAGGGAGATTATTTTCTTCATAAATGATATTATTTCTTCAATATCATTATGCCGAAATATTGGTTTGAACTTTTTATCAAATTTGAAACTTTTTCATGTCGGGGTTACTATTCATGAGTTACTATTCACGAGTTACTATTCACGAGTTACTATTCACGAGTTACTATTCATGAGTACTATTCACGAAGCATGATGATGTTTTTTGTGAAATTTCTATCTTTTGGCGTTGGAGTTACTATTCACGTATACGACACTATTCACGTATACGGCACTATTCACAAATACGACACTATTTACAGAAAAATTAAGTTTTCTTCTCCGTGTCCAAGATTGTCTGTTATGATTCCTATCTTTGATTGGATCTATGTTTTGGTTTTCATTCTTGAATTTTACTCCACTCTGGTTATTTATGAAGTATTTTTGAACTTGGGTTGTCTAAAAGTACTGAATCCTTGATATTTGTTCTTTTGTTTCACCGGATTCGCTTTCTTTAAAATATTTTGCATCATCCTCAGTCCTAAATGATGATATAACTGAATATCTTTGGCCTGTAGTGCAAAGATGAATGATTTCTGATGAATATCTTTGGCTAGTAATGCAAAGATGACCTGTTGTTGAATATCTTTGGCATGTAGTGCAAAGATGGCTTTTTGTTGAATATCTTTGGCATGTAGTGCAAAGATGACTTGTTGATGAATATCTTTGGCCTGTAGTGCAAAGATGACTTGTTGATGAATATCTTTGGCCCATAGTGCAAAGATGAATTTATTAGTAGGATTATGAACATGAATTGTGATTTGGTATAACCATGATCCTTGATGTTTCAGGTGATGAAAATTAACTTTGTCCTGGATGAGGAAAGGAATTTAGAACTACAATTACGATTATGAGTTATACACGTGATTGTGGACAGGAATTGTTGATTAATGTTACAGGGATAAAACATTGTTGATGGACTTTTAACATGGAGACGATAATAGATTTTATGGTCTATTTGACTCTTCTAATGGATTGCTCGTTCCGCTGCAACTATGGTTGAAAAGTTTTATTATCTACCATATGTTATAAATCTTTGATTTATTACTGTTGAAGGCTATTGATAATTTATTTATCTTTAGTCATGATATTCTTTACTGAGCTAGTTGTGCTCACCCTTTTGCTTCATACTTTCTTTCAGGTAATAAAAGTGTAGCTGAGTCGAGAGGGGGATAACAGGGGAATAGAACGGTGGTCATCATGTAGTAGTTATATTTGGTGAATCAACTAGGGTGAGGCGAACCCAACATTGGAAGGGTGTTTTGCCACTATCATACAAGATGTCTAATAACATACCACCTCGTGTCATCATAAGACAGGGTTGTGCTCATCCACTTTCTGAGTATATATACGAGCACTACCTATATAATCTTGGAGTTTGGTTGAAGTATAATTCTCAATTAGAGACGGTGGAGATAATGATATGTCAAGAGAAGACACACCATTGGGAAGAATATGATAGTAATCTTCTCATTTTTCTTTGGGGTCTATTGGGTCAACCAAGGATAATTCTGTGGCCATATGATATCTATCATAACCTGGGCGCATGGCCTCCCATGCATACGAAGGTTTCCTTGAGCACTTCCCAAAGATTCTAATTTCTAAAACAGCTTTTGACTATACCTTTATGTAAGGTGTCATTATGAGGTCTTGTCCACTATTGGGACATGAGTCACGATTGGTATATATTTGTATTTAAACTCATAGTTTAAGTGTTGTCGTATCTTGCACGACAATTGTATTAATAAAGTTGTAGTTGTTTTTTGTACCATGTATTTGGTGACTCAGAATGGGTTGGATGGAATGGACCTATTTTGGGGTTGTCACAATATATATATATATATATATATATATATATAAGCAATAAACGAACCGGAAGTAAAATCAAGTCTCATCGAATAAAGTTCGACAACAGTTGATATATATAAGTATATATATTTTTTAAAGCAGTAAACGCACCGGATGTAAAATCCAGGCTCATTGAACAGATTTTGACACACAGTTCATATATATATATATATACGAAAGCAAATAAATGCTCTAGACGTAAGTCTAGGCTCAATCGAGGCATAACTCGATAATGTTAGTCCATATATAAAAAAAATATATAAGTATATGTATATACAAACTGAAATGAAACCACGGACTGAAGTCCGGGCATACACACGTAACACGACTCTCAACGTGAGGAATGGTGTGTGCAAAGATGAAGAGAAAGGCTTTAGAGTGTGTAAGAAGGCTTATAGTGGACTGCCAAATAAGACTTCTATAACTTTAAGTGGATGAAAACTCGGCTTCCACCGGTACAAATAGTAGCTATATGTGAGCTTACAAGTGTTTAAAATGAAAAAGCACTCAGTTTAGGGTGTGTACAAAGCAATTTGGACAGGGCTTCCTCGCCTTTTTTCTTATACAAATGGCCACCCCAAGCCCTCTATTTATAGAGGGGGGCAAAGTGTACTGTGTTGCCTGCCGGGGTGCCCCGGCTTGCATGGTCTCTTGTAGTCTTAAAGTACTGCGCATGCGTACCTTTGTGATGTCCGTCAATTTTCGTAATTACAATACTGAGACCTTTGGACTGAGGTATGTAAGACCTATTTTGGACCGCCATTGTCGAGAGTTATGCAATGACATAGGATTAGAGGTTGTACGAAGCCAAGTAGATGGGACCATGTCCTCCGGTCTTCAAGCTTTAAATTCTATCTGTTGCCCTGCGTAATAGTCACTCGGGATTGGAACTTCTTGGTTCTTGTAGGACAATGTTGTGTAGAAATGTATGTATAAGGTGTTGAGACGGCGAAATATGGGGTCAAGGTGGCAAGATGACGACTTTTCCCCTCACCGGGGTTATCTCCGGTTTGGGCTGATAAAGTAGACGTTGCTCAGGATTATCTTTGAGATTGGACTGCTGCAAGTGTTGAAGGTCCTCAGTGTCATCTCTAAGGTGTGTCTATCTTCCTGGTGTTATCTTCGGTTCTTGTACTGAGTGCCTCGGTGTGAGTGCCGAGGTTAAAGCTGATTTCATGCATTTGAAACAAGCATTTTTGGGGTTATTTCCGGAACTGCTACTGCCTTCCTTAGGGTTATCTCCAAGGTTGGACCTGCTACTCCCAGTGTTATTTCTAGGACTAAGACTAAATATATAGGGGTTATCTCCAAGATGAATCGGCCTTCTCCGGTGGAATTTTTTGTATTTGAACTGCATGCCTCGGGGTTATCTCCGATGTTGGAAATGATACTCCCGGTGTGTGTTCCGGGGGTTGAAACTGAACTTCCGGTGGTATCCGGACTGGATATAAGTTGTCTTCCAAGGTTATCTCTAAATGACGAATATGCACTCCTACAATATTAGTACCAGGTGTGTAGAAAATTTTGAGTGTCTATAGATGCCCCTCTTTATCATATTCATGCAATGCAATGGCATGGATAGGATAACGAATCCTAGACACTTGAAATGAAACAAGATAAACATGATGCCATGTGCAGCAACATGATGCAAATGTATGATGCAAGTGTGTTGTTGGATTGTTCTCCAACATGTTGGGATGATTGTCGACTCCCTGTTGCTTCTGCCTGAGATGGCAATAAATAAGCAGCCTGATGAACTGTCATGGACGTGTGATCCATAGCTACTAGGAATCTTTGGGATTTGTGGACATTGGGGTTATCACCAAAGTCTTGAATCCTTGATACAGACTTTACACCGAAGATGGATCTCTCACGTACGAGAGACTCTGTGGGGATAAAGCTTTGTCTATTTAAGGATGTGTATAACATATTCTATCATCGATCCTCCTTGATGATGTTGATCCTTGCTGGTTTGTATCGCCACGACATATCAATGTTCTGTTGGATTTACTGCCAACAGTATGTGTTGTCAGGGCTGCCTGACCTTCACTGACATGTATATCATCGGATAAAAACTTTGTTGGGCAGACTGTCAAGGTTGCTTAACCTTCGCTGACGTGTGAATCAACGGATAAACATGCGTTGTAACCACCGCTAGGAATCTACTTGATCTTCGCTGAAGTGTGCATCAACGGATAAAACCCTCGTTGGGCAGACTGTCAAGGCTGCGTGACCCTCGCTGACGTGTGAATCAACGGATAAACACACGTTGTAACCCCCGTCGGAGATCTACTTGAGAATGTGTGATGCCCCCGCCGGGGATTTCTTTATTTGGACAGATGAAGACGCGTGATGCCCCTGCCGGGGATATGTACTTTGATATATAAAAACGTGTGATACCCCCGCTAGGGATATTTACTTCGACATATGAAAATGCGTGATACCCCCGCCGGGGATATGTACTTCGACATATAAAAACGCGTGATACCCCCACCGGGGATTTCTTGAGAGGATTAGGGTTACGACCCTGAATTAGCGGCATTGGACCTGCGTCAAGTATTGCCGAGTGTAACTGGTAACAACTGAGATCATTGGCATAGTGTACCTTGTGTCTGGGAAAACACCAATGAGTGACGTGCAGACCCACTACTTAGTCTGAGAAAACCTGGATTGTAAGCTATTCTGCTCAATTGCGTAGCGTTTTTATTCCTGATTTGGCTTTTTCAGCTTGTGAGAACTCCGTTGCAACTCAAACTGGACCAAGACGGATGGGTGGGACCCACGTAAGAGTGTCGCAGGTTTTGTAGAGGGTATGCTAGAGTGTTGGATACCAGTGAGACAGGTCTTCTGGATTGGTACCCAGGAGCTGACTCCTATATTGAAGGAGTATGAGTGGTTGACGACTTTGCCCTTAGACAGACCTTGTGCTCATATGGCTGTCGGAGATATGCGTCGGCAGTTCATGACCCTCACCGGGTTACAACGTAGAGTAGTAGAGGATGAGATTACATCCGGTCATGTACTATCCCATCGTTTCCTGATGGACATGTTTGGGTCATTGGATAGCTATACACGTCATTCTGGGGATTTCACTATACCAGAGGATCCGTGGCATTTGGCCAGAATGGATGCATTCTTGATGTGCATAATGGCGTATGTGTACATGTCACGATATATGGATAAGTTGGACATCGGTGTTTTCATGGCAGTGAGAGCTCTCAGGGAGGGTCATACCATTACTCTGATGATTATGGCGGAGACGTTGAGGTCGGCCACATTTTGCAGCACCTACCCTGCAGGGGTATTCACAGGCAGTTCGGTCATGTTTTACGTGTGGTTTATGTCACACTTGAGACCGATTGGCACTTTCTGTCGACACGGGTACTGCTTTACCCATAATATAGCTATGTCTTACTCCTTTCAGCCATCGGAGTGTACAAACGCTATGTCTTTGTCTATATTCTTGGCAGAGATTAGTGATCCGTTTGTCATTCTGCTATGCACAGGGCTTAGCTCACCCTACAACTTTATTACTCATGCTCTGGGCATGGACTATCTCCCTCTGGCTGGCTTGAGGGGCATGACTACGTATTACCCACTGGCCGTGATGTCATAGTTTGACCAGTTCCAGAACTTCCATCCTTTTGGGGGTGGGGCGCTAGGTCAGCGTTTAGCTTCTCGCCATATATCAGCAAAGGACAGATCCCGTGTGTATGCATGTTGGGATCAACGTGAGATAGTAGATTTTTCTGTTATCCATTCGGGCTGTTTGCCAGAGTATTCTGCTTGGATGGAGATAGAGACTTCATCGGCTGTGATAGTATCCATAGTGTCGGAGATTGATTCAGATGGTGGAGAGTCCATGGAGGACATTGATTCCCACACCGAGGAGGAGCCATCTACTGGGTTGCTAGCAACTCTTTTAGATTCTCCCAGTACTAGCACTGTTGTGATCCAGCATTTAGCACAGTACTTCGAGCAGAGTCTTCATCTGATAACCTTCGAGAGAGATCAGGCTAGAGCCTTGATGTTGACAACTCTTAACAGGAGAGACGCAACTCTGTTAGAGAGAGACGAGGCATTAGCTCGTAGAGATGTCGCTGTTGTTGAGCGGGATGAGGCCAGATCAGCCAGAGATGTCGTGACATTTGAGAAGGATAGTGTCATATCTTCCCGGGATGTATCCGTCACAGATAGTACTACAGTGAGGTCCCTTACCAATGGCATGATCGCAGAGATGAGCGCGTACATTGATAAGCATAGAGTCACCATGCAATTGGCTATAGATCTATTAGCTCGTGTGGATACTCTTGTATAGGAGACCACAGTGTTACCTCCTTTTGCTGAGAGGGATGCCATGTTGGGCTTGATAGCTCACATATACACTAATTTGTACATTTTCCTGCACAAACTAGCTTAGCCAATTTGTCATGTACAGTTCATATTGTATATATCAAACAACATTATATATAGCCGGGAAATATATTTTTGATCACTTCCCTTTTAGTTATGCCTTGTTGCTTTCTTGATATTTTGCCTTCTTCTTCAGGGCTTGTGATCTTGATGTATTCTGAATTCCTCCTTGATGGATGGACATTGAGTTGTCTTTGGATATTTCAGAATGGATCGTTGATCTATGTGTATCCCCTACCATCTTTTTTGGTGTCTTGGGACTGGTTTTTGTATGGAAATATGGAGATGAGTGTGGCTTTTTCTCTCTAAGATTGATCACACCACAGATGGTCGCCAGTACTCCCTTTCAGGAGGAGCCTAGTTAATTCCATCTCTTATGGATTGATATTTCTCTTTGAGGCACAACCACAGCTTAGATGGTTGCAGAATCTCCTATTTAGGAGGAGTTCAGGTAATTCCATCCCTTTGGTCTGAAGCCGATGAAATGTAGTGGATTGAAAGATGATCCCAATACCAGATGACAAGTGTTTGTGTTTTGGTAGGGGGTGAGACCGAACCATTAATGGCTGCCTACGTACTCCTATTGAAGAGGAGATCAGGTCTGTGTAGTTTGAACCTGGTGTAAGAGGTTCAACGATGTATGTGGCAGAAAGGGTGTAGGAATGTTTTTTTTGTTTTTTATTTTTGTAATGAGAAGGGTGTAGAAATGTTTTTGTTGTTTTTGTTTTATTGCGACCAGACCATATAAAATGGTTGCCTACATACTCCCTGGTATCGGGAAGATGATGTCGGCGTAGTTCCCCCCTCAGGACGATTTGTAGTCGACGAAAGGTCTGATTCCCATGTGCAAGACGAGCTGCGGGGAAAAGAAAGTTTAATCCTAAGTTCAGGATAAATTGCAGGTGTGACACCCCCAAAACAGGTATACATCACCCATCTTGAGTCGCCAGGTACAAGGTACTGAATACAAATACAACTTAATTATACAACAGTCGTGTAAAATACGACAAAACATAGGCTGTGAGTTTTAATATAAATATTGTCATCTAGACAATATCCACACTCAATAGAGTCCTCATTACATTTATTATCACACTATTTCACAGAATAGTGAGGACTACTAATGCACCATTTAGGACCATCACTCTATTCCCCGACTAGTCCCAGCTACGTTCTCATTTCCTGAAGAGAATAATAAAAGAAAGGGTGAGCTCAACTAGCCCAGTAAGAAATATTATGACTAAGATAATGCAGAATAAATTATCATTAGCCTTCAACAATGTTAAACTGATAGAATATAATAGACAACAAGTTTAACTACATCGGAACAAGCAATCCATTAAAAGAGTCAAGTAAAGTATAAAATCTACTATCTTCTATGATTTAAAAAGTTTTTCATCCACTTTATCGCTGAGACTCAGCTTAATAAATAAAATCAAATCATCCCTACTCCACGGCCAAGTATATTCATGTAATCATCAATGGTCATGACTATCTTAGAATAATCCTCAATCATAATCATACCAACAACCGTCCCACCATGAACTACAGGCCAATGAGGACTTTTACCATATCATTCGTCACATTACGGTCATGATTATACCGAATAATCCATGGTCATAATCATACCAAGTCCATCTATGCACGTAAGCCAAAGATAACTTTCAACATAATATAAGCATGAGGATAATGACAATTCAATAAAACAAGTTCAAGAATAAATTTTAAAGATTTATAAGTTAATATATCCTGAACTCAATAACGTCCAAATTGTCAACATGATACTGCTTTGTGGAGTAAAATTCAAGAATGCTCAGAAGAATATTTCCATGAAAAGATACTGGATGAAGCGCAAATATCAAGGATATTCCACTAATTTCATGGAGTATAGAAGCCAAAACTTTACCCAACTGAGTATAATAGAACATATGAAACCGCAAATGAATTTTTGCCGTCATGCAGTAATCACGTGTGATGCATTATTCCAATGTAATAATAAAGAATGGAATAACGTAAGAATTCACCAAGCGTCATGTCCGCATCACGCATGCATGTGTTATTCCAACAGAATAATAAAGAATGGAATAACAGAAGAATTCACCAGGCGTGCATAATCCGCACAGACAGGTTATTCCAACAGAATAATAAAGAATGGAATAACAGAAGAATTCACTAGGCGTGCGTAATCCGCACAGACAGGTTATTCCAATAGAATAATAAAGAATGGAACTAGGTCATGCGTAATCCGCATAGACAGGATATTCCAACAGAATAATAAAGAATGGAACCAGGTCATGCATAATCCGCACAGACGGGATGTTCCAACAGAATAATACAGAATGAAATAACAACATGAAATTCACGGTGCATGCGATAGATCAAGATGCACGGAGTTATTCCAATGTAATAATAAAGAATGGAATAACAAAAGAATTTTACCAGGTATGCAGTACTTCACATAAACAGGTTATTCCAACATAATAATAAAGAATGGAATAACAACCCTTACGAGTATTGAAATAAAATAACTCTCTTCATGAATATGAAAGAATAATACCCCTTACGAGTACAACAAATAATATCCCTTACGAGTACAACAAATAATATCCCTTACCTTAGAAGAAACTGGATATTGAAAAAGTGAGGTAATAGATTTCTCTTCTTCTTTCTCTCTATAATTTCTCTCTCTAGAGTTTCAGTGAATTTGTAAGAAATAATGAAGGAATGGGCTTCTATTTATAGGAGAATGGACTGAATAGTAACTAATTCATGAACGATCCAGATTGATTTACTTTTAAACGGACGGTCCATATTGATTTACTATTAAAACTTAAAGCAACGGTCCATACTGATTTACTATTAAAACTTTAAACCAACGATTCATATTGATTTACTATTATAACTTTCCACCTGCGGTCCAAATTGATTTACTATTATATCTTCAACCAACGATCCATATTGATTTACTATTATAACTTCAACCAACGGTCTGAAAAATTATCACATCAACTCATGGAATAATATTGTACTCTAAAATGATTTTGACCGAAAAGAAATATATTTTTCGGGTGAATAGTTCCCCATGAATAGTACTTTGGGAATAGTACCCCGTGAATAGTACCCCGACACGAAAAGTGTCCCAAATACCGGAGTGAACAATACTAGAGTGAATAGTAATCGGGTGAATAGTAACTCAGAATAGTATCCGACCTAAAAGTGCCCTTAATACACAATGACCTCGATAATATAACCTCCAGATATCAATTATTATCGAAATAAATATCGATTTCTACTAACACTAATAATTCCCACACAATGGAACTATCAATTTCATCTATAATCAACACGAACTTATTCATCATTAATATTATAATTCACAATATTTAACAACCAGGTCATTCCCAGGAAAGAGGGGGCTTTTCGATAAGGATTTCTCCTTATTGGCGCGTAATTAGGTGACCAAACCTCTCCTTGACAGAACTTCTAGACATTGTCAATATTGTAAATAATAATATGAATAACTTTGCCATCTCAATTATTAGTTTAATAATATATCATATTATGCAGATGATACTGTAACAATAATTGAATCAATAATATGAGAGATATGATGCAGCAATTACTGTAGCAATAATTGAGTATAACTGAGTGACTTCTCACGTAAGCATCAATAATCAATACTGTGTGCTACTATGCAACCACGCGTATTCCTGTACTTTTACTACCGGGTAGTTCAATGGTTTTAACGGTAACACCTCTGCCGTTATTTTTATAGAAAGATAATTCAATCGTTTTCTAACTACGACAATACTTCCGTTGTGGGGTCCACCAATGATTGTGTCATCGTACGAATATTCCCTGACCAATCGAATATTATATAACCACTTTCTTACTTTGCAAAATTTGTAAATATTACCCACAACTATAACATTATATCAAATCCACACCATAATATTCAAAAATATATTTCGAGAAAATTATTCTTTATTCATAAAAGTTGGGGTCTTACAACCTCCCCTTCTTATGAAATTTCGTCCTCAAAATTAGGGTACATACCTGGTATATTGAAGAGATGAGGATACCTTGACTTCATCTCAGATTCTAACTCCAAAGTCATTTCCTCCACATCGTGGTTTCTCCACAAAACTTTGACTTGAGGTATAGCCTTGGAGCGTAGAACATGATCCTTCTTATCCAAGATTTTAACAGGTAGCTCTTCATACGTTAAATCTTCCTCTATCTTGTCTAGTTCTAACTCAATAATGTGGTTCTGGTCTTTCACATATTTACGTAACATAGATATATGAAAAATGTTATGAACACGAGACATACTTGGCGGTAAGGCGAGTCTATAGGCCACAGTTCCTACTCGCTCGAGGATTAAAAATGGGCCAATGAATCGAGGATTGAGCTTTCCTCTCTTTCCAAATCTCGTAAATTTTTTCCATGGAGCAACAAGTAACAACACATGATCTCCAATATCGAATTCTACGTCCTTTCGATGAAGATCAGCATAACTCTTTTGTCGATCTTGTGAGGTTTTTATACGTTGTCGGATCGTTTGAATCTTTTCTGTAGTCATACGTACCAACTCCGGTCCCAATAATGTTGCTTCACCCACCTCATCCCAGCATACTGGAGAACGACACATTCTCCTATATAACTCCTCAAATGGAGCCATGCCAATACTTGCTTAATAACTGTTGTTATAGGAAAATTCCACCAACGGTAAGAACTTGTCCCAACTTCCTTTGAAGTCAAGGACACAGAGTCTTAATAGATCTTCAAGAGTTTGAATAGTCTTCTCCGACTGCCCATCTGTTTGAGGATGATATGTCGAGCTAAATTGTAAATCCTTTCCCATAGCTTTCTGCAAACTAACCCAAAATCGTGAAGTGAATCTTGGGTCTCGATCAGAAACTATGGATACTGGCATACCATGCAGTCTTACAATCTCGTTTATGTACATACGAGCAAGACGCTCAAGTGTATAAGTTTCTCGTATAGGTAAGAAGTGAGCAGACTTGGTCAATCTATCAACAATGACCCAAATTGCATCTATGCCTTGAGAAACCTTGGGAAGACCAGTAGCGAAATCCATGGTAATGTGCTCCCACTTCCATTCTGGATTTTCAAGTGGTTGCAATGGACCTTTTGGTACTTAATGCTCCGCCTTGACTCATTGACAAGTTAAACACCTTGAGATAAACAATCTCTCTCTTTATATTGCTCCACCAAAATGTATGTCGAAGATCATGATACATTTTGGTACCCCCAGGATGGATTGCAAACGGTGTGTTATGCGCCTCCATCATGATTTTTATACTTTAAATCAGGGTCATTAGGAACACAAAGTTTGGAGTTGACTCGAAGTATTCATTCTTCATCGATTCTTGCTTCCGGAATAGCACCTTCTTACACTTTCTTCCTCATACGTATCAGCTCCAGGTCTGTAGCTTGAGCAGCTTTAACTTTATCCATTTAAGTCGGTTCTACTCATATATTTGACATCATCACAGGGGTCCCTAGAGTCTTTAACTCTATCTCCATCCTTTGTAAGTCATACAAAATGGGCCTTTGTGTTGATAATATTGCACTCGTACCCGCATATGATCTTCTACTCAATGCGTCATCTACTACGTTCGCTTTACCAGGATGGTATTGAATTGTATGATCATAATCTTTCAACAGTTCAAGCCAACATCGTTGTCACATGTTGAGTTCCTTTTGGGTGAAGAAATATTTGAGGCTTTTATGATCCGTAAAGATCTCCACTTTCTCCCCATACAAGTAATGCCTCCAAATTTTAAGTGCGAAGACAACAGCTGCAAACTCTAAATCATGAGTAGGATAATTCCTCTCATATTCTTTGAGTTGTCGAGAGGCATAGGCTATGATTTTCCCATGTTGCATGTGAGCACATCCTAACCCTTTGCCCGAAGCATCATTGTAGATGACAAATCCCTTCAAGCCAGATGGTATTATCAGAACAGGTGCTGAAATGAGTCTTCCCTTGAGTTCTTGAAAACTCTTCTCACATTCCTCGCTCCAACTGAACTTTGTATCTTTTCGAGTCAGCTGAGTTAATGGAGTAGCGATTCGAGAAAATCCTTCCACGAATCTCTGATAATAACCTGTTCAGCTGAGAAAGCTACGTACTTTGGTCACTAACTTTGGTTGCTCCCAGCTTTGAATTGCTTCAATCTTCGCTGGGTCAATAAATATTCCATGATTTGATATTACATGCCCAAGGAATTCAACTTCCTCAAGCCAGAACTCACATTTCTTCAACTTGGCATAAAGCTTGTTTTCATGAAGCTTTTGGAGTATCAGCCTCAAGTGTTACTCATGATCTTCACGGCTTTTGGAATATATGAGAATGTCATCAATAAAGACAACCACAAAGTGATCCAAATATTCCTTGAATATTCGGTTCATCATATCTATGAAGGCAGCAGGAGCATTAGTCAATCCAAAAGATATGACTAAGAATTCATAATGCCCGTACCGAGTTCTAAAGGCAAACTTTGGAATATCCTTAGTTTTAACCTTCAGCTGATGATATCCAGAACGAAGATCGATCTTTGAAAAGAATTTGGCTCCTTACAACTGGTCAAACAGGTCATCAATGCGAGGCAACGGGTACCTATTTTTGATGGTGACATGATTCAACTCCCGATAATCAATACAAAGTCGCATACTTCCATCTTTCTTCTTCATGAATAGAACAGGATCACCCCAAGGAGACGTACTAGGACGGATGAAACCGATGTCTAACAATTCCTGTAGTTGGGTTTTTAACTTCTGAAGTTCAATAGGAGCCATTCGATATGGGGCTTTGGAAATGGGTTTTGTACCGGGTTCAAGGTCGATACAAAATTCAATTTCACGCTCTGGGGTAGGCGGAAGTTCTTGAGAATACGTCGGAAATTTATTAACAATAGAAATATCATTCAAATCTGACGTATTTTTGTTTAAATCTGTGACATGAGCTAAGAAAGCTTGACATCCATTTTTCAATAAACGAATAACTTTATGGCTTGAAATGACCGTGATTGATTTTAATGGTTTGGTCGCTTGAATTCGCATAATAGGTTGATTAGGAATATGAAAACTAATAACCTTACGAAAACAATCAATTTTTGCATGATGAGTAGTTAACCAATCAATCCCTAGAATTACATCAAACGCCAGTATTTTTAAAGAAATAAGATCGACAGGTAATATGCGATTACGGATTTGAATCAAACAAGACTTATAAACCGTGGATGTAATGAAGGTTTCTCCCAATGGAGTTTCAACCGATAAGTCAAAGTCCAATTTCTCCTGAGTTAAATTTAAACGTTGAGCGCAAGTAGGAGAAATAAAAGAATGTGTAGAGCCGGTATCAAATAAGGTATATACTTCGCTAGAGTTTATGATAAGCTTACCCGTGATGACCTCGTTCGGGTTCTTTGCTTTCTGGGAGGTTACAACAAACACTCTCCCTTGAACTCGGTTTTGTCTTATCTGGGATGGACTTTGATGCCTCCATCCCAGCTGGACTTGACTTCGATGCACAACAAAATCGGGCTAGGTGACCTTCTCTTCCACAATTGTAACATGCTTTGGACTGCTGCGTACAGTTTGGACTGATGTGTCCCTCCCCTCCGTATTTGTAACATACGACCGGCGGTCGTTCTCCTTCCTTAACAATAGGTGTTGGTGCTGACGTCCTTCCATCATTATTGAATCTCCTCTTCTTGAAACTCCCACTTTTATTGTCGTGGCCATGATTACCACCGAAGTTGTTACCATTTTTGGCATTTGATTCCCTCCACGTTTGTTGTCACCGCTCACGATGGTTACTACCCTTGGTATTTTCATTACATTGCTGCTTTCTCTTGGTTGCGTTGACCCGTTATCGTGCTCCAATAACTGAGCCCTATTTACAACATCTGAATACAAACACAGTTTATGAGAAATAAGATATTGACGTATCTTCGGTTTCAAACCTCTTAAAAACATCCGCGTCATTCTCTCCTCATTATCAACCAAGTGAGATGCAAACCGGGACAACTCGACAAACTTAGCTTCGTACTGCGCCACGGCCATATTGTTCTGCTCCAACTTGATGAACTCTATCTCTTTAATGTGACGAATACTTTCGATAAAGTACTTGTCGTTAAATAGTTCTTGGAACTTCTCCCAAGACATCTTCAGTGCAGCAGGTCGAGTACGCTTTACTGATTCCCACCAGTAATCTGCCTCTCCTCGCAACATAAAGGTGGCAAAGGGAACCTTTTGCTCCTCAGAGCATCCCAAGACATCAAATATCTTGGTGATCTGCTTTATCCACGCTTCCACTTTGAGTGGTTTTGGCTCTCTAATAAACTTCGGTGGTCCCAGCTCCTTGAACTGTTTAGCGGTGACCGTCCGAGAGTTTCCAGTGTTTCCACCTACATTTTGGATAGGAGTTTCTCTTGCCTGATGTTGTACGAATTACAGAAAGCTCTTAAACATTCCGTCGTTTTCTATTTGGTCAGTGTTGTTGTTCACCTGAGGATTATTGTCTTCCTGTTGCACATTATCCTGGGTATTAATATGTGGTGACTCCACGATCTCATGTGCTTCATTGCTTATCTCAACATTTTCGAATGCCATTTTCCAATACTGCCACAAAACAAGGGTTAATTAACATATCATATATTATCCCTATACTATGACCGACCAATTAAATACCAAATAAACTTAGGTAGGTCATACTAGCGAATGAATTCCCCGTCTCTCCCCTCCTAGTTCTTGTCTCGCATCTCAGCCAGGGATCATATCCCTAAGCTTTGATACCAACTATGACGCCCCCAAAACAGGTATACATCTGTTAGGTTTGTAATATTCATGTGCGCAATCAAATTGCACAAATTAAGCGGAAGCGTGTTAAAATCAGAGTTTAAAAATTTACAAACCATATACCTGGATCACCCTTTATGCATAATTATTAATTAAACGAAAAGATAAGGAATAAAATCATACCCTTAAAGATCGAGCTTCCTCAGGTACAAGTTCACCTCCAATCCTTTTCGCGTTCAACTTGAATCCACCGGGTTTGGTTCCTTCCTTTGATCAACGTTAGCCACCCATATGTTTGGCCTCTAGAGGTGATCCACCAAGGAAGAAGAAAATTCAAGAAGAAGGGTGGTTGGCTAAACCCTAGTTTTTCTATCTCAATAGAAAAGGTGTACTCTCCCAACAATTGGAATTATGTCGTATGTTGAAAAGTCAACAACCCATATCACCCATAATAAGACTCCTCTTATTTATAGATGTGGGCAACCCACCTTAACAATTAAGGAATTGGGTTTTATTTAATTAATTAAATTTTTTTAATTAATTAAGCTCCCTAATCTTATTAGGGATAATTAATTAAACTCTTTTAATTAATTTAACCTCCTAATCTTATTAGGAATAAATGAGAGTACTTATATTAAATTAATTTCTAAACTCTTTTAGAAATTAAAATAATAATAATTGTAATAATATTAATAAGACTCCTCTTATTAATTTATATTTAATATTTCTAAAATATTAAATAATAAATATTAAGCTATTTAATTTATTCTATCACCATAGATCAAATTAAATATACTTAACATATTATTACGATTATGCCATTAACTTCTTAAATAATTATTCTTCCTTTTATGGTGTGACCCTTTAGGTTCTCCATATTAAACCTATTGTGAATAAATCAATTAGAATAATTCTAATCTTATTTAAATAAATAAATTAAAAATTAATTTATTTAAATAAATAATATTTATTCTACAATAGGATAAGCCTCCTCCTAGCGATCAACGACTTTCCGGATAATATAGATTTCAACATTAATCATAAAAGAACCTTTGAGTAAATAGTTACTGGTATAATTCAATCCTTCCACCATACAATGTCCCAATTAAATATAAGACATGGAATTCTTTGTCAAGTCTTATTTTATTTAATTATATGTATTTCGATCCTTAAATGCACAACTCTCAAATAATGCAAATTAGAAACTCCTTTCTAATTTCATTCTCCGCTTAACCAAGGACTCTTTGGGTTGTCATTTATCGAATCACATAGGACATTTCTCTTCTTTATTAGAAGTGGTAGATTCTTTATTGATCATACATTATCTCCATGTACAACTTATTATACCCAAGCATACCCTTTGATATACCCTAAGGGTCTTAAGGAATAAGTCAAAGTATAACTCATCATACACAAGATACTATATGATGATCTCAAGTCCAAGGATTACTTGTACTACTATCACTACTGAGAATTCTATTGACAGCAAATAAAACTCAATTAGGTATTCCTTAGCGAGCCAATGCTCAAATGAACTTATTCTCTAATAAGCACCTACATACTTGCTTTAGTGTCTCCACACAAATGATCATGAGATCAATCATCCTCATCCAATGAGCAAGCAACGTATGTACCAATTTATCCGGATTCACTAATCCCCAATTTAGTAATCCAATGATTGGGAACTATTTTAGTTTTAAGCTTTCTAAGAATTTAGATCTCATTAGAATGATCATCATCATTATTCTAAAAGCATTGCTTAAAACTATGGGTTTATCACATATTATAAAACAGCATCATGTAGATAATTAAAAGCCTTTAATAAATTAATACTTTTTATTAATAAATGAATAAGATTGTTACAAAGTATATGCTTTATCATCAAACATAATTGGCTTGTGTGCATACTACTTTCAATCTTCCACTTGCACTAAAGCCAATAAATCGTCATGGTATCTTATACTCTTCTTCTCTAAAGTGACGATTATCCTGTAACATTGGATAAGCTTTAGTTAATGGATATGTAATGTTGTTCATGAGAGTCCACTATCTCTATAGTGTGATTTCCCATCTTCAATGATTCTTATAATCAAATAAAAGTGCCACAACACATGTTTAGATCCAAGATGAGACTTAGGAACTATTCCTAGTTACGTAATGAACTTTTAATCCAAACAATCAACTTGCGACTTCATTTATAGCTATATACTTTGTCTTTATCACTAAACCAAAGAACTCTTTCTTTGTTTGGAACCTTTCGAATTCAACGCACCACCGCTCAAGGTAACACTTTACCTTAAAGTGGACTTTCGTCGTCTTGGTGCATCTCGAAAAACTTGAGTCATTAAGCCCTCTAGTTTTAATTCGGACCCACCATGAATATGATCATATCCTTAGTGTCGGTTAAGCACTTTAAGATGTTTTTCATTGACTTCATAGTGAACTTCTCCGAATATGACCGATCAACATCGGTCTCGTATATTTCATTGCATACATGATAGTCACTCATGCGACCTCTCTTTTCGAGAGTCTAGGGGACTATTAAGAGAGATACACTCCATAGCTCATCAACATGAGACATCTCTTGGAGTTTGCCATGCTAAACGACTTTAGCATCAAATGAATATACGTTCCTTGGGTTAAGTCGAGCATCCTCTTAAATCTATCTATATAGATTTATATCCCCAATTAAGATACTCTTCCAAATCATTCATGGAGGAATGTTTAGACAACTTTATCTTTACTGATTGTAGCATTGGTATGTAATTTCTCATCCGTAGTATATCAACATATAATACTAGAAATTTCATGATGCTCCCACTGACCCTTTTGTACACACTAGAAGTCTTACCTCATCGAATGTAACTGGATCATCATCTTCTATGATGTGTACCTCATCATCATCATCCATGATGAATCCATACCTCCTGGGTATCTTCGGTACTATTCCAGATTTACGATTCGGTTGTGGTACAATAGGTCTATCTACATGTTCCTCTTATTTGACTTATAGTGTTTTGTGGTTCTTGAACTTTCAAGATCTATAATCCTCCCACTAGCTCCTTCAATGATAAACGCCTTTATATTAGAAGGCAGCGTGTTTCGTAACAAACACCTTTTGCTAAGTAGAATTATAGAACATATACCCTAAACTTACTTTAGGATGTCCCACAAATCGACACTTGTCAAATCTTGTCCCAAGCTTATCCTTTTGAAACCTTTTCACATAAGTTAGAACCCCTTATCTTAACATACTTAAGATTAGGAATCCTCCCTGTCCATAACTTTTATGGAGTCTTGGGGCCAGATTTTGAGGTTACCATTTTGTAGATATGCAGCCATTTCTAGGACATGATCCTAGAAGGATACTGGAATGTCGGTAAAATCATTATGGACCGTACCATGTCCAACAAGGTACGATTTTTCATTCAGTTACATCAATCAATTATTACGTGTCGGGATGTGTCCATTATCGGAAAACCATTTGAGATGATCTAGAAACTTATTGCACAAGTATTTATTCCTTGATCTAATCAAAGAATCTTAATACTTTGCCAATTTGTTTCATTTCTGAATTCTTTGAACCTTTCAAATAATTCATACTTGTATTTCAGCAAATACACACATTCAACTCTTTGAATGATCATCTCCTTTTTCTTATACTAGTTTGTTCAATTCATAAAATTATTTTCATGTAAGTCAAGTATACAAAATTTATTAAGTAATATTCCAGTTCTATACAAAACATTATTATTATAAATAGAACAACAATTGTTCTTAATTATAATACCAAAGATTTCATTGTCCAACAATAAAATAGAAATAATATTTTTAACAAGAACTGGATTACAATAACAACTTATTGACTTAATAGATTTTCCCGTAGGTATTGCTAAACTATAAGTTTCTATAGCTAATGCAGCAACCTTTGCTTCATTTTCCGCACATAGGATTACTTATATTTGTTTAGCTTTCTACTTCTGCTTGGTCCCTTCATAAATCTATATTTATGATAACCAAAGTCGGTATCCAATACCTAAGTAGAACCTTGACTTAAAGAAAATTTATTTCAATCATGAACAAAAAAACTGTATTGTAACTGAAACTTCACTAAGCTTCTTTGGTTAGCCTCTGCAAGATGCTTCTCGCAGTTTCTTTCCAGTGTCCAGGCTTATTGCAGTGGAAGCAAGCTCCTTTGCTATCCGTATCAGTTTTGTTTTTATTATCCTTTGTTTACGCCTTTCTATTTACCTTCTTTGAATCGTTCTTTATTTCAGAAGATCCTTTGGCCCCTACTAGTAAGACTTGATCTTTCTTGGTTGGAAAGTGGCTCTCAACATTTTTCAACATGTTAAGCAAATCAGCAAGGCTGATATCTAGCTTGTTCATATGAAAAATTCACAACAATTGTGAAAAGAGTCCGGGAGTGAGTGCAAGATCAAATCTTGGCTCAACTCTCCATCCATGACAAAACCTGTTGTCCTAATTGATCAATCAAATTGATTATGTTAAAACTTTTTATGCTGTATCTATATAGTGCCATTGGCCATTCTAGATCGGAAGAGCTCCTTAGATATCTCGATATCTATCGGTCCTACTTTCCTCACCATCAACTACTTGATGTGCGGGAATATAGTAGGAGTATCCATAGTTTCAGTCGACGAAGCTTGTTACTCATGGATACTGAGCATGATGCATTGAGCCAATCAGTGCATCATCTTGCCACTTTCTAAAAGTAGCAATCTCTTCCTCGGAGGCATTATGCGCAACCATTGCGGGGATAGGCGATATTAAGACATAAGATAGCTTTTCATTATGAGAACTATTCTCAAATTCCTTAAACAATCCGCTTTAATTGATTACCAAGTTAATTTAGCATCTAATATGCTTCGCGATGATAGTAATTTTAGACATTGTAAAATTACGTAAATGAATTTGTAATTAACAACATTTTAACATACATTCTATTATTAATTACCAAAATAAATTAGGTCTTGTTTTAAATTGGTATCTCCCACTATTTTCTTCAAACTATATTACCCTCAATATATATAGTTCTAAAAAATCTAATTAAAGATTTGCTAGTGAGAATAAGGATCCCATTTCAAATGTATATAGCCTTGTGGTGACACAACAAACTATATATAAATAAATAGGTAGACAACTTTTGTCAATTACATCAACTATGCAACTCTTTGTATTTTGCCTCTTAGATTATTTTGATCAAGTGGTGGCACATCCGAATCAAAATTATCCAAGTTAAGTCCGACCTAGCACTTCATATATTCAAAAAAGAAAAATATCATCCTTGTGGTGACACAACAAAATAATATTGTTCAATTTTCTTTATAAGCATCAAATGTGATAAATTAACATCTTAAATACTTAATACTTGCCTTGTGATGACACAACAAACTCATATTAAATATTTAATACTCTATTAATTTTATCATGCTAGAAAGCGACGTTCGATATTCCAAATATCTTTGAACACTTAGGACTTAATATAAAAATTTGAGGGGTTTGTTATTAATTTGTCTCATCTTGTTTAGCGCGCATGCACATATATATATAAAATACGCGTCATATTAATGAACATGCGAAGCATGTTTGCATAATATATAATATATATAGTATAAGCATGCACATATAGAATACAATATTCTACCCGGATTGATTATGGACTTTTATTCTAGTTTGGTTCACTAGAGCCACCAAGTGAACCAAAAGGTCAAACCCTAGGGTGCAAGAAATAATATTTAAATATAACTATTACATTTAAACCCGGGCTCCATTACAAATGGGTCTTCAAGCGCTCCTTGCTCCTTGATCTCCAATTTTTCAAAATTAATTCTAACTATTCCTATTACAAAACTATTTAAAATAAATAGAAACCTTAATCAGTGGTCAAGGGGAAGTACATAGGAGGGAGATAGAAACACGGATTCTCTTTCCTATTCACAAATAAACTCTTTTATTTTGAATAATATGAAATCCTATTTCATATCTAAATAAACTCCTTTATTTAAGGAAAGATGGAATACAATTTCAACTCCAATTAGTTATCATGGAATCCAATTCCAACTCTAATTAGTTAGCATGAAATTCTAATTTTAAAATTAAAATAAACCTTTTATTTTAAGATTAAAATAAACCTTTATTTTAAGATTAAAATAATTATATATATATATATATATATATATTCAATTTTAAAATTAAAATAAACTCTTTTATTTTAAAATTAAAATAAACATTTTATTTTAATTATAAAATAATTTAGAATAATATATATATATATATAGTATATATATATATATAACTATTATATATATATATATATATATAATAACTGTGCCATCTCTTTTAAAAAACCAGCTAACTTTTCTTTATATTTCCATGCAATGTTTGTTTTTTTTTTTTTTGTATGTTCCGTGAATCAGCTTTCGGTCATGCTACTTAATTAATATCCGGTCAACATAATATTGTATGGTAATTCAACTTGAAATCCTGTTATGCATACTATTGTACGGCAGCACGTTGGTCAGCTTTGATGGCATAATATGAAACTCCAAAGAAGATTCACTTGATTTTCAATGATTTCCATTTTTTTTTTTTTTTTTTAAATTTCATACAATAAAATTATGCCCAATTAAATTGTTCTAAACACATATCAATATACATATTAAATTAAATAATTAATAATTTGCATAAAGGTTTGGCTCTGATGCCACTGTTAGGTTTGTAATATTCAAGAACGCAATCGAATTGCATAAAATAGTGCGGAAGCGTGATAAAATCAGAGTTTAAAAATTTACAAACCATATACCCGGATCACCCTTTATGCATAATTATTAATTAAACGAAAAGATAAGGAATAAAATCATACCCTTGAAGATCGAGCTTCCTCAGGTACAAGTTCACCTCCAATCCTTTTCGCGTTCAACTTGAATCCACCGGGTTTGGTTCCTTCCTTTGATCAACGTTAGCCACCCATATGTTTGGCCTCTAGAGGTGATCCACCAAGGAAGAAGAAAATTCAAGAAGAAGGGTGGTTGGCTAAACCCTAGTTTTTCTATCTCAATAGAAAAGGTGTACTCTCCCAACAATCGGAATTATGTCGTATGTTAAAAAGTCAACAACCCATATCACCCATAATAAGACTCCTCTTATTTATAGATGTGGGCAACCCACCTTAACAATTAAGGAATTGGGTTTTATTTAATTAATTAAATTCTTTTAATTAATTAAGCTCCCTAATCTTATTAGGGATAATTAATTAAACTCTTTTAATTAATTTAACCTCCTAATCTTATTAGGAATAAATGAGAGTACTTATATTAAATTAATTTCAAACTCTTTTAGAAATTAAAATAATAATAATTGTAATAATATTAATAAGACTCTCTTATTAATTTATATTTAATATTTCTAAAATATTAAATAATAAATATTAAGCTATTTAATTTATTCTATCACCATAGATTAAATTAAATATACTTAACATATTATTACGATTATGCCATTAACTTCTTAAATAATTATTCTTCCTTTTATGGTGTGACCCTTTAGGTTCTCCATATTAAACCTTTGTGAATAAATCAATTAGAACAATTCTAATCTTATTTAAATAAATAAATTAAACAATTAATTTATTTAAATAAATAATATTTATTCTGAATAGGGATAAGCCTCCCTAATGATCAACGACTTTCCGGATAATATAGATTTCAACATTAATCATAAAAGAACCTTTGAGTAAATAGTTACCGTACAATTCAATCCTTCCACCATCTGATGTCCCAATTAAATATAAGACATGGAATTACCGTCAAGTCTTATTTTATTTAATTATATGTATTTCGATCCTTAAATGCATGACTCAAATAATGCAAATTAGAAACTCCTTTCTAATTTCATTCCGCATTAACCAAGGACTCTGGGTTGTCATTTATCGAATCACATAGACATTTCTATTCTTTTATTAGAAGTGGTAGATTCTTTATTGATCATACATTATCTCCATGTACAACTTATTATACCCAAGCATACCCTTTGATATACCCTAAGGGTCTTAAGGAATAAGTCAAAGTATAACTCATCATACACAAGATACTATGATGATCTCAAGTCCAAGGATTACTTGTACTACTATCACTACAGAATTCCTATTGACAGCAAATAAAACTCCATTAGGTATTCCTTAGCGAGCCACGTTCAAAGGAACTTATTCTCTAATAAGCACCTATATACTTGCTTTAGTGTCTCCACACAAATGATCATGAGATCAATCATCCTCATCCAATGAGCAAGCAACGTATGTACCAATCTATCCGGATTCACTAATCCCCAATTTAGTAATCCAATGATTGGGAACTATTTTAGTTTTAAGCTTTCTAAGAATTTAGATCTCATTAGAATGATCATCATCATTATTCTAAAAGCATTGCTTAAAACTATGGGTTTATCACATATTATAAAATAGCATCATGTAGATAATTAAAAGCCTTTAATAAATTAATACTTTTTTATTAATAAATGAATAAGATTGTTACAAAGTATATGCTTTATCATCAAACATGATTGGCTTGTGTGCATACTACTTTCAACATCACCCATCTTGAGTCGCCAGATACAAGGTACAGAATACAAATACAACTTAATTATACAACAGTCGTGTAAAATACGACAAAACATAGGCTGTGAGTTTTAATACAAATATTGTCATCTAGACAATATCCATACTCAATGGAGTCCTAATTACATTTATTATCACACTTATTCACAGAATAGTGAGGACTACTAATGCACCATCTAGGACCATCACTCTGTTCCCTGACTAGTCCCAGCTACGTTCTCATTTCCTGAAGAGAATAGTGAAAGAAAGGGTGAGCTCAACTAGCCCAGTAAGAAATATTATGACTAAGATAATGCAGAATAAATTATCATTAGCTTTCAGGAATGTTAAACTGATAAAATATAATAGACAACAAGTTTAACTGCAGCGGAACAAGCAATACATTAGAAGAGTCAAGTAAAGTATAAAATCTACTATCTTTTATGATTTAAAAAGTTTTTCATCCACTTTATCACTAAGACTCAGCTTAATAAATAAAATCGAATTATCCCTACTCCACAGCCAAGGATATTCATGTAATCATCAATGATCATGACTATACCGAATAATCCCTGGTCATAATCATACCAACAACTGTCCACCAATGAACTGCAGGCTAATGAGGATTTTTACCACATCATTCGTCACATTACGGTCATGATTATACCGAATAATCCTTGGTCATAATCATACCAAGTCCATCTATGTACGTAAGCCAAAGATGACATTCAACATAATATAAGCATGAGGATAATGACAATTCAATAAAACAAGTTCAAAAATAAATTTTAAAGATTTATAAGTTAATATATCCTGAACTCAATAATGTCCAAATTGTCAACATGATACTGCTTTGTGGAGTAAAATTCAAGAATGCTCAGAAGAATATTTCCATGAAAAGATACTGGATGAAGCGCAAATAACAAGAATATTCCACTAATTTCATGGAGTATAGAAGCCAAAACTTTACCTAACTGAGTATAATAGAACATATGAAACTGCAAATGGATTTTTGCCGCTATGCGGTAATCCACGTATGCATGATTATTCCAATGAATAATAAAGAATGGAATAACGAAGAATTCACCAAAGCGTATGTAATCCGCATGCATGTGCTATTCAACGAGAATAATAAAGAATGGAATAACGAAGAATTCACGAGCGCGTGCGTAATCCGCACGAGCGAGTTATTCCAATAGAATAATAAAGAATGGAACCAGGTCATGCGTAATTACGCATGAGCGGGATGTTCCAACGAGAATAATCTGAGAATGGAATAACAACGAGAATTCACTAGGCATGCGATAGATCGCATGCATGCGAGGTTATTCCAATAGAATAATAAAGAATGGAATAACAGAAGAATTTCACCAGGTATGCGGTACTTCGCATAAACAGGTTATTTCAACATAATAATAAAGAATGGAATAACAACCCTTACGAGTATTGAAAGAAAATAAATCTCTACATCAATACGAAAGAATAATACCCCTTACGAGTACAACAAATAATATCCCTTACGAGTACAACAAATAATATCCCTTACCTTAGAAGAAACTGGATATTGGAAAAATGAGAAGTTGTTCCAGATGGGGAACGGTATCCCTTACCTTAAATATCCGACAATATCAGATGAAAAGTTGTTCCAAATGGGAAACGGTTCAATGTTGGTGGATAAGGTGAAAAATGCACAACTTCAGGATGAAGACTGCGAAAAGATAAAACAAAAAATATTTGTAGGTGAGGAAAACAAATTCAAAATCGATTCGGAAGGGTTACTTCAATTCGAAGGGAGAATTTGGGTTCCGCCTGTACCAGAGGTTAAAGAGGAAATTCTGAGTGAAGCTCATAACTCAAGATATTCGATTCACCCAAGGAGTACAAAGATGTACCAGGATCTTAGACTTCATTTTTTGTGGCCGAATATGAAAAAGGATGTGGCTGAGTGTGTGGCGAAATGTTTAACGTGTCAGAAAGTTAAAGCTGAACACCAAAGGCCAAGTGGATTATTGCAACCGTTGGAGATACCGGAGTGGAAATGAGAGCATATCACAATAGATTTTGTGGTAGGTCTAACAACGACTCAACAAGTTTACGACACCGTTTGGGTGATTGTTGATCGATTGACGAAGTCGGCACACTTTTTACCAATCAGGATTAGATTTAACCTAGATCGGTTGGCAAAACTTTACGTGAAGGAAATTGTTTCAAGACACGGTATACCTATGTCCATTGTATCCGACAGAGATCCACGTTTCACATCTAATTTTTGGAAACGATTACAAGAATGCTTATGAACACAGATGAGAATGAGCACATCGTACCATCCTTAAACTGACGGACAGAGTGAGAGAACTATCTAAACACTAGAAGATATGCTCGGAGCATGCATAATGGATTTAAAGGGAAATTGGGATGACCATCTGCCATTGGTAGAATTTGCCTATAATTATAGTTATCACGCGAGTATTGGCATGCCGCCTTACGAAGCATTGTACGACAGGAAATGCAGAATTCCTTTATGCTGGGATGAGGTAGGTGAACGTCAACTATTGGGTCCAGAGTTGGTACAACAAACCGTGGAAATCATCAAAGTTATTCGAGCAAGATTGATAGCTGCACAGGATAGATAGAAGAAATATGCAGATCAACACCGACAAAATCAAGAATTCGATGTTGGTAGTTATATGTTCTTGAAAGTATCTCCCTGGAAGGGGAAAATTCATTTCGGCAAGAAAGGGAAATTAAGCCATAGGTTTATAGGACCTTTTGAAATGCTTCGAAGTGAGACCCCAGATTTTATCAATAAAGATTTAAATTTTGTCGAAATAATTTTTTAATATTATGGTGTGAATTTGAGATAATATTATAGTTGTGGGTAGTATTTATAAATTTTGCAAAGTATGCAAGTGGTTATATTATATTCGATTGGTCGGGAATATTCGGTTTAGCGAGGGAATATTCAGCAAACGGCTCAATCATTGGTGGACCCCACAAAAATTATTATCGGATTGAGAAAACGACAAAAATATTTTATTGAAATAACGGCGGAAGTTTTACTGGTTGATCTTGTTGAACTACTCGGTAGTAAAAGTACAAATGTACGTGTGGTTGCATAGTAAAGACACCAGTATTGATTATTGATGCTTATGTGAGAAGTCACTCGGTTTGATTCCATTATTATTTATTAATAATATGAATTATTATAGCGATAATGACGCTTTTGTTTTATTCGTATTATTAACGTAATAAAATGAAACATCTTTTATATAAAATGCAGAATACTTTATTAAAGTTATTCATAAATAAAATATATTATATTTTATTATGCATAGTGTTTTGTATAGTGTTGCATAGTGTTTGCATAGTAAAATGTTTTTATATAAATAGAATATATTATATTTTATTTAAAAGATTTTGCTTTAAATATGGACCGCCGATTAAAGTAAATCAATGGGACCGCTCATGGATTAATTACTATGCATTCTATTTTCCTATAAATAGAAGCTCATTCCTTCATTATTTTCTTTACGAATTCACCAAACTCTAGAGAGAGAAATTATAGAGAGAAGCTATAGAGTGAAAATCTATAGAGAGAAAGAAGAAGAGTATTACGGTACTTCACTACTTTGATATCCGATTGTCTTTTACTAGGAAGGGATATTATTTGTTGTACCGTAAGGGGTGTTATTCTTTCTTATTCATGAAGAGAACTTTTGTTATTCCATTCATTATTATTACTGTTGGAATAACTTTTAAAAAGTGGCATTCCTATATACATAACTTTGATACGCCAGCATACCTATCTTTGGGTGAAATCCTTATATTGATCCATTCTTATTTATTCATTGGAATAACTTTTGTATCACGCCGAATCCCCTATACTTGGTGATCTTCTTCATTATTCCATTCTTTATTATTACATTGGAATATCCATGCGTCTGTGTTTTTTACCTGGACTGGTTCCATTGTTTATTATTCCGCATTTATTATTACTGTTGGAATATCACATGCATGTGTTTTACATCGGACCTTGTTCCATTGTTTATTATTCAAAGATTTATTATTCATTGGATCATCCAGCTTGGCAGTGAATTTTACGACTGGTTCCGTTATTATTATTCTCGCTGGAATAACTTTTACATGCTGCATCTGCCGCATGCGTGGTGATTTCTTTTGTTATTCCATTTTTATTATACCCAAATGGTTAAAACTTTGACTTCTATACTCCATGAAATTAGTAGAATATCCTTGATATTTGCGTTTCATCCAAATATCTTTTCATGGAAATATTCTTCCGATCATTCTTGAATTTTACTCTACAAAACAATATCTTGTTGACAATTTGGGCGTTATTAATTCTGGATAAAATAATTCTTGAACTTGTTTTATTGAATTATTATGTCATTGTCATCATCCTCGTGATATATTATGTTATCTTTGGCTTACGTGCATAGATGAACTTAGTATGATTATGACCCAGGATCATTCTTTATAATCATGGCTTGTTATAAATGATGTGATAAAAGTCCTCGTGGGCACTGTAATGCGATGATGGATAGTTTTTGGTATGATTATGACCGGGGGTGATTCGGTATAGTCGTGACCATTGATAATTTGATGAAAATCCTTGACCGTGGTAATGTGGGATGATTAGATATTGTGGTTTATTCATTAAACCGAGTCTTAATGATAAAATTTATGAAAACCTTTTAAAACCTAAAAGATAGTAGACTTTTATTTTCTACTTGACTTTTTAATGGATTAGATATTCACTGCAGATTAAACCGGTTGTCTATTGTATTTTATCGGTTTAACATCAAATTGAAGGCTAATGATAATTTATTACGCATTATCTTAATCATAATATTTCTTCTTGGGCTAGTTGAGCTCATCCTTTCTTTCACCGTTTTCTCTTGAAAAATGAGAACATAGTTTGGAGACGAGTAGGGAACGGAGTAATGGTCCGAGAGGATAGCATTAGTAGTCCTCACTATTCTCGTGAAATAGTGTGATAATAGTTGTAATGAGGACTCCTTTTGAGTTTGTATAATATCTAGTAGACAATATTTGTATTCAAACTTCGAGTTTATGTCGTATTATACCACGGCATGCTTATATTAGTAAGTTGTATTTGAATTTATGTACCATGTAAGTGGCGACCCAAGATGGGTGACGATACCCTAATTTTGGGGCGTCACGGGTTGGTATCGAGCTTAGGGATATGATCCTGCCTAAGATGTGAGACTAGAACTAGGAGGGAGAGATAGGAATTCCTTCGCTAGTATGACCTACCTAAATTTATTTGGTATTTAATTGGTGGGTCGAGTATAGGGATAATATGTGATATGTTAATTAACCTTTGTTTTGTGACGGTGTTTGAGAATGGCATCCGAAAATGCCGAGATAAGCAATGAAACACATGAGAGTGTTGATTCAAATCAAACAAAAGGTAACGACCAACAACACGATAATAATCATATCTTTGTTGTAACGGCTATCGTAATAATGATAACCATCGTGGGGAAATTATCATGCCAAGAATGGTAACCACTTGGTGGTAATCATGGCAAAGATAATAGAAGTGGAAATTACAAGAAGAGAAGGTCATTTAGCCCAATTTTGTTGTGCACCAAAGTCAAGTCTAGTTGGATTGCGGTGGCACCAAAGGTGGATGTGGACAAAACAAAGTCGTTGGTTTTAGGAAGTGCATTTTTCATGACTTCTCAAAAAGCGAGTAAACCGAACGAAGTTAGCACGGGTTAGTTAATTATAAATTGCGAAGTCTATACCTTATAAGATACCGGTTCTACCCATTATTTTATCTCTCTTGCTTACGTTCAACGTTTAAATTTGACTCCGGAGAAGTTAGACTTTGACTTATTGGTTGAAACTTCGTTAGTAGGAGCCTTTGTTACCTCTACTGTTTTTAAATCTTGTTTGATTCAAATAAACACTTTCACGTTACTTGTCGATCTTATTTTTTTAAAAAATATTGGCCTTTGATGTGATTTTAGGAATCAATTGGTTAACTAATCATCATGCTTTTCGTAAGGTTGTTAGCTTTTATATTCATAACCAACCTGTTGTACGAATTCAAGTAACCAAACTACTAAAGTCAATTATTGTCATATCAAGCCATAAGTAAAGAGCCCCGAACCTTTCGTTGTTGACTTCCTTGTGTGGAATGCACCGAAGCCAGACTTTCTGTAGGCGACATCGTGAATGAAGATGGCAAGTTTATAGGTATCATTGTGAGGTGCTATCTAGGTTAAAGGATAGAAGTCACAGTTGGTATCAATGTAACGTACTATCCAAGTCTTGGATAAGAGTAGCAATTTTGAATGATATTTCTATCATTAATAAATTTCTTGACGTATTCTTGAAGATTTCCTAGCCTACCCTAGAGCGTGAAATCGAATTTTGTATTGACCCCAGTACAAAAACCCATTTCTTAAACCCTCAAATATTTCTTCAACTAAAAGGATCTGTTTACGAGGATTATGATGAAAGTCATAATAAAAGCATTGGACTAATGAAAATCATGGGTATATGAAGTATTAGTAAGTGTTATGATGAGTTATGTTGGTTAGTATGTGAAAACATGAAAATCAGATTTTGGTGAAAAACGTAACATGAAATTCAATTGACCATATCTCCTATTATATTTTGAATTTTTGAATGTGGTCAAGTCCTAGAGTTAGATCTATGAGTTACCTAACTAATCCAAGTGGAATTACTGGAAAAGGTGTTGTAGATTTTTGTGTGGACAGATTTTAGCAAAGGAGTGCAAAGCTGCAAAAACTGAAAAAGCTGCTGCCATGATTTTAGAGGGGCTGTTTCGGCCACTTAAGTTATGAGAAAAATTCTGGCCTTTTAGGACATGAAAGTATATGGTATAAAGTACCTCCTGTCCAAAAATGAGCTCATTCTGACTTAAAATGAGCAAGTTATGACTATTTCAATATTTAGGTTTTTTCGACGAAAAACGTTATAACCGGAGTTCTATAACTCCGATAACCATGAAATTTAAACTGGAAGCTCACGTTAACATGTGTAAGATTCTGCCAAGATTTGGGAATTTTTGGAGTTATCCTTGAGGTAGCTAATTTCTTAAGGAATTAATTAGAAATTGATTTTTGAAAAATAGTAATTGAATTTTAAAAATTCCGAGAAAAATATATGTTCATTATGGGACTATATTATGCTAAATCCCAGAAAAGAAATATTTTTGGGACTGATTTGGTATTTTTCAAGAAAATAGTTTAGTTACGAATATATGAGTTAAATATGTTATGTGAAGTAACAAAGTTGAAAATAGGATTTTATGGCTAGAGAATCTTATATAGAGTATATGCATATTTTTTTATGAGGGAATTGATAATTGGTGATGATATCTTATGAGTATGGCATTTTTGAATGATTAAATGCATTATATGGTAAAGCGTAAACAATTGAGATAAATTGTTTATAAATTTAAGAAGTGATTAAAATATTGTTATAATATTAATGATATTAGATTATAAGATTATTAAGTGATTGATAACATGGGGATATTCTTGAATCTGGATAAATTATATTATAAATGTTTAATATTTATCCTTTATCTCATTTGATTGATTCTTTATATCATTATCCTCATGTTTATATTATATGTTGAAAGTCATCGTGGCATGTAGTGCGTAGATGGACTTGGTATGATTATGACCGAGGATTTTTCGGTATAATCATAACTAGTAATTGAAAACACGATTATCTAGGGTAGTAGTGCATGGATAATTTGTGGTCGTGATACTAATGAATACACAATTATCTTTAGTAGTAGTGCATGGATAATTTGTGGTCGTGATACTAATGAATACACGATTATCTTTGGTAGTAGTGCATGGATAATTTGTGGTCGTGATACTAATGAATACACGATTATCTTTGGTAGTAGTGCATGGATAATTTGTGGTCGTAATACTAATGAATACACGATTATCTTTGGCCATAGTGCATGGATAATTTGTGGTCGTGATACTAATGAATACACGATTATCTCGTGGTAGTAGTGCATGGATAATTCGTGGTCGTGATACTAATGAATATCCTTGGCCGTAGTAGGGATGATTCGATGATATGGATTAATTATTTAGTGAGTCTCAAAGAATGAAATATTAATTCATGGATATAGTAAAAGTCATCTTTAGTAGTAGTGCATTGATAGACTTGGTATGATTATGACCAAGGATTATTCGGTATAATCATGGCCAGTATTGAAAACACGAATATCCTTGGCCAAGAGTGCATGGATAATTCGTGGTCGTGATACTATTAAGTCGCTGCGTCTCAAAGATTATTGGTTTTATGATTGTATATCTTTGGCCCAGTAGTGTGCAAGATGAATTGTTAATGAATATCTTTGGTAGGATTGCAAAGATGAATTTAATGTTTTCAACGATAAAGGTATTCAAGGTATCCTCACCTCTTATCATACCAAAAATTACCCTAATTTCGAGGGCTAAAATTCCATAAGGAGGGAGATTGTGAGACCCATTTTATCAATAAAGATTTAAATTTTGTCGAAATAATTTTTTAATATTATGGTGTGAATTTGAGATAATATTATAGTTGTGGGTAGTATTTATAAATTTTACAAAGTATGCAAGTGGTTATATTATATTCGATTGGTCGGGAATATATTGGTTTAGCGAGGAATATTAAATGACAAACTACTCAATCATTGGTGGACCCTACAATGCAATTATTATCGGATTGAGAAAAACGACAAAAATATTTTATTGAAATAACGGCGGAAGTTTTACTGGTTGATCTTTGTTGAACTACTCGGTAGTAAAAAATACGATGTCGTGTGTGGTTGCATAGTAGCACTTGCGGTATTGATTATTGATGCTTATGTGAGAAGTCACTCGGTTTGATTCCATTATTGTCGATTAATAATATGAATTATTATAGCGATAATGACGTTTTGTTTTATTCAGTATTATTAACGTAATAAAACGAAACATCTTTTATATAAAAATGAATACTTTATTAAAGTTATTCTATAAATAAAATATATTATATTTTTATTATGCATAGTGTTATATAGTGTTTTCCATAGTGTTGCATAGTGTTTGCATAGTAAAATGTTTTTATATAAATAGAATATATTATATTTTATTTAAAAGATTTTGCTTTAAATATGGACCGTCAGATTAAAGTAAATCAATCCGCACTGCTCATGGATTAATTACTATGTATTCTATTTTTCTATAAATAGAAGCTCATTCCTTCATTATTTTCTTACAATTCACTTTGAAACTCTAGAGAGAGAAATTATAGAGAGAAGTTATAGAGAAAATCTATAGAGAAAGAAGAAGAGTATTACGGTATTTCACTACTTTGATATCCAAAGGTCTTTTTACTTAGTAGGGATATTATTTGTTGTACGTAAAGGGGTGTTATTCTTTCTTATTCATGAAGAGAACTTTTGTTATTCCATTCATTATTATTCTATTGAATAACTTTGTAAAAGTGGCATACCCTATACATAACTCAGATATCGCGGCATACCTATCTTTGGGTGAAATCCTTATATTGATCCATTCTTATTTATTCTCATTGGAATAACTTTGTATATGCTTGGAATCCCCTATACTTGGTGCTCTTTTTCATATTCCATTCTTTATTATTACATTTGGAATATCACATGTCATGTGTTTTACACCCACCGTTCCATTGTTTATTATTCCGTATTTATTATTACATTGGAATATCACATGCATGTGTTTTTACACCTGACCGGTTCCATTGTTTATTATTCAAAGCATTTATTATTCTATTGGATCATCCTGTCGATTGTGAATTTCACCCGACTTCGTTCCGTTATTATTATTACATTGGAATAACTTTATCTATCTGCAATCACCGCATGCATGGTGATTTCTTTTGTTATTCCATTCTTTATTATACCCAGTTGGTTAAAACTTTGACTTCTATACTCCATGAAATTAGTAGAATATAGTTGATATTTGCGTTTCATCCAAAGATCTTTTCATGGAAATATTCTTCGATCATCATTCTTGAATTTTACTCTACAAAAGCGATATCTTGTTGACAATTTGGGCGTTATTAATTCTGGATAAAATAATTCTTGAACTTGTTTTATTGAATTATTATGTCATTGTCATCATCCTCATGATATATTATGTTATCTTTGGCTTACGTGCATAGATGAACTTAGTATGATTATGACCGAGGATCATTCGGTATAATCATGGCTTGTTATAAATGATGTGATAAAAGTCCTCGGTGGGCACTGTAATGCAAAGTTGATGGATAGTTTTTGGTATGATTATGACCGGGGGTGATTCGGTATAGTCAAATGACCATTGATAATTTGATGAAAATCCTTGGCCGTGGGTACGGGGATGATTAGATATTGTTGTTTATTCATTAAATCGAGTCTTAATGATAAAAATTTATGAAAACCTTTTAAAACCTAAAAGATAGTAGTAGACTTTATTTTCTACTTGACTCTTTTAATGGATTGCATATTCATTGCAGATTAAACCGGATGTCTATTGTATTTTATCGCTTTAACATTTGTTGAAGGCTAATGATAATTTATTCGCATTATCTTAGTCATAATATTTCTTCTTGGGCTAGTTGAGCTCATCCTTTCTTTCACCGTTCTCTTCGAAATGAGAACATAGGCGGGACGAGTCGGGGAACGGAGTAATGGTCAAGAGGATAGCATTAGTAGTCCTCACCGCTTTACGTGAAATAGTGTGATAATAGTTGTAATGAGGACTCCTTTTGAGTTTGTATAATATCTAGTAGACAATATTTGTATTCAAACTCACAGTTTATGTCGTATTGTACACGACAGTTATATTAGTAATTTGTATTTGAATTTATGTACCATGTAAGTGGCGACCCAAGATGGGTGACGTATACCTAATTTTGGGGGCGTCACATTCGACGCGTGGGTGAAGTGGCTTACGAGGTTGCTTTACCTCAGGAATTGGTGCATATCCATAATATTTTTCACGTCTCGGTGTTGAGACCATATAAGCATGACTATAAACATGTTATAGAATATGAGCCCTTACAGTTTGAGAAAGATTTGTCCTATGAAGAAGTTCATGTTCAAATTATCGACAGGAAAGAGCAAGTACTACGGAATAAAGTGATACCTTTTGTTAAGGTAATCTGGAGGAACCACAATGATGAGGAAGCTACGTGGGAACTTGAAGATGTTATGATGAGAAATTATCCTCACTTGTTTGCTTGATTTTGTATAGCGATTCTGGGGACAGAATCTTGTTAAGGAGGGAAGAATGTAGCGAATGAATTTTTTGAGTTGTGATTCTGGGACATAATCCTTTTAAGGAGGGAAGGATGTAACGATCGAGAAATTTGTAATTTAATTTAAATATTTATTAAATTAAATAAATATTTTAAATTATTTATTTACTGAGGAAAATAAATAATTGATGAATTGTGGTGAATTAATTTAGTAACTAAATTGATTAATGTTAATTAAATTGAATAACGATAATTTTATCTGAATGATTTAATTTAAGGAAATAATTAAATTAAATCAATTGCTTAATATTTAAGAAAATAATTAAAGTAAATGAATTATTTAATATTAAAAGAAATAAATAAATTAAATAAGGTGATGTTTCTAATTTATTAATTAAATTAGATATATAATTATTTATTTATTATAAGTAAAATTATAATAAGATTATAATTATTATAATTATGATTGTAAGCTATTTAGATGGGTTACATGTGTGACAAATAAAAACTATATAATAAAATATTATAAAAATAATATACTATGGAAATTATGTGTAACCAAATAAAGCCTTATGGCTTTTGGTTAATATAACTGCCAAAGACGCTTGGCTTAATAAACTGATAATCACGATTATCAGTGTTTAAGCGCTCAGTGGGTTATTTCACGTATTATCTTTCTAAGGCTTACTAGATAACAGAGAAAGGGAGAGAGAGCTTAAGAGAGAATTGAAGAGAATTGAGAGGGGAACAAGAAGGAGAAGGATTGAGAAGGATTTCCTATCAACTTTGCTATCATACAATCAAAGGATTTAGGTATAATTTACCCATAATTCTAATATTTAGTTTTTTTAAATTTTTAGTTCTCTGTAAATGATTTTGTTGATTTATTGTTTGAAACGCTGCTTATATGATGTGGATTATATTGTTGAATCTATAATCATCGTATATGAGTGTTGCTTGAGTATCAAATTCATGAGAAATTGGTTTGTAGGAAGAAAAGTAAAATAGAAGTGTTTATACATGAAAATTGGTTGAAGAAAGTACAAAATTTCATGTTCTATATATGTGTTATAATCTATAATTTGATATTGGATTATGTTAATATGTTAAGAAACGAAAGTGGCGTAATTTAAATTATGTTAATCGGTTAAGTAACGAAGTCGTGGCGATCGAATTCGCTAAAAGTGTTAAAAGTGAAGAAATTGAGAAAATGGTGGTTTTAATTCTTCAAAACTGAATATATATAATGTTTATGTAGTTGGTATGGTGAATATCATGTTTAGTAATGTTATTTCAATGTTTTAGTTGCTAGGTTTCATGAATTTATGTGGAATTGGGATTTTTGGCCTTGAGCAGAGTCTGTTTTCGAGAGTATGCAAAAACGGTTTCTGGTGTCGAACGCGGGCGCACTGCCTCTTAGCGCGGGCGCACCGGACTCTAAGCTAACCACGGCGCGGTCGCGCCAGTGGTCAGCCAGACCCATAGTTGAGTTGTTAACAACATAGCTAGGGAATTTTTAACCTAACCTATTTGATGATTTTAGAGGAACCTAAAATGTGTTATAAGACATAATAACATGGTGTAAATCACAATGTTGAAACTATAGATTATGAATTAGTAAAGTTGTGTAATGAACCAAATGCAATGTGTCCAAAGGTTAAAGATAAATGATAAGATTTATGTTAGTTTATAATGTAATTTCAGACTCTTTAAAGGTGTTAATCAATATGGTTAAATGTTAAGTAAGGTTATGACCTAAATGGTGGGTTAATTCCATAAAGCTAATATTAATACAACTAATTGTTGTTGCAATTCCAATGATATGTGTAGGGTAATTGGAGAACATTATTATACTTGTGTAGCTTCCATACAAGGCAAGTTCTTATCCTAAACTTTTATTGTGCAAGTTTTCTAACTTCATTCTTTTATTAATGAATGAAAGTTCTTTATTTCGAATTTCTATTGAGCAAGTTTAACTTTCCTTAATATCATCCAAAGCATATGTTGTTCTTACACATCAATTCAAATGAGATTGTTCTAACTCTTTTGGATATAGCACTTTGCATGTATATCATGGTTATTCAATCATACATTGTTGATTTTCGGTCTTTGAGTTTGATAACTGTCGATGTCAGGATTTTTAGATGTCCCTTTCCGTTACTTGTTCTTTGGTGTTCTCATTTCAGGTGAGATTTGTTTGAAAAAACAAATGAAAAAGGTCCGACATGTATAATGTCGAATGATGGGACCGTTAAGAGTCGCCATTGGTTTTTAAATGGTTGTACCAACACAACCGAGAAAAGGTTTGCACATTGACACGATTGATGTGACATTTGCTAAACAATTAGTTGAAACCGATTTATTAGGTCCGGGGACTTGGTTATGCGAAGGGAATGTGTTAGGCACCCCCCGACATCCTTGTTACCACGGTGGCCGCCTCTTTTCAAGAAACTATTATCTGAATGTGTGTGTGTGTGGGTTAATGTCAAGTTATTTGGAAGTAGTCACGAGGCCTCGTTACACCTATATATACAGTGGTTTGAATTTATGTAAAAATTCAATTTTAAGCAAGATATGGCAGTGATGTTTTATAAAAGAGGTTTTTCAAACCCTGATGCTCAATAATAGTTGAGACCTTTTACACTCTCATTTTTTCAAGTGTTCAGCTTGATTGATTTTATTTTACAGATGCGAGGCATCCGTACGAAAATAATGTACAAAATAATGCCGACTTCCTCATTGGTATGGAAACCATCTGAGGAAATTCAGACACCGCAGAATAATTTACAAAGTCGCTGTACATTGAAAATGTCCATCACGGGAACATAATCTAGATCCAATGGGCTGAATCTGTGATCACATGATTCCTAGGCGCACATGATACCGCAATTTGTATGAAAGTAGTAAGCAGGTATATATATAAAAGTTGTAAATATATAAATATAGACATGATCACCAACCACGAAGCACCTCCATGGGGGATCAGAAATGTAAATAAAACTGTAAAAGCTATCAACCGCCTAGGAGGAAACTCCAGGCGGGACAAAACATAAATAAAGCTGTAAAGCTATCAACCGCCAGGGAGGAAACTCAGCGGGACAAAATGTAAAGAAAGTCATATAAAAGCGATCAACTACCACGAAGTAAACTCCGAGCGAGGATGAAACGTAAAGAAAGTCAGTAAGCGATCAACCACCACGAAGTGAACTCTGTGGGGATTAATATATATATATATATATATATATATATAAGTGAATAAACGCACCGGATGTAAAATACGAGCTCATCGAATGTAGTCCAACCACAGTTCATATATATATATATATATATATAAGCGAGTAAACGCACTTGGATGTAAAATCCAGGCTCATCGAATGTAGTCGACACACGCTAATATATATATATATATATATATATATATTAAAGCAATAGAACGCTCCGCACCAAAGTCTAGGCTCATCGAACAAAGTTCGACACACGATTCATATATATATATATATATATATATATATATATAAAGCAAATAAATGCTCCGGGCCATCAAGTTCAGGCTCAATCGAGGCATAACTCGATAATGTTAGTCCAGATATATAAATATATATATATATATAATATGTGACGCCCCCAAAATTAGGTAAACATCACCCATCTTGAGTCGCCAGATACATGATACAGAATTCAAATACAACTTCATAATACAACTGCCGTGTACAATACGATAAACATAAACCGTGAGTTTGAATACAAATATTATCTACTAGAAAGTATACAAACTCAAAAGGAGTCCTCATTACAATTATTATCACACTATTTCACGAATAGTGAGGACTACTAATGCAAGATCTAGGACCATCACTGTTCCCCGACTAGTCCTAGCTACGTTCTCATTTCCCAAGAGAACAAAGTGAAAGAAAGGGTGAGCTCAACTAGCCCAAAGAAGAAATATTATGACTAAGATAATGCGAATAAATTATCATTAGCCTTCAACAATTGTTAAACCGATAAAATATACCAAACATCAAGTTTAACTGCGGTGAACAAGCAATCCATTAGAAGAGTCAAGTAGAGAACAAAATCTACTATCTTCTATGATTTAAAAGGTTTTCATGACTTTTATCGGCGAGACTCGACAATAAATAATCCACATCATCAAATCATCCCTGCACTACAGGCCAAGGATATTCTTTAGTATCACGACCACGAATTATCCATGCACTACGACTAAAGTTAATCATGTTTTCATCAACAGTCCTAATCATGCGATAAAATAATTCATCTTTTCACTACGGCCAAAGAGAATTCATAGCCATAATCATACCAAAAACTGTCCATCAATGCACTACGGGCCAATGATGACTTTTTCCACATCATTTGTAACATTATGGTTATGATTATACCGAATAATCCCTGGTCATAATCATACCAAGTCCATCTATGCACTACAGGTCACAGATGACTTTCAACATAATATAAGCATGAGGATGATGACAATGATAAAGGAATTCAATAAAACAAGTTCAAGAATTAATTTATCCAGGAACTAATAACGTCCAAATTGTCAACATGATACTGCTTTGTAGAGTAAAATTCAAGAATGCTTAGAAGAATATTTTCATGAAAAGATACTGGATGAAGCGCAAATATCAAGGATATTCCACTAATTTCATGGAGTAAGGAAGTTAAAGGGTTAACCAACTGAGTATAATAAAGAATGGAACAACAAAAGAAATCACCATGCATGCGGTACTTTGCATAGACAGGTTATTCCAACAAAATAATAATTAACTAAACCAGGTCATGCGTAAAGCACAGACAGGATGTTCCAACAGAATAATAAAGAATGGAATAATAACAGAAATCACCATGCATGCGATACTTCGCATAGACAGGTTATTCCAACATAATACCAATAAAGACGGAACTAGGTTCGGTGTAAAACGCACAGACAGGATATTCAAATAGAATAATAATAAAGACGGAACCAGGTCCCACGTAAAAGCGTCTGAGCATGGATATTCCAATAGAATAATAAAGACGGAATCGTGTTCGGCATAAAAGCTGGACGATGAGATATTCCAAATGAATAATAAAGACGGAATAATAGAAGAATGTCACCAAGTATAGGGTAGCCCACAGATACTGAGTTATTCAACGTAATAATAAAGAATGGAATAACAGAAGTTCTTTTCAGGAATACAAAAGAAATAATACTCCCTACCTTAAAAGAAACTGGATATAGAAGTAGTGAAGTAGCAGAATACTTTTCTCCTTTCTCTCTATAATTTCTCTCTATAATAATTGCTCTATAGCTTTAGTGAATTGGTGAGAAATGAAGGAAGAATGAGCTTCTATTTATAGGAAAATATAGTTTCGATAATTGCACGTTTTGGGGCTCAAAAAATTACAGTATAATACCTCCAACTTTTCTTTTATTTTTAATTTAGTCCTGCAAGTATTATCAATCTTGCACCAACTCCCCTAATAGTAAATCATGTGAATCAATAGTACAATCATGTGAATAAATAGTATAATCATGTGAAAAAATTAATTACAGTATAGTACCTTTAACTATACCTCCATTTTTAACTTAATCATGCAAGTATATTATCAATCTTGCACCACCACCCCTAATAGTATAAGAATGTGAATCAATAGTACCCCGTGAATAGTAACTCATAAATAGTAACTTATGAATAGTAACTCATGAATAGTAACTCGTGAATAGTACTCCGACACAAAAAGTGCTCCGAATACCCGAGTGAACAATATAACCTCCAGACATCAATTATCATTGAAATAAATGTCAATTTCCACTAACACTAATAATCCCAATACAATGGAACAATCAATTTCATCTTTAATCTATACAACTTATTCATCATTAATATTATAACTCACAATATTTAACAACCAGGTCGTTCCCAGGAAAGAGGGGGATTTTCGATAAGGATTTCTCCTTATTGGCGCCATGAATTAGGTGACCAAACCTCTCCTCGATGAAACTTCTGACATTGTCAATATTGCAAATAATAATATGAATAACTTTGTCGTCTCAATTATTGATTTAATAATAATAGATATTATGCAGATGATACTGTGACAATAATTGAATCAATAATATGAGAGATATGATATAGCAATCACTGTAGCAATAATTGAGTATAACTGAGTGACTTCTCACGTAAGCATCAATAATCAATACCGTGTGCTACTATGCAACCACGCCAGTATTCATCGTACTTTTAACACCGGTGTTTCAACAGTTAATGGTAAAACTTCCGCCGTTATTTTCATAAAAGTATTTTTTAATCGTTTTCTCGATCCGACAATAATTCCGTTAATAGGGTCCACCAATGATTGTCTTGTCATCATACGGATATTCCCCGACAAAAAAGAATATTCCCCACTAATCGAATATTATATAACAACTTGCGTACTTTGCAAAATTTATAAATATTACCCACAACTATAACATTATATCAAATCCACACCATAATATTTAAAAAAATTATTTCGAGAAAATTAAATCTTTATTCATAAAATCTAGGGTCTCACAATCTCCCCTCCTTATGAAATTTTGCCCTCGAAATTTACGTACGTACCTAGTATGCCGAACAGGTGAGGATACCTTGACCTCACTTCAAATTCTAACCCTTGAGGTATAACCTTTGAGTGTCGAATATAATCCTTCTTATCCATGATTTTAACACGTATCTCCTCATACGTTAAATCATCTGCTATCTCGTCCGGTTCTAAATTAATAATGTGGATCGGGTCATCCCCATATTTACGTAACGTCGATACGTTAAAAACGTTATGAACACGCGACATACTTTGCGGTAAAACGAGTCTATAAGCCACAGTTCTTACTTTATCGAGGATTTCAAATGGGCCAATTAAATCGAGGGTTGAGATTTCTTCTCTTTGTCGATTCTTGCTTCTAGAATAACGCCCTCTTGAACCTTTTTTTCAAATTCATCAGATTCGGGTGTGTAGCTTGAGCGACTTTAACTTTATCGATTAAAGTCGATTCGACTCGTATATTCGTTATCTTCACGGGGTTCGTATATTCGCACTTGTAAACGCATACGATCTTCTACTCAACACGTCAGCTACCACGTTCGCTTTTCCACGATGGTATTGAATGATATGATCGTAATCTTCAACAGCTCGAGCAAACATCTTTGGCACATGTTACGTTCGTTTTAGGTGAAGAAAATATTTGAGGGTTTAAGAAATGGGTTTTGTACTGGGGTCAATACAAAATTTGATTTCACGCTCTAGGGGTAGCCTAAGAAGTCTTCAAGAATACGTCAGGAAATCAATAGAAATACCATTCAAAATTGTGACTCTCATCCAAGACTTGGATAACACGTTAAATTGATACCTATCAACTTGCCATCGTCATTCACAATGTTGCCTACAGAAAGTCTGGCTTCAGTGCATTCCACACAAGAAAGTCAACAACGAAAGGATCGGGGCTCTTTATTTATGGCTTGATATGACAATGATTGACTTTAGTGGTTTGGTTGCTTGAATTCGCATAACAGGTTGGTTAGGAATATGAATGCTAACAACCTTATGAAAAGCATGATGAGTAGTTAACCAATCGATTTCTAAAATCACATCGAAGGCAAGTATTTTTAAAGAGATAAGATCGACAGGTAACGTAAAAGTGTCGATTTGAATCAAACAAGATTTATAAAAAGTGGAGGTAACGAAGGTTTCTCCTAACGAAGTTTCAATCGATAAGTCAAAGTCTAATCTCTCCGGAGTCAAATTTAAACGTTGAGCGCAAGCAAGAGAGATAAAATAATGGGTAGAACCGGTATCTAATAAGGTATAGAATTAGCAAAAATTTATAATTAACTAACCCGTACTAACTTCGTTTGGATTACTCGCTTTTTGAGAAGTCACGAAAAACGTTCTTCCTGAAACCACCGACTTTGTTTTGCCCGTATCCGCCTTTGGTGCCACCGTCCCAGCTGGACTTGACTTTGGTGCACGACAAAATCAGGCCAAGTGACCTTCTCTTCCACAATTACAACATACTTTGGATGGCATCGTACAGTTTGGACTGATATGTCCCTCATCTCCGCATTTGAAGCATATGATAGGTGGTCATTCTCCTTCCTTAACGACAGGTGCAGATGCTGATGTCTTTCCATCATTGTTGAATCTCCTCTTCTTGAAATGTCCATTCTTATCGTTTTGTCCATGATTACCACTGAAGTGGTTACCATTCTTGGCATGATAATTTCCCCCACGAAGGTCATCATTGTTTCGATGGCCGTTGCCACCAGTAAGATTATTATCGTGTTGTTGGTTGTTACCTTTTGGTTGTGCTAACTCATTATCGCGCTCCAATAACTGAGCCCTATTCACATTATCTGAATATAAACAAAGTTTATGAGAAATGAGGTATTGACGTATATCGGGTTTCAAACTTCTTGGAAACATTCGCGTCATTCGCTCCTCATTATCGACCAAATGGAATGCAAACCGGGATAACTCTGCAAACTTAGCCTCGTACTGCGATACGGTCATATTATTTTGCTCCATTGCTTATCTCAACATTTTCAGACACCATTTTCAAACACTGTCACAAAACAAGGGTTAATTAACATATCACATATTATCCCTATACTCTGACCGACCAATTAAATACCAAATAAACTTAGGTAGGTCATACTAGCGAAGGAATTCCCCGTCTCTCCCCTCCTAGTTCTATTCTCACATCCTAGCCAGGGATCATATCCCTAAGCTTTGATACCAACTGTGACGCCCCCAAAATTAGGTATACATCACCCATCTTGAGTCGCCAGATACATGGTACAGAATTCAAATACAACTTAATAATACAACTGTCGTGTACAATACGACAAAACATAAACTGTGAGTTTGAATACAAATATTGACTACGAGAGAGTATACAAACTCAAAAGGAGTCCTCATTACAATTATTATCACACTATTTCACAGAATAGTGAGGACTACTAATGCACTATCTAGGACCATCACTCTGTTCCCCGACTAGTCCCATTTCGTTCTCATTTCAAGAAGAGCATGAAAGAAAGAAAGGGTGAGCTCAACTAGCCCGGTAAGAAATATTATGACTAAGATAATGCAGAATAAATTATCATTTGCCTTTAACAGTGTTAAACTGATAAAATATAATAAACATCAAGTTTAACTGCAGCGGAACAAGCAATCCATTAGAAGAGTCAAGTAGAGAATAAAATCTACTATCTTCTATGATTTAAAAGGTTTTTCATGACTTTTATCGCTGAGACACAGCTTAATAAATAATTCACATCATCAAATCATCCTTACACTACAGGCCAAGGATATTCTTTAGTATCACGACCATGAATTATCCATGTACTACGGCTAAAGATAATCATGTTTTCATCAACGGTCCTGATCATGCCATAAAATAATTCATCTTTTCACTACGGCCAAAGAGAATCCATAGCCATAATCATACCAAAAACTGTCCATCAAAGCACTACGGGCCAATGCGGACTTTTTCCACATCATTTGTAACATTACGGTTATGATTATACCAAATAATCGCTGGTCATAATCATACCAAGTCCATCTATGCACTACAGGCCACAGATGACTTTCAACAAAATATAAGCATGAGGATGATGACAATGATAAAGGAATTCAATAAAACAAATTCAACAATTAATTTATCCAGTAACTAATAACGTCCAAATTGTCAACATGATACTGCTTTGTAGAGTAAAATTCAAGAATGCTCAGAAGAATATTTTCATGAAAAGATACTGGATGAAGCGCAAATATCAAGGATATTCCACTAATTTCATGGAGTATGGAAGTCAAAGTTTTAACCAACTGAGTATAATAAAGAATGGAATAACAAAATAAATCACCGTGCATGCGGTACTTAGCATAGACAGGTTATTCCATCAAAATAATAATTAACGGAACCAGGTCATTCGTAAAGCACAGACATGATGTTCCAACAGAATAATTAAGAACGGAATAATAACAGAAATCACCATGCATGCGGTACTTCGCATAGACAGGTTATTCCAACCGAATACCAATAAAGACGGAACCAGGTCCGGCGTAAAACGCACAGATAGGATATTCCAACAGAATAATAATAAAGACGAAACCAGGTCCGACATAAAACGCACAGACAGGATATTCCAACAGAATTATAAAGACGGAATCAGGTCCAGCGTAAAATGCATAGACAGGATATTCCAACAGAATAATAAAGATGGAATAATAGAAGAATTTCACCAAGTATAGGGTAGCCCGCGTATACAGGTTATTCTAACATAATAATAAAGAATGGAATAACAGAAGTTCTCTTCAGGAATACAAAAGAAATAATACTCCCTACCTTAGAAGAAACTAGATATAGAAGTAGTGAAGTAGCAGAATACTTTTCTTCTTTCTCTCTATAATTTCTCTCTATAATAATTGCTCTATAGCTTTAGTGAATTGGTGAGAAATGAAGGAAGAATGAGCTTCTATTTATAGGAAAATATAGTTTCGATAATTGTACGTTTTGGGGCTCGAAAAATTACAGTACAATACATCTAACTTTTCTTTCATTTTTAATTTAGTCCTGCAAGTATTATCAATCTTTCACCAACTCCCCTAATAGTAAATCATGTGAATCAATAGTACAATCATGTGAATAAATAGTATAATCATGTGAATAAATAGTATAATCATGTGAAAAAAATTAATTACAGTATAGTACCTTCAACTATACCTCCATTTTTAACTTAGTCATGCAAGTACTATCAATCTTGCACCACCACCCCTAATAGTATAAGAATGTGAATTAATAGTACCCCGTGAGTAGTAACTCGTGAATAGTAACTCGTGAATAGTACTCCGACATGAAAAGTGCTCCGAATACCCGAGTGAACAATATAACCTCCAGACATCAATTATCATCGAAATAAATGTCAATTTCCACTAACACTAATAATCCCAATCTGATGGAACAATCAATTTCATCTTTAATCAACACAACTTATTCATCATTAATATTATAACTCACAATATTTAACAACCGTGTCGTTCCCGAGGAAAGAGGGGCTTTCCGATAAGGATTTCTCCTTATTGGCACGCATGATTAGGTGACCAAACCTCTCCTTGTGTAACTTCTGTACATTGTCGATATTTTAAATAATAATATGAATAACTTTGTCGTCTCAATTATTGATTTAATAATAATAAATATTATGCGAGATGATCTTGTGACAATAATTGAATTAATAATATGAGAGATATGATCAAAGAATTCTTGTAGCAATAATTGAGTATAATTGAGTGACTTATCACGTAAGCATCAATAATCAATACCGTAGTTACTACTATCAACCACCAGATTCATCGTACTTTTAACACCGGTGTTTCAACAGATTATCAGTAAAACTCTGCCGTTATTTTCATAAAGTATTTTTGTCGTTTTCTTTATCCGACAATAATTCCGTTGTGGGGTCCACCAATGATTGTACCGTAGTACGAATATTCTCCGACAAAAAGAATATTTCCCGACCAATCAAATATTATATAACAACTTGCGTACTTTGCAAAATTTATAAATATTACCCACAACTATAACATTATATCAAATCCAAACCATAATATTTAAAAAATTTATTTCGAGAAAATTAAATCTTTATTCATAAAATCTGGGGTCTCACATACTATATATATATATATAAACTGAAATGAAAACCACGGACCAAATTCTGGGCAAATGCGCGCAACACGACTCTCAACGTGAAGAAGGGCGTGTGCAGAGATGAAGAGAAAGGCTTTAAAGTGTGTGAGAAGGCATACAGTTGACTGCCAAAGAAGACTTCTATATCTTTAAAGTGGGTAAACACTGGCTTTTGTAGGTACAAAAGAAGCTATATGTGAGCTCACATGTGTTTAAAATGAGAAAGTACACTGTATATGGGGTGAGTCAGAAGCAAATTAGGGTGGGCTTCCTCATAGTTTTCTCTCTTGCAAAATGGCCAACGCAAGCCCTCTATTTATAGAGGGGGGGAGCCGCAGGTCTACCTATGGCACCTAGTAGCAGGTTTACTTGCGGCTGCCCGGGGTGCCCCGGGCAGTGTGGGTCCCGCCGTGTCGAAGTACGTACATTCGAACAATGCGTTGTTCGATCGTTCGTTTATAACTTTCAATCCGAAAGCGTGCCAAATCATTTCGAAAAGCTCTTTCCGAGAGCTACACAATGACATAAGATTTGCCCTTTTTTGATCCCAGGAAGATGGGTCCATGACCAAAATGGCATTTCTGGGTTTTCGTCAGGCAGTCCGTTGAGTCGTTTTTAGTAGTTTCGCGCTTGGAAGTTAAGATATGGTTCTTGTGGGACTTCTATTGAAGCATTTTGAATTAAAATGAGTGTATTTGATTTGAAGTGAAGTTGAGTTGGCAAAATGACCATTTTGTCCCTCCCGAGGTTATCTCAGGTTTTCGCACAGTTGTAGCAGTCTTTTCTTAGGGTTATTTCTAAGGTTGACTTGATGTTGACTTTGACTGTCCTCAGGGTTATCTCTGAGGTTGGCTTGACCTCCTGGGGCTATCTCCAGGCTTTGATCTTGATCCCCCAGGGTTATCTCCGGGGTTGAATTTGACTTTCCCGGGGTTATCTCCGGGGTTGGAAATTGGATCTCCCGTGGCTATCTCCGGGGTTAAAATTGATGTTGTGGTCCTCAAGGGTTATCTCTAGAGTGTGAAAAAGACATTTTTGTCCTCCTGTATAGTCAGTAACAGGAAAACGAAATTTCGAGTGTCTACAGATGCCCCTCTTTATCATGTTCATGCAATGTAATGGAATGTACATGATAAAGATTAGTAGACACTTGACAATATGGCAAGGTATTTTTAATGATGCAAATCGCAATGTAATGAAAGTTTATGATGAATGTCAAAATGTTTTCGCAAATCGCAGTTCACAAATCGCACATCGTATTTCGCACTTCGCTTTTCGCATTTAGCCAAATCGCATTTCGCAACTCGCACATAGCAATTCATACATCGCATATTGCATCGCAAATCACATATCACAAATCACAAATCGTAATGTAATGAATGTTATGAAGAATGTTAAAATGTTTTTTCAAATCGCTTTACCTTTACGGATCATTAATGATGCCTATGCTGGTGTTGACTCCAATGTTTTGGCTTTTTGTCGGTGTCGCCGATGCTTATTTGATGAAGAGAAATCGAGATGACGTTCTGAAATCACCGGACCTTCCCGATGTATACGCTGGTAGTTTATAGTGGTGCCTATCATGATGGTATTTTGACAACAGATCTTACCCTACTGGTAGTTAAATGCATTGTCATCGCCAAACTATTTTGGTTCTCACTCGAACATTGGTATATAAAGCTTTCATCATTGAACTGTCTTGGTGTTGCGCTGAGTTGATGCCAATGGATTAGAATATCGGATCCTCTGATACCTTCGATGTAGTAATATTCAAAGGTTTGCTTCACCAGACTCTGCCTTGATAGAGATGTACATTGATGTAGCGCTTACCCTTTTTGAGGTGATTTGGAGTCTCCTTTCGTTGTTGGGCACTTGTGCCACATTTCCTTGAGCATTTGATTCGTAACCCGGCTGAACTAATGACCTGAATCTCGCTAACATCCCTAGAGGGTGCAGCTCGTTCTTTTGCTGCCAAGATTTGAACTTCGGTGTAGAGGTCTCAATTTATGAGAATTTGGCGCCGGTTGACACATTTGATGATGAGGATTTCATTCTCTAGACCATTTGTTATTGGGCTCCTGCTTTTGAGTTAATGACTTTCTTGAGAATTTTCCCCTTCTTTTGTAGGGGCAAGCCAAAGTCGTAATAATTTCTTTCAAATAGTTCTCCCTTGCTTTTCTTTGAGAGCTTAATCCATTTAAGATCCTTCCATTTATTGGAATTGGACAATGGCCCAGTCCTTTCGCATGTTGATGCCGAGGGTTCATATGAAAAACTCTCTTTGTTGATGAAGTCACAATTGAGTAATATCCGAATCGTCAGTGAGATGATGTGAGGGAAGCTCTGATGATGATGTACCGTGCTGATGATGTTGACTGGCGCATTTTTCTCTTTAGGATGGTTGATAAATGCCCCAGTGTTGAGTTGCCATTGTTCTTGAGATTGCCCCAGCTTTGGTTGTTGTCTGGGATAGTTACTTTGACAGATGAGATGATAAGACGCCGAGATCGCAAGAGGCTTTTACTTCTGTACCATCTGGTGAAAAGGTAGTGGATGTGGGCTTTGATGTTAATAGCTCTTTCTGGTAGAGATGTCGCTTTGTTAGAGAGATGATGCTCTAACTTATAGGGATATTGCTGTTGCTGAGCGGGATGACGTTATATCTACCCGAGATATCACATGTAGTTAGCGGTGGATCTGTTGGCTCGTGTAGAAACCCTTGGGCAGGAGATCACAACGTTACCTCCTTCTTCTGAGAGGGAATCCATGTTGGACTTGATAGCTCGTATATACACTATTTTGTAGATGGGCTTGTATTTTTCTGCACAGACTAGCTTAGCCATTTTGTCATGTACAATACACATTGTATATATCAAACAACATTATATATGGCAGGGAAATATATGTTGATTCACTTCACTTTTAGTTGTGCCTTGCTACTTGCTTGATATTCGCTTGTTTCTCTAGGACTTTGTGATCTGGATGTATTTTGAACTCCTCCTTGATGGATGGACATTGAGATGTCTCAGGATTTTCAGAATGGATCGTCGATCTGTGTGTATTCCTTACCATCTTTGGTGTCTTAGGACTGATTTATGTATTTGGTTGTGGGTAGGAGTGGTTTTTGTTTTTTCTGTGGTGAGACCGGACCATATAATATGGCTGCCTACGTACTCCTGTGTATTGGAGAGATCAGGTCGACATAGTTCACCCCATGTATAGGGCGGATTACAGATGAAAAGTTTAATCCCATGTACAGGATAAATTGAAGGTGTGAAAGGTTTAATCCCTGGTGGGATAAACTGAAAGTGTGAAATGAAGTGAAACCAGGCTGCTGGTTTGAAAAGTGTGTTTTTCCCTGAGGGGCAGATGGGTAAAAAGGAAAGGTTGTATGTAGTGAGGGTTAAAGAACCTGAAATGACTGGTGATCTGATGATCCAAAACCAGGATGTTCGCTTGATGGTAACCTCAGACATAATACCATTTCACGGTGTCCGAATTGATGAGTTACGAAAATTCATCGCCATCCATTTCCTGTAATCTGAAAGTGCCTCCTGTCAATACCTCCTTGACAATAAACATGCCTTCCCAGTTCGTGTAGAATTTTCCTTTAGACTGAGCTTGGTTGTTAATGATCTTCTTCAAAACCAAGTCGTGTTATTTGAACTGCCGTAGTCAGACTTCTCTATTGTAGGATCTTCTTTACAAGTAGAGGGTCGCTCATGTCTGGGCCACATACTACCCCATGGATTTCATCCATGAGCCTTTAAGCTTGGTCCTCGTCCAGACATCTAAGGAGACCTCGTCTTGCATCTCTTTTGTAGAGTGCATCTTCGCTCAGGTAGAATTTTATAGTAATTCGATGGATCCGCCTTCTTTCAGTCGGGCTCGCCCCAGTGGGTGTAGATCTATCTTGTGAGTGTTCATTGATATGCTGATATCAAAGGTGCTAGATGGGAGGTAGCTCATCTGGTACTTCTCCAATGTAATTCCCATAGGCTGGAGACTTTTGTTGGGCAAACGTGAGGGTTGGCATTTCTTCCTTGTCATGTATGTTGATCAAGGAGGCCAAGGTTGCTAATGCATCCGCACAATCATTCCTATTCTGTGGAATATGGAGGAAAGATATTTCTTTGAACTCCGAAGCCATCTGTAAAACCTGCCGATGGTAAGGCAACAAATGTATAACCTGTTGAAAAGCTTTTTTCTTTTTTTTCTTTTCTTTCTTTTTTTTTTCTTTTGCATTAGATCGTGGAAAAGAGCCATATGGCTCACTGATAGGTAGCTCCGGCATTGATGAGGCCGAATGACTATCGTCTTTAGCAAAAGGTTCCCCAAGGAGTGATGAATGTAGTTTTCTCACGATCCTTTTCAGCAACCATGATTTGATGATACCCAGCAAAGCAATCCGCAATGGAGTATATATCATACTGAATCGTATTGTCAATGATTATGTGGATAAATAGGACGAGAAAGCTATCTTTGAGACAAGCTTTGTTCAGATCATTGTAATCCACGCAAACTCGTACCTTTCTTCCAGGTTTAGGTATGGGGACTATGTTGTATAGCCATTCAAGGTTTGTTGATACCATGATGATGCCGACTTGAAATTGTTTCAAAATTTCTTCTTCTTCTTCTTCTTCTTCTTCATTTTTTTAAACTTTTAACCTCCACTCAGGTTTCAATCGCCTGAGCTTCTGCCTGACTAGCTTGAATCCCCTTTGATGGGAAGGCGATGAGTGACAATGTCCGTGTATAAACTGACCATGTCTTCGTGAGACCATGCAAACACATCCTGGAATAGGGTCAATAGAGTAACCATGTCATTCCTTTGGTTTAGAGTGAGGTTTGTATCAATCTAGATTTGTTTGGGATTTTCTAAGGTTCTGAGGTTTAAAAGAGGTGGGTTGATCAAGATTTGGCTTGTGTTTGTCTTCGACCCATTCTTTGATCTCCTAAGGTATCTCATAGTTCACTTGTATTTCTATCAAGTCTGAGTCCAACTTTACATCAAAGTTACAATCCTTGTGGAAAATATGCACCTCATCAAAAAGTCTAGGCACATCTAAGTTTCGAGTCCTGAACCAACATGCTCTCACTTAATATATAAAACTATTCAATCACACAAAGTGTTAGCATGTAATGACAAAAGTAACTGCTAATACTGTACAGAAAAAGTTAGTAGTTATTGCTATCTACAGGGTAGAATGAGTTTCTGCCCATTTTACCATTGTCGACCAATGCAAGTAGTGCTGCTCCAATTTTCGAGGGCAAAGTCTGGTGGACTGCAGTGATGGAGGGGTTGTCATCGTCCTCCCTATCCCGAATGATGGCCATTATGTCTGAGCAATCATCTTCTGGGGTGTATCTGTTTGTGTGTTCATCGTGGACAATGATACATACGCCTGACATCATTCTGATGATGTCTTATTTAATTATTCGTTCCTCCTCTTCCACTGCGGGATTTGGAACAAAGACTTCTTTCTTCTTTACCAGTACCGGCTTGGGAAATAACATAGCCATCACATTTATTAGCACCTTTACAGGAGGTTGTGCGGACTCAGAAGTTGGAGGTGGAGACAATCACTGTGTGGCTGAAGGAATCTATCTGTGCTTATGAGGATTCATGCGACTGGAACTAGAAGTATCCGGACCTTGGGTTCCTCCTTGTGCAGAGGATTCAGCATGTACGGGTATCCTTGTACCCTGAGTAGATCGGTGTAGTTCTTTAAGCAGAACAGCCAAATCTGTGATTTTTTTTACTTAATTCGTCGAACTCTTCTCGAGAAACTGGATTAAGATCAGTCTTGTCAGTTGAAGACATAATTGGCTGTAGGCTTGCAGCCTTTTTGGATTTTGACCGGGTAGTAGGTCCGATTGGTTCCCTGCGAAAGACTTGCATAGTTTAGTCTTTAGGGAATGTGTGTATAATAGCATGCTATGTGATGTGTCCATATTAGGAATTTTATGCTGCAAAATGGATGTTAGCTATTTGTAGCATGTCAATTTGAATGTGTACACATTTCATCATATTTCTCATTACATGGAGATAGATATGAAATGAAATTACAAGTAATTGTGTTTACAAGTAATTAAAATGAGAAAGTATGAAGAGACTTCCCTCCATTTTGGGTTTATCGGAGGCTGACCTATCTTACGTTACTCTCGCGGCTTTTTGGCATGAAGATTCCCAAATTATCGCAATCTACTCAACGGGAAATTAATCCGGTCTTTCAACTAGAGCGAATTTGGGTGGTACCTTTCCTGAGCCTCGGGGAATTAGTCTTCCCATGAGTCTAGTAATCAAACACCGACAGGATAGCCTCCTGGTGGAGGGACCACACAACATACATTCACATACATCGCGTCTCACCGTATGAAAATGATGACATGTGCAAAGCACTAATATCACAAGCAGATATGGTGCGAAGCACTAATATCACAAGCAGATATGGTGCGAAGCACTAAGTGCAATAAGTAAATGCATTCGTACACATTCTTTATAAATGTAAATGAAACATCCACACACAAGCAGATAATAGTTTTGAAAAGATTGTAATAGTGGCTTAAGTCCTCTTACTGGAGTCCCCAGCAGAGTCGCCACTTGTCAACGTCGGGATTTTTAGATGTCCCTTTCCGTTACTTTTTCTTTGGTGTTCTCATTTCAGGTGAGATTTGCTTGAAAAAACAGGTGAAAAAGGTCAGACATGTATAATGTCGATGATGAGACTGTTAAGAATCACCAGTTGGTTTTTTAAATGGTTGTACCAACACAACCGAGAAAAGGTTTGCACATTGACACAATGATGTGACACTGCTAAACGGGTCGGTGAAACCAAGATTCATTAGTGTCCGGGGACTTGGTTATGCGGAGGGAATGTGTTAGGCACCCCCCGACATCCGTGTTACAACGTAGACCGCCTCTTTTCAAGAAACTATTATCTGAATGTGTGTGTGTGGGATTGATGTCTATTATTTGGAAGTAATCGAGGCCTCGTTACACTATATATATACACAGGTTTGAATTTATGTAAAAATTCAATTTTAAGCAAGATATAAGCAATGATGTTTTATAAAAGAGGTTTTTCAAACCACGATGCTCAATAGTAATTGAGACCTTTTACACTCCCATTTTATTAAGTGTTGGCTTGATTGATTTTATTTTACTGGATGTGAGGCATCCGTATCAAAATAATGTACAAAATAATGTTGACTTCCTTTTGGGTATGGAAAGCATCTCGAGGAAATTCGGACACCTTGCGAATAATTTACAAAGTCGCTTACTGACGAAAATGTCCATCATCGAAACCTAATCTAGATCCATGGGTTTGATTTGTGATCACATGATTCCTAAAGCATACGTGATACCATGAATTTGTATGAAAGCGATGGCGGTATATATATAAAAGCTATAAATATATATATACATACATGATCACCAACCACGAAGCACCTCCATGGGGATCGAAAATGTAAATAAAGTCATAAAAAGCTATCAACCGCCACGGAGGAAACTCTAGGTGGGACAAAACGTAAATAAAGTCATAAAAGCTATCAACCGCCACGGAGAAACTCCAAAGTGGGACAAAATGTAAAAAAAATTATTAAAGCGATCAACCGCCACGAAGTAAACTCCAGGCGGACGAAAACGTAAAGAAAGTTGTAAAAGCGATCAACTACCTTGAAGTGAACACCATGTGAGGACGAATATATATATATATATATATATATATATATATATATATATATATATATAAGCAATAAACGCATATAGGATGTAAAATCCAGGCTCATCGAATAGAGTTCGACAAGTTCATATATATATATATATATATATATATATATATATATATATATATATATATATATATATATATATATATATATATATATATAAAGCGAATAAACTCACCTGATGTAAAATCCGGGCTCATCGAATGTAGTCGAACCACATATATATATATATATATATATATATATATATATATATATATATATATATAAAAGCGATAAACACTCTGGACCAAAGTTCAGGCTCATCGAACAAAGTTCGACCTTTCGATTCATATATATATATATATATATATATATAAAAAGCAAATAAACACTCCAGACCAAATTCTAGGCTCAATCGAGGCATAACTCGATAATGTTAGTCCAGATATATATATATATATATATATATATAAACTAAAATGAAAACCACGGACCAAAGTCCGGGCAAATGTGTGCAACACGACTCTCAACGTGAAGAAGGGTGTGTGCAGAGATGAAGAGAAAGGCTTTAAAGTGTGTGAGAAGGCTTACAGTTGACTACCAAAGAAGACTTCTATATCTTTAAAGTGGGTAAACACTGGCTTTTGTAGGTACAAAAGAAGCTATATGTGAGCTCACAGGTGTTTAAAATGAGAAAGTACACTATATAGGCTGACTGCAGAGCAAATAGGGCAGGGCTTCCTCACCGTTTTCTCTTGCAAAATGGCCACGCCAAGCCCTCTATTTATAGAGGGGGGAGCCACAGGTCTACCTATGGCACCTAGTATCAAGTGTACCTGCGGCTACCTGGGGTGCCCCGGGCAGTGTGGGTCCCACCGTGTCGAAGTACGTATATTCTGACAATGCGTTGTTCGCTCGGTCGTTCATAACTTTCAATCCGGGAGTTCGATGGAAGCGTGCCATATCATTCCAGAAAGCTCTTTCTGAGAGCTACACAATTACATAAGATTTGTCTTTTTTGATCCTAGGAAGATGGGTCCATGACCGAAATGGCATTTCCGGGTTTTCGTCAGGTAGTCCGTTGAGTCGTTTTGAGTAGTTTGCGCTCGGAAGTTAAGATATGGTTCTTGTAGGACTTCTATTGAAGCATTTTGAATTGAAATTAGTGTATTTGATTTGAAGTGAAGTTGAGTTGGAAAAATTACCATTTTGCCCCTCCCGAGGTTATCTCCGGTTTTGGCATAGTTGTAGCAGTCTTTTCTTAGGGTTATTTCTGAGGTTGACTTGATGTTGACTTTGACTGTCCTCAGGGTTATCTCTAAGGTTTGCTTGATCTCCTAGGGCTATCTTCAGGCTTTGATCTTGATCCCCCGGGACTATCTCCGGGGTTGAAACTGACTTTCCCAGGGTTATCTCCGGGGTTGGAACCTGATTTCCTGGGGTTATCTCCGGGGTTGGAAACTGGATCTCCCGTGGCTATCTCCGGGGTTAAAATTGATGTTGTGGTCCTCCAGGGTTATCTCTAGAGTGTGAAAAAGATGTTTTTATCCTCTTGCATAGTCAGTAACAGGAAAATGAAATTTCGAGTGTCTACAATAACCTTGTTCAATTCTATATTATTGTATTAAACTTTCAAGTAGTAAGCAAACTCTTATTAATTGAACTAGTCTATTACGAATAGTGTTCTAAAATTCTAGAACCACTGATAAGTTAGTTTTGAGCTAAACTTTCTTTAGTACGGAAATTCTAAATTCAAACTAAGACGAACAACCCTAACATAGGGGATTTTGTACGTGTAACGTTTAGATGTTTGTGCACAATATATGGTACAAATGGGATGATCCCCCTAAGTACGTTAAGAAGAGTCTGTATAGTCTAAATGGTTGTTAAGGTTGAGGTAATAATACCTAAACACCGAAGACATAGTTCGTGGTCTTTAGAACCTCAGATATTAAATTCAAACTTGTTTTCTATTTTTAGATTCATAGAACAAGTTCATTATTGTTCAGCATTCGTTGTTCATTCTCATGTTGTTATTATTACTACTCTTTATATTAGTGAGCAATTGTTTGCTCACTCTTGCAATTAACATTGCAGCTAAAGCTGAAAGAGTCGATGAGCCATCTACTAGCAAAGGAAAGGGCAAGATGTCCATGTGTTGAAGAGTCATTTAGAATTTATTTAGATGCATTAGGTTATAAGACTTATTTTCTTTTATGATGTTTTTCGTAAACTTATGTAATAAATTAAGGTTAGATTACCTGGGATTGTTTATGAGATGATGTAACCCTTTTATGGGAGAGATTATTGTTTAAATTAATTAATGTTGTATCCTTTATTATGGGTAGTTAGATGTAATTATTTTGATAGTGAGCACCAAATCCTATGGGAATGAAGTACCTGGATTTGGGGGTGTCACATCACTATTCATCTTTAGACGGTAGATGACGGAGTTAAGGTGTTTGATATGGAATTTGTTGCACAACTCCTCCATCATTTTGTTGTTGAGGTTCTTAGCATTGTCTGACATAATTACCTCGGGTTGTCCATATCGACTGATGACATTATTTCTGATGAAAACAATGATGACTTCTTTGGTAACCCTGGGGAAGGAGGTTGTTTCTACCTATTTAGTGAAGTAGTCGATCATGGTGAATATAAAGCGATGCCCATTACTGGCTTTGGGATTGATGGGCCCGATCACGTCCATTCCCCAAATTGAGAAGGGCCAGGGTGAACTCATATTGTGGAGTTCCCTTGGAGCGGCGTGGATGGCATTTCCATGAATTTTGCATTGATAGCACCTCTTAACATGATCATCACAGTCAACTTTGAGGGTAAGCCAGTAATGTCCTATTCTAAGGATCTTCTTAATGAGTAGGGGGCCGCTCATGTGTGGGCCACATACTCCACCATGGACCTCATCCATGAGCCTCTGAGCTTGGTCCTTGTCCAGACATCTGAGGAGACCAAATCCCGTATCTCTTTTGTAGAGTGCATCTTCGCTCAGGTAGAATTTCATAGCAAGTCGATGGATCCACTTTTTCTCAGTCGGGCTCGCCTCAGCGGGTGTAGATCCATCTTGTAAGTACTCCTTGATATACTGATACCAAGGGTGCTGGATGGGAGGTAGCTCATTCGATACTTTTCCAACATAATTCTCGTAGGCTGGTGCCTTGTGCAGGGCAAATGTGATGTTTGGCATGTGTTCCTTGTCAGGTATGTGAATCAAGGAGGCCAAAGTTGCTAGTGCATCTGCAAAGTCATTCCTGTTACAGGGAATGTGTAGAAAGGAGATCTCTTTGAACTCCGAAGCCATCTGTAAAACTTGCCAATGGTAAGGCAGCAAATGTAGCTTTTTGGTTTGATAGATTCCTGTGGATTATTTGATTACCAACTCCGAATCCCCAAAGATAGTTAACCGCCTGATGCCCATTGAATGGGCAAGTTTTAGCCCCATGAGACAGCCTTCATACTCAGTTGTGTTGTTGGTGCTGACAAACTGCAATTTAACGACAACGAGATACTGCTCCCCCGTACCGGATACTAGAACTGCTCAAGCTCCAGAGCCTTCCATATTAATAGCTCCATCGAAATACACTTTCAATGTATGGCTTGTATCGTACTGATGGTGTTGTTGTACTGCCATTACCCCTTCATCGGGGAAGCATGTTTCTAAGGGTTTGAAGTCCCCTGAAGGTGCGGCGGCCAATTGATCTGCAATCGCTTGACCTCTGATGGATTTTTGCATTACGTAGACGATGTCAAATTTTTGTAGGATCAACTACCATTTGGACACCCGACAATTTAACATGGGTTTACTGAACACATATTTGAGAGGATCCACTCAGGATATAAGATGCGTTGTGTGACCATGGAGGTAATGTTGTAACCTCATGGAAGTCCATGCTAAAGCACAACAAGTCTTCTGAATCAAAGTGTAATTGTGTTCACTGCTGCTGAATCTTTTGTTGAGGTATTAGATAGCACGTTCTGAGCCTCTATCGTCTTTCTGTCCCAGCATGCAGCCCATGACATTGTCACTTATGGACATGTACATGAATAGGGGAACATTATCCCTGGGAGGTACCAAAATGGGAACTTTGACTAGCTGCTCTTTGACTGTAAGGAAGGCCTTCTGGCACTCGTCGATCCATTTCATGGAGGAGTTCTTCCTTAACAGTTTGAAGATGGGCTCAAGGTTGTTGTGAGTTGTGAAATAAACCTGTTAATGAAGTTGATTCTTGTAAGACCCCGAATTTTATGAAATAAAAGTATTCAATTTTTCTATTTAGTAAATAGTTAAATTGATAAAAGTTTAAAGTTAAGGGTTATATATGTGAAAATTTTTCAAAATTAAGCAAGTGGTTATAAAATACTCATTGTTGTCGGGGAATATTCGTTTGGTCGTGGAATATTCTTACTGTCGGAGAATATTAAATGCGACAGTAGCGCTGACCCATTTGTGGGCCCCATAACAAAATAACTGTCAGATGAAGAAAATGACAAATATGATTTTTTATAAATAACGGTGTAGTTGTTACCGGTAACACTGTTGGAATACCCGGTGGATAAATATAGTAATACGCGTCGTTGCACAGTAGAACACGGTATTGCACAATATTTTTGAATTATTGATTCTCATGTAAGGAGGCACTACTCAATAATTGTTACAGTAATTACTGTTCAATATTTTATTTTATTGATTCAATAATTGCTATGTTGATATTTTATATTATTGTTGTTTCCATAATTGTCACTGCACAATATCTCCATTATCATATCAATAATTCATATTATTTGAATAATATTGTTAGATAGCATTATTGGCAATGTCTAAGGAAGTTCTGTCTTGGAATGGGGTTTGGTCACCTAATTGCGCGCCACTAAGGAAAAATCCTTATCGGAAGGCCCTCTCTTTCCTGGGAACGACCTGGTTGTCATAATTGTGATTCTGTAATATTATTTGTGAATAATTAATTTTTGATTTATATGATATGGAAATATTTATTTTGTGTAGATATAAATAATGGAATTAATGTTGAGGTGTTATCAGTATTTTGTTGGAATGGAGGAATTCTTAGAAAAGTGTCAATTGTTGAAAATTAATATTTTATCTTATATTATAAATGTATAATGTGATAATATAATAATAATGGTGATATTTTTATACTAAATTCACAGTGCATGAATCAAATGAGAGAAATCTAGAAATCAAAAGAAGAACAAAATTTGGAAATTTTCAGAAAATTAGTTTATTACTTGATTTTGTAAAATCCATAACTCTTTGTGTATAATAAGTTAGGAGATGAGCCATATATCAAAAGAAAGTCCTGGAAGTAAGTTAAGCGCTGAAATGTGAATCACCTAAATATTCTTTGTGGATTTTTTGTGCTGACTGTTTGAGTGAAACTGGTATGAGGGACTTATAGTCCAAAAATCAAATCATTGTTCTTAAGCTCTATTGCGTGAGTTATAATTTTTAATCCGACCGTTGGATCGTTGTGATTTTTGGATATGTTATACATATATAAGTTTAGTATATGTGCACAAATTTTGAACCGTTAAAAATTAACGTATGATTTGTTATGAATTTTAAGAGGTGTTAAAAATCGTGCGTATGTGGATTTCGGACATTTTTTTATTGGAATTTGGAAAACTTTTCTTCTGCAAAGTTGTAGAGAATTCGATTTCCTATGGAATGGATAGAAAATTTGTATTTTTCTGATAAAAGGACTATTTATTATGAATTGTTGAAATTTCAGAAATTAAATATTTTTATTAAAATTGTGGGTAGGACCAACTTTTGCTTTTTAACATGTGGGCTAAAAATTCTTGAAAGATGGCATGTTGATGGCTTTCCAAAATGATGGGCGTAGAAAGAAAAAAAAATAGTACTCCCTCAGTCCCATAGTTATAGGCTGATTTTTTTTGGCACATATTTTAAGAAAATCAATTTAAGTGGAAATTTTTAACATAAATTTTCCACATATACCCCTTAATATGGAATTAATCAATAAGTTAATTACTCCTTACTTATCACACTGGAACTCTCAACTTTATTGATTGACATGTTAAAGTCCATAACCATAGAACATTAACCAAAGAGAATACAACAACATTAAATGTGGTAATAAAAATAATGACATTGAATGTTGTTTCTTCAAAAATAGGGTAATGGTTGAATATTTATTATAAGGGCATAAAAGTAAAACAATAAACCAACTAAATTTTATAAATAGTAAGTAGCCTATATAATGGGACATCTCAAAATGGAAAATCAGCCTATAACTATGGGACGGATGGAGTAATATTATTTTATTATTTAGTCTCATTTGGCGTTCTAGCATTTTTCTATAAATAAGGTGCTTAGTTAGAATTAAAAATCACACCAGAATCATAAGGTTTCTCTCTATATATTATCGAGCGTATTTTGTGAGTATTTAGATACTTTGTGAGTTGTTATTCAGTGCAAGTTCCTTCAGCGTTACATCCAAATTTCCAGCCAGAAGTACTATTCTTTTGAGGTAAGGGATAGTAAAGGATGTTATTTTTTTCGTAAATGATATTATTTCCTTTGATATCATTATATCGAAATGTTGATATGAATTTTATTGTGAAAATTTTAACTTTTTGTGTCGGGGTTACTATTCACGTATACGACACTATTCATATATATAACACTATTTACGTATACGACATTATTTACGTATATAGTACTATGTACGAATATGAATTACTATTCATGAGTTACTATTCACGAGTTACTATTCATGAGTTACTATTCACGAGTTACTATTTATGGGATAATATTCACGACAAAATTGATTTCTTTTTCTGACCAAATTATCGTTGATTTATAAATCTTACTCTTGAAATTAAATGCAGTTGTTGATCATATTGATTTTATTATCATATATAACATTTTTATAATCCTTGTGATGAAATTTCTCTTTGACTTGATTGTAAAGATGGGTAGATTATTGGTATGATCGTGACTATGGGTTCTCTTTGGCTAGTAGTGCAAAGTTGAACTGTTGACTGGTATGATCGTGACCATTGAATTTACAATTGAATATCTTTAGCTTAAGTGCAAAGGTGAATTGATCAATATGGTTATAATTATTGTTTATATAAATTCTAAAATGATTTTATATTTCTTTGGGATATTAATATCTTTGGCCTGTAGTGCAAAGATGACTTGTTGTTGAATATCTTTGGCCTGTAATGCAAAGATGACCTATTGTTGAATATCTTTGGCTCGTAGTGCAAAGATGATATGTTGTTGAATATCTTTTGCATGTAGTGCAAAGATTAACTGTAGATGAATCTCTTTGGCCCGTAGTGCAAAGATGAATTTATTAGTATGATTATGAACAAGAACTGTGATTTGGTATAACCATGATCTTTGATGTTTCAGGTGAAGACAGGTGATGAAAACTATCTTCGTCCTGGATGAGAAGAGGATTTTAGAACCATAATTATGATAATGAGTTATTCATATGATTGTGGACCAGAACTGTTAATTGATGTTACAGTGATAAAACATTGTTGATGGACTTTTAACATGGATAAGATAATAGACTTTATGGTCTATTTAACTCTTCTAATGGATTGCTCGTTCTGTTGCAACTATGGTAGAAAAGTTTTATCATCTACCATATATTTTAAATCTTTGATTTATTACTGACGAAGGCTATTGATAATTTAATTATCTTTAGTCATGATATTCTTTACTAGGCTATTTATGCTCACCCTTTTGGTTCACAATTCCTTTCAGGTAATAAGAGTGGGTCGAGCGGGGGTAACAGGGGAATAGAACGATGGTCTCTAGATATGGAGGTTCTCCCTAAAGAGTATAGAAATAATTTTATTGAGAACTTTAGAATAGTGTGTTGTATTTTATACATCATTTAGTAGTTATATTTGGTGAATCAAATAGGGTGAGGCAAACCCAACGTTGGAAGGGTATTTTGCTACTATCATACAAGATGTCTAATGACCTACGACTTCGTGTTATCATAAGATAGGGTTGTGCACATCCACTTGCTAAGTATATCTACGAGCACTACCTATAAAATCTTAGAGTTTGGTTGAAATATAATTCCCAATTAGAGACAATGGGGATAATTATATGTCAAGAGAAGACTCACCATTGGAAAGAATATGATAGCAATCTTTTTGTTTTTCTTTGGGGTCTATTGGGTCAACCAAGGATAATTCTCGAGTCATATAATATCTATTATAACTTAGATGCATGTCCTCCCATGTATAAAGGTTTCCTTGAGCATTTTATAATGATTTTAATTTCTAAAACAGTTATTGACTGTATTTTTATGTAAGGTACCACTGTAAGGTATCAATGTGAGGTGATATCCAGGTAAAGAGATGAGAGTCACCATCGGTATCTATTTGTATTAAAACTCACAATACATATGTTGTCGTATTTTGCACGACAATTGTAATAATGAAGTTTGTATTTGAAAATTGCATTGAGTGTATTTCGTGGTGCCTCAGAATAGGTTGGGTGGAATGGACCTATTTTGGGGGCATTACATTTGGTATCAGAGCTTAGGGATATGGTCTCTAGCGAAGATCAGGGAATAGAACTAGAAGGGGAGAGATGAGTAATACCCATCACTAGTGTGTGTCCTACCTAAGCTAAATTTTCTTACTTAAGTTGATAAATTATGATAAGTCAATTAACCTTTGTTTTGAAACTATATTCTAGAATGATATCTGAAATACAGCAGATGAGCAATGGAGAAATCATGATGACCGTGGAGATAGAATCTAAAATGAAAGCAAGGTATTCTCAACTCTTCGAAATACCAGGTACGTAAATTTCGGAGATGAAATTTCATAAGGAGGAAAGATTGTAAGATCCCGAATTTTATGAAATAAAAGTATTCAAATTTTCTAATTAGTAAATAGTTAAATTGATAAAAGTTTAAAGTTAAGGGTGATATATATGAAAATTTTGCAAAATTAAGCAAGTGGTTATAAAATACGCATTGTTGTTGGGGAATATTCATTTGGTCGTGGAATATTCTTACAGTCGGATAATATTCGTACGACGGCGCAGCCATTTGTGGGCCCCATAACAAAATAATTATCGGATGAAAAAAATGGCAAATATGAGTTTTTATAAATAACAGCGTAGTTGTTACAGTTAACACTGTTGGAATACCCGGTGGTTAAAATACGATGTCTGGCGTCGTTTTGCACGATAACACGGTATTGCACATTATTTTTGAATTAATGATTCTTACGTAAGAAGGCACTACTCAATAATTGTTACAGTAATTATTGTTCAATATTTTATTTTATTGATTCAATAATTGTTGCGTTGATATTTTATATTATTGGTATTTCTATAATTGTCACTACACAGTATCTCCATTATCAGATTAATAATTTATATTATTTGAATAATATTGTTAGATAGCATTATTGGCAATGTCTAAGGAAGTTATGTCTAAGAATGGGGTTTGGTCACCTAATTGCGCGCCAATAATGAGAAATCCTTATCGGAAAGCCCCCTCTTTCCTAGGAACGACTTGGTTATCATAATTGTGATTCTGTAATATTATTTGTGAATAATTAATTATTGATTTATATGATAGAAAAATATTTATTTTGTGTGGACATAAATGATGCAATTAATGCTGAGGTGTTATCAGTATTTTGTCGGAATGGAAGAATGCTTAGAAAAGTGTCAATTGTTGAAAATTGATATTTTATCTTACATTATAAATGTGTGATAATATAATAATAATGGTGATATTTTTATACTAAATTCACGGTGCATGAATCAAATGAGATGAAATCTAAAAATCAAAAGAAGAAAAAAATTTGGAAATTTTTAGAAAATTAGTTTATTACTTGATTTTGTAAAATCCATAACTCTTTGTGTATAACTCTTTGGGTGGAATGGACCTATTTGGGGGGCATTACAATTCTTCCCAAAAATCCTCGTATTTCTTTATTTGTCTAAGGAACGGGCATTTCAATGATGGCTTGGATTTTGGTGGGATTCAGCTCAATCACCTTGTGGCTGACTAAGAATCCTAGCAACTTGCCTGATTTAACGCCAAAGGCATACTTAGCTGGATTCAACTTCAAGTTGTACTTGCGCAACCTGTTGAAGAGCTTTCTGAGATGGTCTAAGTGGTCTTCTTCCCTTCGGGACTTGACAATGATGTCATCCATGTAGATCTCTATTTCCTTGTGCATTAAGTCGTGGAAAAGAGCCATCATAGCTCGTTGATAGGTAGCTCTAGAATTGATGAGGCCGAAAGACAACCGTCTATAGCAAAAGGTTCCCCAAAGCGTGATGAAAATAATTTTCTCACGATCTTCCTTAGCAACCATGATTTGATGATACCCCGTGAAGCAATCCGCAAAGGAGTACATGCCGTATTGAGTAGTATTGTCAATGAGAATGTGGATAAATGGCACGGGAAAGCTATCTTTAAGGCAAGCTTTATTCAGATCCCGGTAATCCATGCAAACTTGCACCTTTCCTCCAGGTTTAGGTACGGGAACTATGTTGGATATCCATTCAGGATATGTGGACACCATGATAATGCCAGCTTGTAATTGTTTCACAATTTCTTCTTTAACCTTCAAACTCCACTCAGGTTTCAATCGTCTGAGCTTTTGCTTGACTGGCTTGAATCCCTCTTTAATGGGAAGGCGATGAAGGACAATGTCAGTGGACAAACCCATCATATCTTCATAAGACCATGCAAACACATCCTGGAAATGGGTTAGTAGTGTAACCATGTCATTCCTCTGGTTTGGAGTAAGGTTTGAACCAATCTGGATTAACTTAGGGCTATCTAAGGTTCCGAGATTGAAAGAAGTGGTTTGATCCAGGTTGGGTTTAGGTTTGTCTTAGACCCATTCTTTGATCTCCTGAGGCATCTCAATGTCCTCCTGTATTTCCATCAAGGCTGAATCCAACTTTTCATCAAACTGACAATCCTTGTGAAGAAGAGGCACCTTATCAGCAAGTACATGCACATCTAAATTCAGAGTCCTGAAACAAAATATACTTTCACTCAATATATGAAACGGTTTAATCATATAAAGTGTTAGCATGTATTGACAAAATAACTACTAATATTGTACAACAAAGTAAGTAGTTAATGATATCTACAGGGCAGAAGGAGTTTCTGCCAGTTTTACCCTCGCCGGTCAATGAAATGAGTGATGCTCCAATTGTCGAGGGCAAAGTCCTGATGGACTGCAATGATGGAGGGGCTGTCATCGTCCTCTTTCTCCCGAATGATGACCATTACGTCTGGGCAATCATCATCTGAGGTGTATCTGTTTGTATGCTCGTCATGGACAATGATGCGGATGTTGGACATCATCCTGGCGATGTCTTGCTTACATCTTCGTTCCTCTTCTTCCACCTTAGGATCAGGAACCAGGACCTCTTTCCCCTTGACCGGTATAGGATTGGGAAATAACATAGCCATTACGTTAGCTGGCACCTTTACCGAAGATTGTGCGGACTCAGGATCTACAGGTGGAGATAATTGTCGTGTAGCTGAAGATGAAGGAATCTGATGATGCTTATGAGGATTCCTATGACTGGAACTGGCAGAATAGCCTAGTCTGGTTGTCCCGGTTTGACTGGACACTTGAATCGGGAGCTTAATACCCTGATGATCTTTATCTAGCCCTCGCCCAAGCTAATAACCCAATGACATCATTTCTTGATTAGCCGACATTACTTCAACAGAAATCTTGGGTGTGAGAGGTGGCGCCCCAATAGGGTGGTAGTGAGTGTTGCTCACCTCCGGGGCATGAAAACTGACAGGCTCAACTTCTGAATTGAAGCTGATGAGTGGTATTGTGAAAACCCGAGACTTTGGATATTTATAAAATCTTAAAATATTGAATTAAGGTTAAATAATAAGCCTAGATAGAAAATAAGTGAATGGATTTTAGATTTTCGAGAAGGAATTTTGTGAAGTTAAATTTTTTTTGGAGATTTATTCAGGATTAACGGTATAAGGGTATATGTATCTGTGTATGAGGATTTATGTGTGGTTAAGGGTCAAGGGTTGACCAGATAAGCTATATCAGCAGCAAAATCTAATATTATATTAAGAACATCGACGTTCAGTTTGAAAACTCTAGCGATTGATAAGAAACCCTAAAATCGGCTCTAGAAATCCTAATTTCAGTTCTGGGAATTCGAAACCCTAATTCAGAATATGAAAACCCTAATTTAGGGGCTTAAAGGCTTAAGTGTATTAATAACAAACCTAATTAGGGATAACCCTAATTGATTAGTTAGAAAACCCTAATTTCTGGATTAGAAATCCTAATCTATATAATTAGGGAAAGCCTATTTGTTAGTTTCATAATTTTAATGTTAATTAGGAAACATTAATCCTAATGTTCAAGTCTAAGTAATTAGGAAACCCTAATCTAATTAGGAAATCCTAATTATAATTTAGAAACCCTAATTCTTGGATTATAAACCCTAATATACTATTATTACCCTAATTGCTAAATTAGCAAATTTAATTAGAATATATTAATCCTAATTAGCAAGATTGAATTTATGATTACGAAATCTTAATATAATTATAGAATCCTAATTAAAATTTAGAAATATTAATTTTCTATTTTGAAAACCTAATTTGAAAAATGCTAGAAAATTGATTTTTAGAACCTTAGGTTTAAACCCTAAGGGTTTGCACATATTGCAATTATGCCATTAAATTTAAAAGTCTAATGACCCATTTACCCTTATTGCATTATTGGACATAACTTGTGGATTTTGCTAAAATGGGAGTTGGTGGCCAACCTAGATCAGCCCATGTGACTTAAATTCACAGCATTCAGCCTTATTTGATCAGCAACTACATTGTATACATATTATATATAGATTTAGAGAGAGAAAAGTACACTAATATGGCTCATTTGTTCATAAACACCCAACCAAGTCTCTCTCTCTAGACCCACGAAATATATTAGTAAATCAGTCCCCAATCAGGTCCCTACTACTTCCATAACAAATAAGGAACCCCAGATTCAAAATCATGGCTCAAAAATGTTATAAACCATAATCTTCAAAATCTCATGATCTTATGTTATATGTTGTAATTTGTTGGTTAAAGTTGTGTATTAACGTGTCTTTTAGTGATCTGGGTTGATAGATCATTGATCTATAACATCTAGATGCACGATTTAGAAGTTTTCAAAAATCTGGAAATCTGGAAAAGTTGTGTCTGACAGTCAAATGTCAGGTCTCCTAGATCTGCCTCTATTAATGTTTTTAGTGTTTTAAAGGTTTGTATTTGTAGTATGTTATATGGGCTTTTATCTGAAACTCGAATCGGGATAAGTTCATGTTCTGATCGAGAGTTATTGTTGGTCAAAACCCGTTGACCGTTCACGAAATTTGGTTTCTGGGTTACCCAGAAACCTAGATTTTTCTGACAGCGTTTTTGCAGGCCACGGATCTTGCTACTGTTAATGTTACTGACAATGTTAGTGTTTGATCTTGGTAGTATGACATGAGAATTACATATCAAAGCCCTTAGACCCACCAGATCGTTCACAGGATCAAAGATACGCCAGGTCAAACTTGGGTTGACCATCTGCCGAAGAACATTTCTGGAAAACCTAGAAATGTTCAAAGACAGTTTTTCTGGGCTACTTTGACCAGCCAAGATCTTGCGTAGTTGATGTTTATAAGATGATCTAGTGAGTTATATATGTACCCTGACATATGGACTACCAGTGTGAACTCGTAAAACACACAAAACAGACTTAGAGCTCACGATCTAAGGATCTAGATATAACACCATGTGATGTTCTTCATTTTTGGAAAACCCAGGAATGAAGAACAGCCTTGTAAGATTTTTTGATTGCTTATATCTCTTTGCTATGATGTTGTATGACCTTGGAATCAGTTAGTTTGTGCAGTATGACATAAATACTACATGTGTAACACTTTAGATAACCCAGAATCATGAAGATCAATGATCTAGACTTGGTCAAACCTCCTACCTTCAACACTACCTATACATTTTTGGGTTGGACTCAAGAACACCTTTAGCCATGGTTTTGTCGCCTAATGCACCATTAGCGACACTTAGTTTCAGAAAATAATTATTTTATTAAATAATTAGAGAAAATTAGTTTTTAAGTATTAAAAATACAAAATAAATTCCTAAAAATTATTTTGAAGTCCGAAAATTAGTTTTTTATTATTTTGAATATATTTCATAAATATTTAATATTTTGGAATAATAATGGTATTTAATTTATTTAATTATAATATTAAATAAATTAGTTAAAAATGATTTTTATCATGAAAAATTATATTATGGTATAAAAAATATTTTAAGTTATTTTTAGTGACTTTTAATATTTTGTGAGGAATTTCATTAATAAATTAATATTAATGGTAATTAATTTATTTACTAAATATATTAAAAATATTATGGAAAAATATAATTAATGATTTATAAATCATATAAAAATGATTTAAGTGTTATAAAACTATTTTAAGTTATAATATATAACTTTTGATATTTTATCATGAAAACATTAATATTTAATAATAATGGCAACTATAGGATAATGAATTTAAAGGTTTAAAAATATATTATAATTTTAAGGTGTTAAAATACTTTGATATATTATAATTATATTATAATATTATGTTATGATTTTCATTAATATTTAGTATTAAATAAATATTAATGATAAAGGAATTATGTGGTATTTAATTCTTATAAATACGATATTAATGATTGAAAAATCATTTTAAATGATAATAATTATCTGAAAATTATTACGAGCTTAGGAAGAATGTTTTGACTGATAATAAAGTATCTAAGATAATTGTTAAGTGTTTAGGAAGAGTTTAATTAAACTTAAACTTGAAATTTGTCCGATTAGGCAATCGAAATGTTAGAATTGTACCGAACTCGACTCAGACTGTAATAATTTGACTTGAGGTTAAGTTTTATGTGTGCTGTAGACTGATAGGGTTATGTGATAATGTGCTTAGATTATTTTAAATATTATGATTATATTATTCTAACTTAGCAATAAATATTATTAATATTAGGTCTTCAGACAAAGCTTATTAATTGTGTAACGATAATCAACGAAACAGGCAAGTTTTTCTTAACTCGACTTTGAGTTGTTTATTCAAATATACTTGTGGTTAATCATTGTTGATTGGCACGTCTAAGAATTATTAAATCGCACTCTGTGCATACTGCATGTATTCATCAGGTATGAAAGGTTGATCACCTTCATTACCATTCGGTCCAGATATATATATATATATATATATATATATATATATATATATATATATTTCATTCATGTTCAATATTGTTCGTTCAGTTATGTAAAATTTGTTCATGCTAGTTCACAATTATATTGTAGAACTGTAGCCAGCTTTTGTTCAATTCTTTAAATCATGATATATCCTTAATTTATTGAATTTAAACTTGTTGGGCAAACTTATTGCTCACCCTTGCTATATCATGATAAACATTGCGAGATAAAGGCGAATAATCGTTGGATGCGAGGAAAGGATAAGCCAAGTTCAGCTTGGGATAATATGTGCAGCTAAATTGTAATAGTATAGTATGATAACAATGTTATATGTTAGATAGTTTATGAATTTTGTATAAGTTAAGGTTACTCATCCTTGGGGAATATTGTGTAAAGTTTATTGTATAAATAATTTATGTATATATCTTTCGCAATAGTTATAGAATGATTGTACCGGAACCGCGGTGATTTGGGGCTCTCACAGTTGGTATCAAAGTTGTTGGTTATAAACCTTAGGTAGGGTTACATGAGACTGATAACCGCAGTGATTAGGATTAGTACTAACTCAAATCTAGTTAGTCTGTCGGTAAGATTCAAAGACGAATCTCAGCGGGTTATAAAGATACAGAGTTCCCTAACTCTGATAATAAAAGTGAACAGTAATGGTGAATAGATAGAGTCTAAAAGACTAAAAGTTCAGAGATAGGAGATCGTAAAACAAAAACGATTAAGACATAGAAATGAATCGTAATATATACGATGAGATTACCCCGTGATCTGATAAGGTTATAGTATGGAGAGGAATCAAGTGAATGATTGAAAAGTTTATGACAAGAATGTTGCGTGTCAGTTATATTATAAGTTGAGAAGGGAGTTAAGATTAGGTGGGGATTTCAATTGAGGACTCATGTCAACAGCTGAGTTGTATGATTGCTTGGTATGGGCGGGGAATTGTACTTGGTGAAAAAACCACTTAGTTTCTGGCATTGATAATCATCGAAATGTCTGTGTCGCGCTATTTGCTATATGCGTGTTGACAAGGTGATTCTTTTCTCATGGGTATAACAGATAGATAGGTTATAGGCAGAGAATAGAAGGTTAAGTACGAGCTCTTAAAACTCATACTTATGGTACGTTCGTGACTCATAATTATATGAAATGTTTATGAACCCCTCAGCGAATGGACGCCAAAGGTCTGTCTAGGATAAGTTCTTAAACTCATATGATTGTGGCAAGTTCCTGAACTCATAAGTGTGGTAAGTTTGACGAACTGGGTATAGTTTTGTGTGAATGGAATATTAAGGATAATAGGAACAAATAAATTGATTAAGCAATTGATCATTAGTAAAGACATAGGTTTCCTAAATCTGCTAGCTATACTAGACTTCGAAATTTTTGATATCAAGCTAAATATGCACTATGTGCTTTTTGAAATGAATTTTTATTCTCAACTCCTGGTGACCATTGTGTATGAATGGACTTCGGGCCACCAACACATCGTTACCTATTGAGATGATAAAACAGATTTGTAATGATTTTTGAACGGTTTAAAGAATAGTCTTTGCTACTTATTTCAGCTAGACGATAATGATTTGAAATATCAAAATATATTTTATTATCACTTATGTACCATGTAACCTGGTGCAGAGATGATAAAAAGTTGATGAAGTTGTAAATACAAGAATACTTAGTGTTGAATTTGATCTAAAATCGTTGTTCCACTATTGTATGGTGTGTTATGACAAAGTCACTCGATGACGGCATCTTCAAACGGGCTGTTAATACAGTATGGCATCATGACTTCATTTTCAAACTAATTTTAAAATTTTTATGTGCCAAAGGGGTTTGGCTATATCTAAATATTTCGATTGAATTGAATTATTGATATGAGTCTATGCTATTTGATTCGGCCAGACCTATGTTTATGAAACTCTAAGCGTTCTTTAAAAATTTTCCCGAACCAAATTGTTTTGGTGCGGAATCTGATAAGACTGAGGTACAATTTTTGTGCCTATGGCAGTGACGAGTGTTAAGGTTTTCGGCACAAAAATGTAGCGGAAATATAAAATAATCAATGCAATTTCTGAAACCCAAAACAAGATCCATGCGAAACAGAAATTAATTCAGTGGTTTAGATATTATAATGATTATGAAAGAGTTCTAAAATAGCTTCGAATCTTTTACGCAATCCAACAGAACTGCGTCTCTACGGTATCCAGACGAATGCTCCGTGAATCGTCCTACGATCTGCAGAAGAAGGAACCGCGGTACTAGACACCAAGGATGAAGATTTTCAAAAATGTTTTCTCTAGTCTCTCTCTAAGAGCGGCTAGGGTTTTGTATTTTTGACGTAATCCCTAAAATGACTGCTATATATCATATATATAGCAGTTAGGAGGAATTAATCAAAACCTAATATTATTACAATCAAATATATATATATATATATATCTTAATTAAGTCTTACTTAATTAATATACCTATATATATAAATTATACTATTAATTTAAATTTGTAATTTAAATATTATCAATCATATTGACATATTTAAATCTTTACAATTTAAATTAATTCCCTTTTAATTACGTTCTATGTGTGTGACCCTATAGGTTATTATTACGTTGGCAATAATTTTAAAATCATATTATAAAATTATAAACAGTGAGCGGCATCTAGTAATGCATCACTGCTACCTAAGTTATAATAAGATCGATGATTCGATGCAACCTTTTCTTGACCAATGTATCAATGTAATTTAATCCTTTTAATCTTAATATCCTAGATTAAACTTGAGTCATGGAATGTGTCATACTCTTCATAATTTATTCTGAGTTTTTCTTGATCAATTAGTAGACTATTTGAAACAAATCACTATTTGAGCATGGCCATCCATTTCATAGTCCTGCTCAATCAAGAGGCCTATGGATATCACCCCTAATATATAGGATGGTTAAATTCCTTCTAGATCACTCATATCCCTCACACGATTCATGATGTACCCAATAATCACCTTTATAGTCCACCCTATTAAAGGTGACATTTGACGATATCAAAGTACATAAATTCCCCTGTAGAAATATAGTGATTTCAGGTCGGAGGACCATTACATCATCATCACTATGATAATTGATAATGACACTTCGCATAATGCTCCACATAGAATTCTCATGGTGGAGTCCATCCGAAGACATCGTTCTCTAACATGTACCTATGCATTGACTTAATATCTCATATATTTATGACCAATGAGATTTGGTCATCAGTCAATTCACATACTAGTCTTAATACATCATTGTTGTCCCATCAACAATAATACTCGACTAGGGACATTTAAGAACAATGATACTAATTGTAATTATATAATCTCATGTTCAAGTCACATACTTGAAACTATATAATTTGTATCACTATTCTAAGGATTTTTATTATGTTAACATTTATATAACGCAATAAATAAAACCATAATAAAATCATTCATTTATTCAATCAAATATAATATCAAAACGTTAAGCAATTATATCAAATAATTGGCCTCTGGGGCATAAACTCTAACAACGAGAAACAGATTCGACCAGTAGTACTTAATAAGTACAGGGCATACCGGGATAATTACCCACTGTGTCCGTAAGTTATGACGATTTGTGGATGAATTTCCATATAACCTTTGCGAAAATGACAGACAATAGTCTATATAACCCCTCAGCAATACTTGAAATTTTTACACTTGTGAGGAATGTGTTGGGTAGCATGTGATGATGTGTATGAATGGTGTATGGTGCATGCTGTAAGGTGTGACGCCCCCAAAATAGGTATACATCACCCATCTTGAGTCGCCAAATACATGGTACAAAATTCAAATACAACTTAATTATAAAACAGTCATGTAAAATACGACAAAAGATAATCTAAGGGTTTTAATAAGAATATTGTCACCTAGACAATATCCACACTCAATGGAGTCCTCATTACATTTATTGTCACACTTATTTATAGAATAGTGAGTACTACTAAAACAACCATCTGGACCGTCACTCCATTCCCCGACTCATCCCAGCTATATTCTCATTTCCTGAAGAGAACAGTGAAAGAAAGGGTGAGCTCAACTAGCCCAGTAAGAAATATTATGACTAAGATAATGCAGAATAATTTATCGTTAGCCTTCAACAGTGTTAAACTGATAAAATATAACAAACATCAAGTTTAACTGCAGCGGAACAAGCAATCCATTAGAAGAGTCAAGCAGAGAATAAAATCTACTATCTTCTATGATTTAAAAGGTTTTTCATCACTTTTATCGTCGAGACTCAGCTTAATGAATAAACCACATCATCCCTGCACTACGGCCAATGATATTCATTAGTATCACGACCACAAATTATCCATGCACTACGAGCCAAGGATATTCGTGTATTCATCAATGGTCATGATCATGCCAACAACTGTCCATCAATGCACTACGGCCAATGAGGACTTTTACCACATCATTTGTAACATTACGGTCATGATTATACACCTAATAATCTCTGGTCATAATCATACCAAGTCCATCTATGCACTATCGCCATAGATGACTTTCAACATATTATAAACATGAGGATGATGACAATGATATAAGAATTCAATAAAACAAGTTCAAGGATAAATTTTTAAGATTTATAATTTAATTTATCCGAAAATCAATAACGTCAAATTGTCAACATGATCTTTGTTTGTGGAGTAAAATTCAAGAATGCTCGTAAGAATATTTTCATGAAAAGATCTTTGGATGAAGCGCAAATATCCGTGATATTCTACTAATTTCATGGAGTATAGAAGCTAAAACTTTAACAAAAACCGAGTATAATAGAATATATGAAACTCGCAAATGGATTTTTTGCTCATTATGCGATAATCAATGTAGACGGATCATTTCCATAATTTAATAAGGAATGAATACAAAGGATCATTTACCATGCATGCGGTAGTCCACATAGATAGGTTATTCTAACAGAATAATAAAGAATGGAATAACAAAAGAATTCACCAGGCATGCGATAGACCGCACAGACAGGTTATTCCAATTGAATAATAAAGAATGGAATAACAACCCTTACGAGTACTGAAAGAAAATAACTCTCTTCATAAATACGAAAGAAATAATACCCCTTACCTTAGAAGAAACTGGATACTCGAATAGTGAGGTAGCAGACTTCTCTTCTTCTTTCTCTCTATAATTTCTCTCTATAATTATTGCTTTTGTGAGACTTAGTGAATTGGTGAGAATGAAAGAAGAATAAGCTTCTATTTATAGGAAAATATAGTTTCGATAATTGCACGTATTGGGGCTCGAAATATTACAGTATAATACCTTCCTCTTTTTCATCATTTTTAATTTAGTCCTCCAAGTATTATCAAACATGCACCACCTCCCCTAATAGTAAATAATGTGAATTAATAGTTCATTCATGTGACTTAATAGTATAATCATGTGAAAAAACTAATTACAGTATAGTACCTTCATCTATACCTCCATTTTTAATTTAGTTATGCAAGTATTATCAATCTTGCACCACCTCCCCTAATAGTACATGAATGTGAATCAATAGTACACACATGTGAACAAATAGTTATAAGCATGTGAAATAATAGCAATTAATTGCTAATTTATCCGATTAATTACCCGATTGGTCAATATAACCTCCAGACATCAATTATTATTGAAATAAATGTCGATTTCCACTAACACTAATAATCCCAACACAATGGAACTATCAATTTCATCTTTAATCAACACGAACTTATTCATCATCAATATTATAACTCACAATATTTAACAACCAGGTCATTCCCAGGAAAGAGGGGGCTTTGCGATAAGGATTTCTCCTCATTGGCGCGCAATTAGGTGACCAAACCAATACTGTGTGTTATTATGCAACCACGCGTATTACTGTACTTTTACCACCGGGTAGTTCAACAGTTTAACGGTAAAATTTTAGCCGTTAGTTTTATAAAAAGATAATTCTGTCATTTTCTAACTACGACAATACTTCCGTTGTGGGGTCCACCAATGATTGTGCCGTCGTATGAATATTCCCTGTTAAAACGAATATTCCCCGACCAATCGAATATTATATAACCACTTGCTTATTTTGCAAAATTTGTGAATAATACCTATAACTATAACATTATATCAAATCCACACCATAATATTCAAAAATATATTTCGAGAAAAATTAATCTTTATTCGTAAAAGTTGGGGCCTTACATAAGGTGTAAGGTTAATTTCGGAGACAAAATTTTTAGAAGAATGGGTGAATGTGACAACCCTAGAATTTAGATATTTATAAAATCTTAAAATATTGAATTGAGGTTAAATAATAAGCCTAGACAGAAATTAAGTGAATGGATTTGAGATTTCCGAGAAGGAATTTTGTGAATTTAAAATTTTTCTAGAGAATTATTCAGGATTAACATTATATATATAACTGTGTATGAGGATTTATGTGTGGTTAAGGGTCAACGGTTGACCAGATATGCTATATCAGTGGCAAACCCTATTATTATATTAAGAACATCAACGTTCAGTTTGAAAATCCTAGCGATTGATAAAAAACCTTAAAACCGGCTTTGGAAACCCTAATTTCAGTTCCGAGAATTCGAAACCCTAATTCGGAATATGAAAACCCTAATTTAGGGGCTTAAAGGCTTAAGTGTATTAATAACAAACCTAATTAGGGATAACCCTAATTGATTAGTTAGAAAACCCTAATTTCTTGATTAGAAACCCTAATCTATAATTAGGGAAAACTTAATTGTTAGTTTAATAATTTTAATGTTAATTAGGAAACATTAATCCTAATGTTCAAGTCTAAGTAATTAGGAAATCCTAATCTAATAATTAGGGAATCCTAATTATAATTTAGAAACCCTAATTCTTGGATTATAAACCCTAATGTACAATTATGACCCTAATTGCTAAACTAGAAAATTTAATTAGGATATATTAATCCAAATTAGCAAGATTGAATTTATGATTACGAAATCTTAATATAATTATAGAATCCTAATTATAATTTAGAAATATTAATTTTCTATTTTGAAAACTTAATTTGAAAAATGCTAGAAAAATGATTTTTAGAACCTTAGGTTTTAACCCTAAGGGTTAAACCCTAAGGGTTTGGACATGTTATAATTATGACATTAAATTTAAAAGTCTAATGGCCTATCAGCCCATGTGACATAACTTGTGGATCTTGCTAAAATGGGAGTTGGTGGCCAACCTAGATCAGCCCATGTGACAAAAATTCACAGCATTCAACCTTATTTGATCAGCAACTACATTGTATACATAATATATATAGATTTAGAGGGAGAAAAGTACACTAATATGGCTCATTTGTTCATAAATAGCCAACCAACTCTCTCTCTAGACCTACAAAATATATAAGTAAATCAGTCCCCAATCAGGTCCCTACTACTTACATAACAAATAAGGAACCCTAGATTCAAGATCATGGCTCAAAAATGGTATAAACCCTAATCTTCAAAATCTCATGATCTTATGTTACATGTTGTAATTTGTTGGTTAAAGTTGTGTATTAGGGTGTCTTTTAGTGATATGAGTTGATAGATCATGGATCTATAACATCTAGATGCACGCTTTAGAAGTTTTCAAAAATCTGGAAATCTGGAAAAGTGGTGTCTAACAGTCAAATGTCAGGTCTCCTAGATCTGCCTCTGTTAATTAGTGTTTTAAAGGTTTGTATTTGTAGTATCTTATATGGGCTTTAATCTGAAACTCGAATCAGGGTAAGTTCATGTTCTGATTGAGAGATATTGTTGGTCAAAACTAATTGACCGTTCACGAAATCTGGTTTCTGGGTTACCTAGAAACCCAGATTTTTCTGAGAACGTTTTTGCAGGCCACGGATCTTGCTACTGTTAATGTTACTGACAATGTTAGCGTTTGATCTTGGTAGTATGACATGAGAACTACATATCAAAGCCCTTAGACCCACCAGATCATTCACAGGATCAAAGATACACCAGGTCAAACTTGGGTTGACCATCTGCCGAAGAACATTTCTGGAAAACCCAAAAATGTTCAAAGACAGTTTTTCTGGGCTACTTTGATCGGCCGAGATCTTGCATAGTTGATGTTTGTAAGTTGATCTAGTGAGTTATATATGTACCCTGACATCTGGACTACCAGTGTGAACTCGTAAATCACACAAAACAGACTTAGAGCTCACGATCTAAGGATCTAGATATAGCACCATGTGTTGTTCTTCATTTTCTGGAAAACCCAAAAATGAAGAACAACCTTGTCAAACATTTTGATTGCTTATATCTCTTTGCTATGATGCTGTATGACCCTGGAATCAGTTAGTTTGTGTAGTATGACATAAATACTACATGTGTAACACTTTAGATAACCCAGAATTATGAAGATCAATGATCTAGACTTGGTCAAACCTCTTACCTTCAACACTACCTATGCATTTCTGGGTTGGGCTCAAGAACACCAAGAACACCTTTAGCCATGGTTTTGTCGCCTAATGCACCTTTAGCGACACTTAATTTCTGAAAATAATTATTTTATTAAATAATTAGAGAAAATTAGTTTTTAATTATAAAAAATACAAAATAAATTCCTAAAAATTATTTTAAAGTCCAAAAATTAGTTTTTAATTATTCTGGATATATTTCATAAATATTTAATATTTTTGGAATAATAAAGGTATTTAATTTATTTAATTATAATATTAAATAAATTATTTAAAAATTATTTTATACATGAAAACTTATATTATGGTATAAGAAAATATTTTAAGTTATTTTAGTGACTTTTAATATTTTGTGAGGAATTTTATTAATAAATTAATATTAATGGTAATTAATTTATTTACTAAATATATTAAATAAATTATGGAAAAATATAATTAATGATTTATAAATAATATAAAATAATTTAAGTGTTATAAAATATTTTAAGTTATAATATATAACTTTGGATATTTTGTCATGAAAAACATTAATATTTAATATTAATGGCAATTATACGATCTTGAATTTAAAGGTTTAAAAATCATATAAATATGATTTTAAGGTATTAAAATAATTTGATATATTATAAATAAATTATAATATTATTAAGTTATGATTTTCATTAATATTTAGTATTAAATAAATATTAATGATGAAGGAATTATGTGGTATTTAATTCTTATAAATACGATATTAATGATTGAAAAATCATTTTAATTGATAATAATTATCTGAAAATTATTACGAGCTTAGGAAGAATGTTTTGACTGATAATAAAGTATCTAAGATAATTGTTAAGTGTTTAGGCAGAGTTTAATTGAACTTAGACTCGAAATTTGTTCGATTAGGCAATCGGGATGTTAGAATTGTACCGAGCTCGACTCAAACTGTAATAGTTTGACTTGAGGTTAAGTTTTATGTATGCTATAGACTGATAGGGTTATGTGATAATGTGTTTAGATTATTTTAAATATTATGATGATATTATTCTAACTTAGAAATAAATATTATTAATATTAGGTCTTCAAACAAAGCTTATTAATTGTGTATCGATAATCAACGGAATAGGCAAGTTTTTCTTAACTCGACTTTGAGTTGTTTATTCAAATATACTTGTGGTTAATCATTGCTGATTGTCATGTCTAAGAATTATTAAATTGCACTATGTGAATACTGCATATATTCATCAGGTATGAAAGGCTAATCACCTTCATTACCATTCGGTCCAGATATATATATGTTCATGTTCAATGTTCGTTCAGTTATGTAAAATTTATTCATGCTAGTTCACAATTATATTGTAGAACTGTAGCCATCTTTTGTTCAATTCTTTCAATCATGATATATCCTTAATTTATTGAATTTAAACTTACTAGGAAAACCTTTTTGCTCACCCTTGTTATATCATGATAAACATTGCAGATAAGGCGAATACGTTCGGGTACAGGAAAAGATAAGCCAAGTTCAGCTTGGGATAATATTTACAGCTAAATTATAATAGTATAGTATGATAATAATATTATATGTTAGATAATTTATGAATTTTGTATAAGTTAAGGTTACTCGACCTTGGGGAATAGTGTGTAAAGCTTATTGTATAAACAATTCATGTTTATATCTTCCGCAATAGTTATAGAATGATTGTATCGGATCCGTGGTGATTTAGGACCCAGATTTTGGGCTCTCACAGGTATGTCACCCTGTTTAGGACATTCCGGCTCAGCGTTGACCATGACCAGGCTGTCATTAATGATGTAGTTAAGTTTCTAATGAAGAGTGGATGGGACAGCTCCTGCCATATAAATTCACGGTCTTCCCAATAGCAGGTTGTATCCTGAATCTATCTTGAGCACATGAAAAGATACGCAGAATGTATGGGGACCAATCTTAATTGGTAGTTCAATCTCTCCGACTGAATTTCGGCGGGATCCGTCCAAAGCTTTCATAATTGTATGACTGCTTCGGATCCGTTTGAGATTGACGTTCATCTTCAGCAAAGCAGCATAATGACAGATGTTCAGAGACGAACCTCCATCTATTAAGACTCCAGCTAACATGTATCCGGAGGACAAAACCGCAATGTGCAACGACTTGCAATAACCGGTCCCTTCAGGCAGTATGTCATCATCAGTGAAAGATATCACATTGTTGTTAAAAATGTGATCAACCAAATGTTGAAATTTTTCCACATCCATTGATTTCTGCAAGTAGGCTTCTTCTAAAACCTTCAATAAGATCTTCATGTGATCCTCGGAAGAGAAAACCAAGTCCATTAAAATAATTTGATGTGGAGCTTCTCTTAAGCTTCAAACAACCTTGGCTTCATTATGGCCCATAGTACGGAGGACTGTTTCAATCTTCTCCATGGGAACTTTCCCCTTTGATTTGATGGTAGGCTTCATCACCCGTTGGGGAAGATATAGTGGATTTTCCTTCGACACTACAACAGTTGTATGAGAGGTGGATCCTTCAGCATCTCCATAATTCCATGGGACTTTTTGTAAGCTGATAACAGGATATTGTGGTCGGAATGGCAAGCTAATTGGCTCTGGTGCAGCCACTTTCAAAGGATTGTCAATTTCTTTAAGTTGAATCGCTTGTATTATGAATGGTTTGATAGCCCCATCAACCTCAGAAGATATAACTGCTACCAATCCCTTCCATGTATTATCATTCTCAAATAGCATAGTATCATTGTCTGCTAGATACAGGACACCGCTGCCAATTAAATTCTGAATAAGGTGGCGGAGTGCCCATCATTCTTCTATGCTGTGACCGCAAGAATGGGAGTGATATTGACATACTCCATCAGAATTGAACCGTCATAAACGAGGATTAATCGGAGATAGAAGGGAAGTAATCATTCCTTCATTGATCAGCATCTAAAATATCTCCTCCATAGGTTGGCCCAGGTATGTAAATTCCTTTTTATTGGTAAAATCCCGACTGGCTTTAGCATTTGCTCTCTTCGCAACTTTTTCTTCCATTGTTTCAATTTATAAAGGCGACGATGGAGTATTCATAACAAGAGGGAGGAGACTAGCATGCTCCTAGCTGACTAATTAGCGTGTGACTTGATGCTGATGGGTCACCAGTTCTGCCAATTACTCAATTTTTTTACACTGAGCTTTCATCTTTCTTTCCATCGCAAACTGGAACTTGGAATAATCCCATTTGTCAACACCGTCTTTGATGGTCTTTGATGATTCACCATTAAAATTGGAACTTTGTCCACTGCTCTAATTAATCATATTGACTTCTTCCTCTTTGTATTGAGGAAGGGTGTTATCGTGTACGTGAGGTTGGTCTAGTTTGCTGACCAAAATCTCACTGTTGTCTATCAAATCTTGGATCTTGTGTTTCAAGGCCCAACAATCTTGAGTATCATGTCTAGGTGCCCCAACATGATAAACACACTTCCGAGTAGCATTGAAACTCCTCCCATTCGGGTTGGCTGGTGGAAGAGGATGTGTGATTTTCTTCTGAGTTGTCAGAAGGTTGAGAATGTTCTCGAGTGAGTCCCCTAAGGGTGTAAACACTCGAGGGCATTTGACTTCTCCATCTTTAGGTAATGAAGGGTTTGAAGATTGTGCTTGAAAAGGGGAGAAATTTCTCCTCTGAATAGGCATATTTTGATTGCCTTTCTGACCTTGTAGTATCAAGGAAACATCCTCCTCTTTCTTTTTATGGACCCTCTGGGGGTTGTTTCCTTAAGTTCCAGACTAGATGTGCTCAACAACAGCTTTAAGGGCAGCTAGGTCTTGAATCTTTCCTGACTTCAATCCCATCTCAACCATCTCCCCATGTTTAATCATTTCAGATAATGGTTTACAAATGCCAGCTAAGACTCTTTCATAGATAGGAGCTACTTGTATGCCTATGAAATTCATAACAATTTTTTACTCTGTCATAGAGGGAATAACTTGAGCAGCAAGGCGCCTCCACCTTTGAGCATACTCTCTTAAAGACTCATTGGACTGTTTCTTGACCTTGGTAATCTAATAGCGGTCAGGAGCCATCTGAGACTGGAAGCTGTATTGAGTGAGGAAGGCGTGAGTTAGCTCTTCCCAGCTATGGATCTTTGAGTTGTCTAATCTGGTATACCAAGAACGGGCTTCTCCAGACAGACTCTTTTGGAACAACTGCATTATAAGCTTCTCGTCCTCTGCATAAGATCCAAGTTTTCCAATGAACATCTTCAAATGTGTGTAAGGGTCGCCTAACCCGTCGTACTTTTCGAAGTCAGGAGTTTTGAACTTTTATGGATAATGAACCCCGGGGAATATACAAAGGTCAGCATATGAGACACTCCCGTGTGCTCCAATTCCTTTGATAAAATGAAGGGTTTCTTCCATTTAAAGGACCTTTTTGCTGATATCACCAGTGTCTGGATCTCCTTTGAGATGGGTGTTTTTAGGGTTTTTGTTTGTAACCAAATGAAATTATGGATTTGTTTTATCCGAACATTGGATTCCTCCCAGTAAAGATGACTCTGTATGTGTTAGCATTTTATGGCCCTAAGTAGACTGATGCAATTCTTTAAGCAGAACAACCAAAACTGTAATCTGTTTACTTAATCCGTCGAATTCTTTGCGGGAAACGGGATTAGACTGGTCAGATAAAGACATGATTGGTTGTAGGCTCGTGGCCTTTTTGGACTTCGAACGGGTAATAGGTCTGAATGTTTCCCTGCGAAAGACTTGCATAGTTTAGTCTTTAGGGAATGTATAAATGTTTACATGCTATGTGATGTATCCGTTTTAGGAATATTGTCCTGCAAAATGGATGTTAGCTGTTTGTAATACAAGATAGCATGCATGTGACACCCCCAAATCTGGGTACTTCAACTCCACGGGATTTGGTGTCCACTGTACAAATATCATCTATCTATCTACCCATAATAAATGCAAACCATGCAATAGATAGAAATAAATCCTACCCTTATAGGGTTACAACATCTGAATAATAAATACAATCCCAGGTCAAACTAACCTTAAACATCTGTGCGGAAACATAAACAAATAATAAGTCTTAAACAACATCAAGTCTTGACAATAACATTCTTAAAATTAAATAACAAGTATTCATCACTTATTAGCTTTGCCCTTGCCTTTGCTAGTAGAAGGCTCATCGTACCTTTCGTTCTTAACTGCAATGTTATTATTACGCAAGAGTGAGCATGATTTCCCATAAGTATAAAAATGAAACAACAATATATAATAACATGCGAGTGAATCAAAGACTTCTGAAATAAAAGGTCAACTTTTGAATCAAGAATGAATAACAAGAATTCAAAAGATTTTTGAGGGTCATAAGACCTTGAACTATGTCCTAGGTTATCAAGGGTTATACTTGAAACCTTTAATGATCGTAAAGACTATGAACTCTTCTACTCGTACTTAGGGGGATCAGCCCTTAGTACCATACTGTGCACAATATCTTAACGCTAACGCATAAGTAATCCCTATACATGGTTGTTCATCTCAGTTTGACATTAGAATCCGCACCAAAGGAAGTTTGGTTTGGATAATTCAATAAGTGTTCTGGAATTTAGAACGTTCATCAACTATGGACTAGTTGAATCTATAAGGATTCGTTAGTCTAACAAGGTTCAATAATAATGATATTTAAAATGAATAATAATCTCAAAAGGTATACAATAGAACAATTATTGTATAACAGAATCATACTTTGAAAAGATAAATAATCTTTACCATAACAAATTGAACTTGATTAAAAATAATGAGAATTTACTCGATAAAATTTACAAACTTGAATAATGATAACAAGTAAGGTTAGGAAACTTGCCTCGTGCGTAGATTACACGTTAGTTATACACGTTCTTCGATATAATCCTACATACCATTTCCATTCACAACTCTAGTTAATTATAATGTAACTAGTCATCATAAGTTCATTCTTTTTGTCTAATTCGAATTATGACTATGCTTAGTCAATTTATCATACTTATTATCACACAATTTACACTTCATGAATAATAAGCTAATTATGCATTCAATAATTCAATCCACATGCACTTATGTTATTGACATGTTAAGAATCTGTTTTAACATCTCACTATACTTCTAACATATTTTTATGTTCATTAGATTAGGTTAATATCACATTCATGGACTTGAACACTTTAAAATTTTAATTCTGGACATTCTCGAGAATAAGCACATGCTTATTACCATTGATAACCTTACTATAAGTAAGTATTTATGCCTTCTTAAAAGCGTGGGGAGAAGGCGTATGGCTGACAAGCCGATAATAGCTTCGCAATTCACGAAAAATTGCAGAACATGGCCAAAACATCCAATTAATTATTTTTTACACGAAATTAGATATACCCAAACACTGTAATACACATTAAATCATTACTCAACCCTTCTAGCATGATTTTAATAAGTTAAAACACATAATTAACAAAATCGACACATGTAATTTTATTGTTCTTGGTGTTTTTGAAAGTTTTGAATACAGAACATGAAAATGAACACTACGGATTCGTTATAACACCGAATCCGTTCATTTGAAGTTTTGTCTATTCGTTTTAATATGCATAATTATATATAGGTAAAAAGATTATGACACAATATATGTTTGACATATTAAATTTGCGAGTAAGGGCCATATGGCCATATTTCTATACTCTGTAATTTTGTAGAAAGTATATACGACATGTTTTTATAAAACTGATGATATGGTTTATACAATATATATACTCAAACATGATATGATAACATTTATCACGTAATTAATACATATCGTTACTCCTTTTTCCACTACAGAGCTTTTACAGAACATAAAAGCCATTTTTATGAAAAACTTAAACAACGTAATAAAAATTTAAGTTTAAGGGTTTACCCTTGATTGCTCTGCTTGGATTACACAAGGTTGATCACAACTTACAATCTCTCACAAACCTTCTCTTTTACTCTCAAAATTTCTAAATTATCTCTGTGATTTGCTTTGAAAACTTAGAAAATAGGAAGAAGAATAAGACGTATTAATTTTTATAAAAAGAAAGTTGAGCGCAAAGTGGTGGTCAGTTAACCCAATAATGGGTTAACTGCTATTAACTCCCCATAAGGCTTAGTTTGGTTAACCTTAAATGGCTCAAAACCATTTAATTTAATAAGTCTTTTATCATATAGTTCAATATATAGTGTCACACCCAATTATAAAATAAATCAAATATTTTATTTAATTTAAATAAAATATGACAATTTATCATTAATTCACATAGTCACATAATTAATTTCTTATTTATTAATTATGTCAAATTATTAACTCTCTAATTAATTATTACATTAATTAAAATAACATTATGCTTATTAAATGTTTCATTTAATTCAATAAGCTCATATAAATACATACTTGAATAATAAATATTCTCCACATTAATTTAATAAATATAACACATATAATTAAATTAATCTATCACAATTGCATCAATTAATTATTTAATCAAATAATTAAATCATCAAAAATATTTATTTAATCCAATAAATATTAAAATTAAATTACAAAATCTCGTTTGTCACATCTTTCCCTCCTTAAAAGGATTATGTCCCCAGAATCACGACTCAATAAATTTGACCCGTTACAATGCAAATATGAGTGCACATATTTCTTCATATTTCTCATTACATGGAGATGAATATGGAATGAAATTACAAGTAATTGAATTTATAAGTAATTTTGAAATGAGAAAGCATGAAGAGACTTTCCTCCGCGTTTGGTTTATCAAAGGTTGACCTATCTTAGGCAACTCTCGCAGATTTTTAGCATGAAGGTTCCCAGATCATCGCAATCTACTTGATGGGAAGTAAATTCGGTCTTTCAACTGGAGCAAATCTGGGTGGTACCTTTCCAGGGCCTCGTTGGAATTAGTCTTTCCTACGAGTCCAGTAATCAAACACCGATAAGATAGCCTCCTGTTGGAGGAACTACACAACATACATTCACATACAACGTGTCTCACGATTTATGAAAATGATGACATTTGCGAAGTACTAATATCACAAGCAGATATAATGTAAAGCATTAAGCGCAGTAAATATATGCATTCGTACACATTCATCATAAATGTAAATGCAACATCCACACATAAGCATATAACAGTTTTGAAAAGGTGCGGTATGTATATGTCGACGATTGGACTATAAGAGTCGTCAGTTGGTTTTTTATATGGTTGTACCAACACAACCGAGAAAAGGTTTGCACATTGACCCAGTGATGTGACACTGCTAAACGGGTCTGTGAAACCGAGATTCATTAGGGCCCGAGTGCTTGATTATGCGGAGGGAAGGTGTTAGGCACGCCCCCCGCCCCCCCCCCCCCCGACATCCGTGTTACCACGGTGACCGCCACTTTTCAAGAAACTGTTATATGAATGTGTGTGTGTGTGTGTCAATGTGCTATTTATATGGAAGTAGTGCGAGGCCTCATTCGCACCTATATACACAGGGTTTGAATTTGTTTAAAAATTCTATTTTAAATAAGATATTGCAATGATGTTTTGTAAAAAAGGTTTTTCAAACCCTTATGCTCAATAGTAATTGAGACCTTTTACATTTCCATTTTTTTTATTCAGTGTTCGGCTTAATTGCTTTTAATTTTTGGGATGCGAAGCGTCTTTGAGAAAATAATGTACAAAGCAGTGCCGAACTCCTCGTGGGCATGAAAACCATCTGAGGAAATCCAAACACCGTGAATAAATTTACAAGCTGCTTACAGCTGAAAATTTCCATCATGGGAACCGAATCTAGATCCAGTAGACTGAATCTGTGATCACATGATTCTTAGGCTCACATGATGCCGCAATTGATATGAAAGCAATAAATAATTATATATATAAAAGCTGTAAATATATATATAGACATGATCAGCCACCACGAAGCACCTCCATGGGGGATCAGAAATATAAATAAAGTTGTAAAAGCAATCAACCACCACGGAGTAAACTCCAAAGTGACGAAAAAATATATATATATATATATATATATATATATATATATATATATATATATAACGCAACAAACGCACTTGGATGTAAAATCCAGGCTCATCGAACAGAGTTCGACACACAGTTCATATATATAAGTATATACATATACGAAAGCAAATAAATGCTCCAGACGTAAGTCTAAGCTCAATCGAGGCATAACTCGATAATGTTAGTCCATATATATAAAATATATATATATATATATATATATATACACACACTGATATGAAACCAAGGACCAAAGTTCGGGCATACACACGCAACAAGACTCTTAACGTGAAGAATGGTATGTGCAAAGATGAAGAGAAAGGCTTTAGAGTTTTTAAGAAGGCTTATAGTGGACTGCCAAAGAAGACTTCTATAACTTTAAGTGGATGAACACTTGGCTCCCGTCGGTACAACTAGTAGCTAATGTGAGCTCACAAGTGTTTAAAATGAGAAAACACTCAGTTTAGGGTGTGTACAAAGCAAATTGGACATGGCTTCCTTGCCTTTTTTCTTATACAAATGGCCACCCCAAGCCCTCTATTTATAGAGGGGGGAGCCACAGGTGTACCTGAGGCTACCGGGGGTGCCTTGGGCTTCGCGGGTCCCGCTGTCTCGAAGTACGTGCACGCATGCACTGTGATATCCGCTCAAACTTTAAGAATTGCAATCCGGGAATCCGACTGAGGTATGTAAGACCTATTTTTGACCGCCGTTGTTGAGAGTTACGCAATGACATGGGATTAAAGGTTGTATGAAGTCACAAAGATGGGACCATGCCCTCCGATCTTCATGCTTCAAATTCTATATCTTGCCCTGCGTAATAGTCACTCAGGATTGGACCTTGAAGAGTAGGCTTTCAACCAATGATTTATGTTCGTTTAGCTTGTTATATTGGTAGCTTTTGGTACTTTCATGTTACTTTTGATGGGTTTTGTGCTTGTTGTAGGATAATCCTTGTGTCTATCAGAATGCTAGCATTGGAAGGAGATTTCAAGCAATCTCTGGAGTTTTTGGCTACCTAGCGTGGACCGCGCTATGATGAGTATTGGAGTAGTGCGGGGTGCATTAGATCGTGGAATTCTCATGGGGCAGTAGCGTGAGTTGCGCTGTCAAAGAGTACTACCTAGCACGGGGCGTGCTACATCGGCATAAAGTCTGGGCTAAAAGTAATTGTGTGCTAGAAGTTGGGTAGTGAGGGGAGCTATTAATTCTTTATGTAATTTGATCATACTAGGATTATGGGATGGTTGTTAGTCATTTTATGGGAGTCTTTGACTAATGGTTGTTGATATTGAAAAGGATTTGGATTTCTATTAAACTTTCTATGTGATAGTTAGAGTTGGATTAGGATTGATGTATGGAGCTGAGTTGAAGCTACTCTTATGCTAAGTGTGGGGAAAATAGAGGATTCATTCAGACACACTTCGTGAACGAGATTGAAGAGAAAGAGCTTGGAGGAACGAAAGAAGAAGAATAATTTCACGAAGATTTCAGATTTGAAGGGGAGCTATGAACTAAATTACTTATTAGGCTTATAATGGATCTTTAAGTGGAACGATGATTATGTAACCTCGATTTTCAGTTTAATAAGCTATTATGCAGTTTATCTATATTAATTTGAGCATAAGTTTATGAATTGCCTGATCAACAATTTTATGTGGATTTGTATGAATTCGAGAGATGAAATATGAATCTAGACTTAATTAATATAGCATGTGTTCTTGATTTATGTGAATGAACAGAATCTTGATGTATGTTAGGGTAGAGATATGCTTGATATCGCATGTAATCATAAAGAGAACTTGAACTTAAACCTTCTTTAATTATAATTCACATAGAGATATAATGAGTTAGTTAATTAAGGTGTTTAACTTAATTATATCTTAATTGTGGATTTGGGTTAATACAGTGTTAATACATTGAGAGGTGGTTAATATTACTTATGTGTTCTTGATTAATAAACTGGGATAGTGAATTAAACTGGAATAAGGGAATAATAATCAGAGGGATTCTTAGAGTGAAGTTGTAAGCCTAATTCTCCAATATTTGTTTGAAAATTCAGTTTTAGGGTTTGTTGGTATTTAGTTGATTTTTAATAGTTTCAATATTTTCACTATAAGCTGGAAATTGATTAATTTAATAAAATTAGGATTAATAGAATATTGGTAATTGTGAGGTTAATTTCTTGCTAAGTCTCTGAGGAAACGATACTCTACTTACTATTATATTACTTGTTGACCACGTATACTTGCGTGCTGTGCATATATATATATTTTACCCAATAGGTTTTTGGCATCGTTGCCGGGGACTCTAGTATAGATTTTATTATTTTGCAATATCAGTTTAATTAGTTCAGTTTTACTTAAACACTTTTTTTTTGTTCTTCTTATTCAAGGTTTTTGAAGTTGGTTTATGCAAACTCGATCCAAAAATCCAGACTTGCTTCCTTTTGAGGACGACATTGAGAGAAGGTTTCAGAGGTTAAGTAAGTGGATCAAGGAGACAAGGGACGACTTAGAAAACTCTGATAAGGAAGAAGCAACGGTTGTCGAAGAGTAGAAGGTGTTGAGGGATTTTGCAACACCTATGGTTACTGAGCTGCAGTCGAGTATTACCAGGCCTACAATAGCTGTGAATACTTTCAAAATCAAGCCTGGGACAATTCAGATGATGCAGAATTCAGTTCAGTTTGGGGGAATGGCAAATGACGATCCTAACAAGCATTTAATCAGTTTTCTGGAAATTTGCGACATTTTCAAGTACAATGGGGTGTCAGATGAGGCAGTTAGACTTCGCTTGTTCCCGTTTACTCTGCGGGACAAGGTGAAGAGTTGGTTACATTCTCTACCACCAGGTTCAATAACGACATGGGAGGACCTGGCTCAGAAGTTTCTGGAAAAATTCTTCCCGCCAGCGAAAACTGCAAAGATGAGGAACGAGATTACCATGTTTGATTAGCAACATGGGGAGCCACTGTATGAGGCATGGGAGCGATACAAAGAATTGCTCAGAAAATGCCCACATCACGGATTGCCGAAGTGCTTGCAGACGAATACTTTTTACAACGGACTACATGGGAATCTCAAGACGAGCATTGATGCAGCATCGGGGGGGAGCATTTATGGCAAAGACTTATGAGTAGGCATATTAGTTGATAGAGATGATGGCTGCTAACAACTATCAGTGGCCCATGACACAAATGACACAACCTACAGTCGCTGGATTGTTAGAGGTAGATGGAGTGACGGCAATAACGGCACAGATTTCAACACTCTCAAAGAAGTTCAACGTTTGGTCAGGGGGACAGACACAGCAAGTTGCAATTATTTATGAGTTGTGTGTTGGGGAACATTTGAAGGATCAATGGGCAATCAACCCAGAGTCGGTACAATTAATGAGTAGATACAACATAATTCCTGAGAACACATATTAGAATGCATATAATCAGGGGAACAGGAATAATCCGAATCAGACGTGGAATAATAATCAGAATCAGCAAGCTCCACGACCATCGTATCCCCCAGGGTTTCAGAATCAACAACTTGTTTAATGTCAAGAGAGGAAATCAGATTTAGAGGAATTGATATCAAAGTATATAACGAGTAATGAGGTAGCTATGAAGAATCAAGCAATGACAATGAAATCACAAGAAATGGCCATCAAGAATTTAGAAAACCAGATGGGACAAATTACCTTAGCATTAAACAACAGACCACAAGGGACTCTATCGAGTGACATCAAAAGAAATCCAAAAGGAAATCATGAACAGTGTTAGGCAGTCACCTTGAGAAGTGGAAAACAGATGGAAGGGATAGACGCAGAAAATTTAGCTACCTCAGATGAAAGAGCTGATGACAGTAAAGTGGTTAAAGGAAAGAAGGGTGAGGATAGGCAAAGTGAGAAAACAAAGTTAGACGACAAGCCAGTTGTATATCCTCCACCACTATTTCAGCAGAAGTTCCAAAAACAGAAATTAGATAAGCAGTTCGCTAAGTTTTTGGATGTGTTCAAGAAACTTCAGATTAACATCTCGTTTGCAGAAGCCCTAGAGCAGATGTCAAGTTATGCGAAGTTCATTAAAGGGATTCTGTCAAGGAAAAAAAATGGGAAGACTTCGAAATAGTGGCATTAACAGAGGAATGCAGTGCGGTGTTACACCAGAAGTTGCCACCAAAGCTGAAAGACCCGGGGAGTTTCACTATTCCATGCACGATCGGGAACATGTCTTTTAATAAGTGCCTATGTGATTTGGGGCGAGTGTGAACCTTATGCCCTTGTCAGTATACACAGAATTGGGTTTGCCCATGCCAAAGCCTACGAATATTTCATTGCAGTTGGCGGATAGATCAGTCACATATCCGAGAGCCATAGTAGAGGACATATTGGTTAAAGTGGATAAGTTTATATTCTCCGCGGACTTTATTATTCTTGATTTTGAGGAGCACAAGAATATCCCGATTATCCTAGGGAGACCTTTTTTGGCTACGGGGAGGTCACTCATCGACGTAGAAAAAAAGCGAACTCACTATGAAGGTCCAAGATCAAGAAATAAAATTCAGCGTGTTCAAGGCCATGAAATTCCCCACGGATGAGGAAGAATGTTTGCGGATGGATATCATTGATCAAATAGTCAATGAAGACATGGGAAAGAGTCTGGTCAACGATCCTTTAGAAACAACATTATTGGGTGATGAAGAGTTTGATGGCCCAAAATTTGTGGACTACTTACAGATGTTAGATTCATTGCCATGGGTTAGCCGATTTAGAGCACCATTTGAACTTTTACACACAAAGGAGATAGCCGCAGAAAAATTGAAACCATCATTGGAGGAGCCACCAACTCTGGAACTTAAGCCACTCCTTAAACACCTCAGGTATGCGTATTTAGGTAATTCAAATTCTTTACCTGTTATTATTTCTGCTACACTTAACGATTTACAGGAAGAAAAGTTGATGAGGGTGCTTCGGGAACATAAATTAGCGATTGGTTGGACGATCGCGGATATCAAGGGAATCAGCCCTTCGTTTTGCATGCACAAGATTTTGATGAAAGATGATGAAAAACTGACAGTGGAGAAACAACGATGACTTAACCCAATTATGATGAAAGTAGTAAAGAAGGAAATCCTGAAATTGTTGGATGCCGGTATCATCTACCCGATTTCCGACAATAAGTGGGTTAGTCTAGTTCATTGTGTGCCAAAAAAGGGGGGAATAACTGTGGTACAGAATGAGGATAACGAGTTAATTCCGACAAGAATAGTGACAGGTTGGAGGGTGTTCATCGATTATAAGAAGTTGAATAAGGCAACTCGAAAAGATCATTTTCTGCTACCCTTTATCAATCAAATGTTGGACAGATTAGCGGGTCATGAATACTACTGTTTGTTGGATGGATACTCGAGCTATAATCAGATCGCCATCGCTCCTGAGGATCAAGAGAAGACTACATTTACATGCCCTTACGGCACATTCGCGTTCCGACGAATGTCATTCAGTTTGTGTAATGCACTTCCTACCTTTCAACGGTGTATGATGGCCATCTTCTCCGATATGGTGGAGAAAACGTGGAAGTATTCATGGATGACTTTTCTGTCTATGGAGAAAATTTTGATACTTGCCTTGGGAATTTGGAAATGGTGTTACAGCGATGCGAAGATACGAACCTTGTACTTAACTGGGAAAAATGCCACTTCGTGGTTGAGGAGGGCATAATTTTGGGCCACAAGGTATCGGCTCAAGGACTGGAAGTTGACAAGGCTAAATTGGATACAATCGAGAAACTGCCTCCACCGAGCTTAGTAAAAGGAATTAGAAGTTTTCTGAGACATGTTGGGTTCTACAGAAGACTCATAAAGGACTTCTCTAAAATTGCAAAACCGTTATGCAGTCTTTTAGAGAACGACTCTATGTTTAATTTTGATGAGGAATGTAAGTAGGCTTTCGAGTTGTTGAAGACGAAGTTAACTACATCCCCAGTGATAGTCGCACCAGATTGGAATATACCTTTCGAGTTGATGTGTGATTCAAGCAACTATGCGGTTGGGACTGTTTTGGGACAGCGCCGAGAAAAGGTATTTCACGCCATTTATTATGCAAGCAAGACACTCACGGAGACTCAAATGAATTATACAGCTACAGAAAAGGAATTGCTTGCAGTAGTGTATGCGTTTGACAAATTTCGGGCATACTTGACCGGGACTAAGGTGATAGTCTACACGGACCATTTGGCTATTCGGTATCTACTTGCGATAAAATATGCTAAACCATGTCTCATCCGATGGATTCTCCTTCTTCAAGAGTTTGATCTAGAAATAAAGGATAGAAAAGGGGATGGAGAATCAAGTCGCCGATCATTTGTGTAGGCTGGAAAATCCAGGTAAACAAGAAGAGGACAAGTGCATCATCAACGAGTCATTCCCAGATGAGCAACAATTTGGGTTAAATATAGAATTTCCATGGTACGCGGACTTCGCGAACTATCTAGTGAGCAACATGATCCCCCCTGATCTTACACGACAACAGAAAAAGAAGTTCCTCCATGACGTCAAGTGGTATATGCGGGATGAGTCATACCTATTCAAACAATGCGCAGACAAGATGATTAGAAGGTGTGTGCCTTATAGCGAGGTGCATAGTATACTGCATGAATGCCACTCGTCGGCGTACGGGGGACACTATGGGAGTGAAAGAACAGCGGAAAAAGTCCTTCAAGCCGTGTTTTATCGGCCTACTTTATTTAAAGACGCCAACCAATTTGTTAAAACTTGTGATAGATGTCAACGGGTGGGCAACATATCAAAAAGGAATGAGATTTCACTCCAAACTATTTCAGAAGTTAAGATTTTTGATGTATGGGGCATTGGTTTCATGGGTCCATTCCCTTCCTCATTTTCTAATCAGTATATTTTGCTTGCGGTGGACTATGTGTCAAAGTAGGTTGAACAAGTAGCACTACCGACAAACAATGCTAAGGTGGTGCTCAAATTCTTGTAGAAAAACATTTTAACGAGGTTTGGCACGCCGAGAGCCATTATAAGTGATGAAGGTAGTCACTTCTACAACAAATCATTTACAGCTCTCTTGGCAAAGTATGGGGTTAAACACAAGGTAGCGATGGCTTATTATCCCCAAACCACACTACAAGAAAAGGGTCTATCAACAACCACATGTCGTGATCAGCGAGATGCCTATCGTGACGATCATGGTCGTGATAGTCGTCGCATACAATTTGGTCGTTGGGATGCACATCAGAGACCATTATTAGCGACCGATATATCGGCGACGGCTATTAGCGACCACATTTGTCATTTTGGTCGATAAGTTGAGTCAGCATGGCTCTGTGCCAAAGGCTGACATGGTCCACGTGTTAGCGACTGCTATTAGCGACCGCAGGCGGTCGCTGATACCCTCAAATGCTTAGCAGTCGCTAATACCTATCAGCGACCGCATGCGGTCGTTGATCTTAAAAAACTGAAAACCAGCTTTTTACTGTTTTGCAGAATTCCCAAAAACCTGTATCTATTTTTTACCTGCTTTATCCCAACACACATACACAATAATATAAACAGCATGCACAACAATATAAACATCCATCGTCTACCGATACATACACCAAACTAGTATATAAACTATATAAACCTTTAAAAACCAATATGAATTGAATAAATATAAACAAATTTAATGTTTAAGTAACATACAAACATCCAAAGAATGAATATAATGGTACAAAAATCTTAAAGAACTACAAAACAGAGCTGTATCGATCGTCAAGCATCATTGTCTTGATTAGCTTCTCCTTGATAACCCTATAATTAACAAAATAATAAAACAAGTTACAAATATAATAACTATATTGATACTGGTATATATTACGACAATATATACAACAAATTGATTTTATACCTCGTCGTTATCCCCATGCTGTCTTGTTGCTACTGCCGCTACTGCTTCAGCTAACTCATCAGGACTCAGAGCCCCCAGATGCCCGCCCAGTATCTTCAATAGATCTTGATCTCGACATATAGCTCTCACATAGTCAGCCAGAGTATGAACAGTTGGATAACTCGATGACTGTGAAAATTGGGTAGAAGAGCAGCCTGAGCCACTAAAGGATGGGCGTCATCATTGTCCTTGACATTTAATGTAGTTCTTCTTCACAACAGACGCCCTCTCCCACAACTCTTGATCAATAGGCAGACGTGGAGTGCCTTCAGGATAGCACTCATTCAATAAACGCTTATAAGTATCATGTCATCATGTTAACAATTAAATAGTTAAAAATAAATTATGTAAGCATTGATAAACAAGATCAAGTTGTTAAATATTATTACCACTATCTGGATAGCATCAGGCAGACCATCACGGGAGGCCACGTACACATCTAGCCAATGGATAGGCTGACCTTGAAACTGAGACTCCTATACAAAAAATAGCACAATATTAATAAGTAAAAATGTGATATATTTTATACAATTCATGATTATAAACATATTAAAACTTGTCAATACGTACCTTGGCAGTGATATGCTGTAATTGTGAAATATTTTTTCCCTTGTATGTTCCTCTAGCCTTTTCGCCATCGGGTACACCCGAGGATCTATTGGTGGCGGTAATCTTTCATCTTTTCACCCAGCTCTCAACTCTCCATTGGGCACACATCTCAGCCCATATGGACTGGGTGCACCACCAGGGGCTATGCTCGTTTATGTAATCCTCTCCCTGGCCTGGATGGTCGATTTCGGCAATGTGAAGGGCCTTTTGTCGTTCTTTGTTCAAATTATCCTTGATGCGGACGGCGCACTTCTGCCAGAATAATGTCTGAATCACTAATGCCTGCGCGTCCTCCCATCTATACCTTTTCTATAAATAAAACAACAATAATAACATTACTAAACAATTATCCTTAATTAGAATATTATATTATCTGTCATAATTAAAAAAAACATACCTAAAATTCAGCCCAAAAAGCATTCTTGTGGGCGATAGGTGTGCTCGCCCACGTAATCACAAGTGTAGGCCAATTCTGTAAGCCCAACTGTGATATGCACTTGACGATCTTATTATCTAAAAAATCACTATAGTATACAACAATTTACATCAACAATAAGTAGATATATTAAAGCAATTTATATCTAAGTTCTATATATCTTGTATAAATGGAATCTAAAATGCTTATATATAAATGATGCGGGACGTACGTGTTATTCGGAGGAGGGTGAATCTGAATAAGAATCCGATCATCTGGATTAGTAGGGGCCTTTGGCACATGATTAGGTCCCCTACCCAACCCGCGCTTTTTTTGCGCTGCTTCAAAAGCCATCTGTATATTACAAATTTCAAGATGTATATATGAGTTATATTTGATTACATGTATATATGAATATATAAAATGACAATAAACATGACAGTGATATAAACATGTATATATATGAATATAAAATGACAATAAACAAAAATTGCATTTAAATAGTTAAGTACATAAACATGGAAATGATATAAAAAACATGTAATGCTAAACATACATTTCATTTGTTCAAGTGTCTGATTCAGAATCATCTTGTATACGTGTTGCTGCATTCATAACCATCATCACTTGATTCAGGTGTCGATTCGATCAATAACTCTTCCTCCTCGATGTCGATGTCATCGACACAAGTATTGACTCAGGATATAATTCTTGTGGTTCATCTCCACCATCTAACTGGATTACTTCATTGTCGTCCTCCATATTTATTATAGTTTAACTATGAAGCATCTGCTCTTGGTAAATCTCCCCATCAACTACTTCTACACGACTACGCATGGGAGTATGAATTACAACTTGCCAATCTGTTGGCGGTCTATCCCTTTTCCTAATAGGACTAGGAGTATAGTATACTTATACTGTTTGAGTTGGTAAAACAAATGGTTCGTTGGAGTACGCAGACCTATGGAGGTCAATATCGATGATTCCATGTCTGTCAACACGTATCCCTTTTTCTAAATTAAACCAACGGCACTTGAACAAGTGAATATGACCCCCGTACGTGCCCTTGTACGACAACTCTACGATTTCCTCCAACTCCCCATAAAAGGCATGATCAAGCTCATTGTAACAATCTCCTTGGACACACACTCCAGAGTTAATTGTTCTTTTACCGCGCCCATATGCCTTTGTATGAAATTCACAACCATTTATTTTGTAACCATTGCGGCTAACTTGGTCCCTGTCTGGACCCATAGCTAGGACTTGTACATTAGTCGGAATCGTTGATCCCTCAGTCAAAACCTACAAAAACTCCATCTTATTCAATGAAGTCATAGTTAATATGGAGTATATATATATGTCGTGCTTAAGAAATTGAACTTACATTGTCCTTTTGCCAAAGTGCAATTTTTTTATCACGATTGATTTGAATATCTTTATCAGTTATGCCGGGATGTTTCACTTTTAACTCGTCATCGTAAAAACTATACCATGTTATAAACATTAACATATTGGAATAAATTTTCAACTTAAAAGATAAATTATCAAGTTTAATGTGTACCTCACAAATTCGTCAATCTCTTCGCAATTGAGAAGAATGTAAGTATGTGCAGCATGTAATTCTTGCTCAGAGAGGAATATGCGCTTCCATTTTCCATAAGTGCGGCCCGATATACCAAATACAGAGAGCCGACCATTTAGTTCAACATTTCCCCCATCATCATGTCTCGATACTCGATTGGCCTTTGTCAAGACTTCGTCCAGAAAATAGTCTGAGACAAGAGTAGATATCTCATCAAAACTGTATGCCTCACATATCGACCCCTCGACATAAGCTCTATTCTTTACCTTCCGCTTAAGGTTTCCTATCACCCTCTCGAAAGGGTACATCCATCTATATTTAATTGGATCCCCAACATGAGTTGCATAGGGAAGATGGATTTACAAATTCTCCATGGAGTCAAAGAAATAAGGTGGGAATATTTTTTCCAGTTTACACGTGATCTCTATGATGTTCTTCTCAAGTACAGACATGTCCTTCTCATTTAATGATTTTGAACATAAGTCTTTGAAGAAACGACTAAGATCCGTCAAAGCATCCCATATTGGTTTATCTAGCAGATCCTGAAATGATATAGGCATGAGTTTCTCCATGAACACATGACAGTCATGACTCTTCATCCCTTGAAATTTCCCACCCGTAACACACCTTGCAATGTTTGACGCATATCCATCTGGTAGTTTCAGAGACTTAACCCATGTGCACACATCTTCAACTTGCTTTTGGAACAATGTGTACCTTGCATGCGATTTGACAATCTTACCATTAGGAGATTCATAAAGTTCTAATCCAGGATGCTTATAAATATCATTCATGTCCAAACGTGCCTTATCATTATCTTTTGTCTTCCCCGTAACATTCATCACGATGTTAAACACATTGTCAAACACATTCTTCTCAATATGCATCACATCTAGATTATGATGAATCAAATTTGTAGACCAATAAGACAGTTCCCAAAAGATGCTTCTCCGAACCCAATTATGAGATTCGCCAAACCCATTGATTATGTTTGTGGCATCAATTTTACCAAATGGGATAACCGGCAATCTCATCACACGATCTCGCATCTCCATTCCCGAAACGATCATGATGCAAGAGGTATATCATTATCTACTTTCCCTTTTCTTGAAGTCTTCTATTTTCTTGAAGCGGGTGATCTACTAAGAAGAAGCCGCGATGACAATCAAACCAAAGAAGGCTTTCGACCTTTTAATAGATTAAACAACTTTGTATGCTCCATACAATACTGGACAAGCCAACTTCTGTGTACTTCATCCAAATAACATACCATAAGTTTGGGAAGTCACTTATAGTCCACTTAACCACTGCCCTAAGGTTGAAATTTGTTTTCGTTGCAACATCCCAAGTCTGTACTCCATCCTCCCACAATACCTTCAACTCGTCTATAAGAGGTCTCAAGTGAAAGAAACCACGAGTGAAAGAAACAAGTATGGTTGTTTCATACACATCCAAGGAGGCAAGTTGTACGGAGTAACAATCACAGGTCAACATGAATACGGAACAGCTGAGTGGCCAAACGGATTGAAACCATCGCGGAACAATCCAAGCCTCGCATTTCTAGGTTCTAATACAAACCCAGGATGTGCTAAGTTGAAATCTTTCCAAGCCTGCCCATCTACGGGATAATTTAGTTCTCCATCTTTAGCTGGAGATTTCGCATGCCAACTCATATGTTCAGTTGTTCTTGAAGACATGTACAATCTTTTTAGCCGATGTGTTATTGGAAAATACCTTAGAATCTTAAACGGTATACTTAATTTTTTTGTAGTCACACCTTCTTTATTAATTAGGCCTAAATCGATCATGACTGCAAAATGTGTACCTTGTCATCTGTTCATTTTCCTTATAAAACAACATGCAATTGTTGGGACATGCATCGATCTTTTGGTATCCAAGACCCAACCTCTTCACCATTTTCTTACAAACGTAATAGTTACCAGGTAATTTCTCACCGTCAGGCAACATACTCTTAATGGCCTTCAAGAGAGACTCAAAACACTCATGGCTTATGTTGTGATCAGCCTTGATGTTAAGTAATGTCGCCACTGCAAACAATGTAGTGTGTTTGGTGCAACCATGCCACAATGGATCGCTACCCTCGTCTAACAACTTAAAGAAGTCTTTGGCATCAAAATTCATAGGTTCCTCTCTGCCTTGTTCCCAATCAAAATCTGGCCCTGCAATATCATGAACCATTTCATTCATACGATGAGTACTACTGCCCGAATTATGTACTTCTGTGATGCCACCATCTCTTCTTTGCCCATGTGCCCACCAGCATTCTTCGTAATTTTTCATGAACCCAGAAATAAGTAAATGATAGTTTACCATGTCTCTGTCCATATAATTCACATTCTTACACTTCAAACATGGACATCGTATCTACAACTGACCATTCATATATTCTAGCTGACTATACGTATACCCCAAAAACACTTGGCAACCAGCTCTAAATTCAGTTGAAGCACCTATCTGGGCACTTGACTTTCGTCGTGCCATCCAACTACGGTTTGAATAGAGGTCTATGATTCCATGGTACCTACTACATACAACATGAGCTTATTAATGTATAACATGATTGTAAGCATATGACTTGAGCATACTTGTAACCATATGACTTGAGCATACTTGTAAGCATATGATTAACATTTAAGCATATTATCATGTTATTAAATTTAGTATGAGAAACTAAGTAAATGCTACTTAGTTTAATAGTTATATTATATCATGTTATTTCTATTTGTAATAATTACATTATTTTTGGAGATAAGACACTGGAATCCATGGTTGTCATGCTTTTACTATTATATAGCTAAAATGAGTATTAACATGCAAGGAAAGCTGTAAAATTTAGTATATATGACAAGATGAGACTGAAAACTACAAAGTAGCTTTCAAGACTTGAATAGGTACCTCTTAGTGATTAATTAATAATAATTTAGTCTTGACTTTTGTTGTATATTTGATATTTATTTGGAGTTGTAGGCAATTATGAGACACGTCTCCATTCTTTTCTCATGTCCAAACCCAGAGACAGACACCAGTCCCTAAAAGATTTTACTTTCGCCAGTGGGGAGACAGCATGGCCTCGCCCCAGACTAATTCTCCGGTGAAGGCACAATGTTTCAAATAGTAAAGATGGTATGTATTTGCCAACCCTATGCATATATATATATATATATATATATATATATATATACCTCAAACAGGTGTATTTTTGTTTCTTTATTCTTCTGACGGACTAACCTTAAAATTCTTTCAAGTGACTAGTTATGATTTATTGTGCAGCTCAAGGGAAACTTGTGTGTGTTGTTTGTTTAGAGACTGGTTTACCAAACAACAAAATTCTTTTTAGGAGGTTGGATGCACGACAATTACTTGAATAGATGTATAATGGTCGGCTCTTGCCAAACCCATAGGTATGTTTTGCGTTTTTCCATATCATATTATTGTTGGGCTTGCAAGGAGTTCAATCTTTTATGTCAGGAATAAGCATATGAATGTTATTCCTATTTATATATGATTTGATTATGTTATATATGAATGAATATGCAAGTATGCTTGCATTAAGAAAAGTTGTAAAGTCCTTTGATAGATAATAGAAACATGTGTACAAGGACTTAGAATGAATTGATCAAGTATGTTAGGTTGATCCTACATAAGCAAAACAGCTTTGTAAAGTCCTTAAAAGGAAACGGTGTACAAGGACTATAAATATAGAAAGATCAAGCATGTTAGGTTGATCTTATGATGTAATAGATAGGCTTGTGTGATCGTCAAGCACTGCACCAGAAATCGTAGTCTGCCAGGAGAGTCAAGGAAAACTCGAGAGCTATCAAGGCAGAATCGTAGTCTGCAAGATAGTAGATCTCGAAGTTCGTAGACTGCCAGGAGAGATGAGGAAGGATCGTAGTGTGTCGAGGAGATCTTCCTCAAGGCCGTAGTCTGCTGAGGAAGTCATGTTCAGAATCGTAGAGACAGCCTGCCTACGAGCCGACCGAGTATCTGTAGAAGCCAAATCAAGAATCGTAGACTACACTCAGAGTCGTAGAGTCTACTGATCATACTAGAGACAGAGATCGTAGTCGAGCAAGATCAGATGAAGACAACAAGCACAAGGCAGAAATCGTAGAGTGTCATGATCTGATCTTGGAGTCGTAGTGTCTTCACAGCCAAAGCTAAATCGTAGAGTGCATAACTAAGACCTCAACTGTTGTGCTCACAATGCCAAGATAGAATCATAGAGCAAATATGATTCTCAACAAATGAGCACTCCCAGAATATCCAAAGGAATGAAGCCTCTGGTTGGCACTGCAAAGATACATCCCATCATATAGGAAACCAGAGAGCACTCAACGAATGGCATGCAAGCTAACAGAAGATCTAAGCACCAACCCAATCAGCATCCAGATTGAGTTGTGAAGCCATTCAAGATGAAGTCTTCCACAAGGAGATCAGAAGAAGACTTGATGAATCGACTAAGGAAAGTCGCCAAGTCGCGATGGTATCAAATAGATAGAAAACGACGATCTTAGAAGTAACCAAGATCGTAGTGTTTGCCAAACAAAGAAAGAACTGATGAAGTGCATACAGAGACACTGGACAGCTTCTGAAGAACAAGGCTAAAGTGATTAAGCATTGGGTCAGTCCATTGATGATAAGTGAACGGGAGATCACAAGTAGAAAGCGAGCTGGACACGCCACAAATTTGAAGTGTCTTGCTATTCAGAAGGGGCCAGAACAAAGAAGTCAAGTCATCAGTCTCTGAGAGCTGTTGAGGCAAACAGAAGTGTTGAAGTACTGCAAAAAAGAAGGAAGAGGTGTTCTACATTGAAGATCCAATCAACACTCTTCAAGATCGTAGTGTTGTCTCTACCAGTCAACAAGACACTACGATCAGGTCTATGAAGACATGCATCAGAATCGTAGAGTACGAATGGCTGAAGATTGAAGCATTGACAACGGTTCAATCTGAAGGTTGATATTTGTACAAAAGCTTATTGAGAGCATCGATGCAAAAGGACAACCTCTGATCGAGAAATCAAAAGGAGGAAATAAAGTCTTCGACCTGCCCAAGACATTAAAGTGGCATCTCTGACGGGGTAGGTGAAATAATAGACTGCAGTGTCAGAAAAGTAAGACATGTCACATCTGCAGTCTACAACAAGTAACTCGAGATCTGTGAAGCATTTCAAAGAGCTTTCAACGACTACTCTCCAACGGGAAGATTGGGAAGGAGTATAAAACTGCTAGAGCTTCAAAGATCAAAGGTTGCTGGAGTTGTCGAGTTTGGTGTAACGGTGGACTGTTCTAAACCATGTAAGATAGTGAGTCCAAAGACTCACTCTACGATCCACCAAGAACACTCAGAGACATACAAAGAAAGAAGTAGAAGTGAGAGTTCTACAATGTAGAAGTGAAAGTTCTACTACATGAAGAGTGTTCTGAACTGCCGAGAGAAAGAAGAGCATTAATGACATCTTGATGTCCATCATGGGAAGACTCTAAGTACCATAGAGAAGAGCTCACAGTCATCTTAGCAAGTCCCTCATGAGAAGACATCAAGTATCAAGAAATGAGATCACAAACTTCATTTTGGTGGAAAACATGAGAAAGTTTCCAAGTACCTAGCAGAAGAGCTTACAGTCATCTTAGAAACCCGTCATGTGCAGCCATCACGTATCAAGAGGAATGATCTTCAAGGAAGTTCATCAAGGGATCATCAGAAGAGGTTGAGTAACTGAAGAAGCTGAGCATCATGCAACACTCAACTTCACTTTAAGGATGATCACGCCAAGCTGCTAAGTATAGAAGATGTTCAAAGCATAAAGACATCTTAGCAGCTCAGCATCAACTCCAACAAATAAACAAACAACTCAACGAGAAGCCAGGGCCTAAGGGGTCCTTGTCCGGAAGGACTAAATGAAGTTCAAAGCCTACTGGGCTTGAAGAGTTCCTAGGGAACAAGAGGAGTTCCAAGGCTGCTGGCCTTGAAGAGTTCTTAGTGAACTAGAGTCCCAAGGTTGTTGGCCTTGAAGGAATCTTAGTGATTCAGGGTGCTGCCCTTCCTTAGTGAAAATCTTGCTAGTTGAAAGCAGAAGAGTGGATTAGGAGCTTGAGTCTCTGAACCACTTAAAACCCCTTATGTCATTTACATTAAGTCATTTACATTATGTCCATTAACTGCTATAATTTCTATGTATTTTCTAACTGCTTACAATCGAACTAACTCTACGAACAATGTATGTATGATATGAATATATCAATGAAGGGGATCTTTTACTTATTCCGTTGTGCGTGAAAAGATTCTTATGTTTGTCATATGCTAATTTAATAGAAATAAAAAATAAAAGAGAAAAGTATTTGAAATTTAAAAGGATCTATTCAACCCCCCCTTCTGATGTATTGTGCTCTTCGAGGAACTAATATTTTATTTTTATTTTTATTTTAAATATGGGTAACTATTGCACTAGTAGAATAATCCTTTGTTTTAGAAGACCAAAATGGATTTTAGTTAGGTTGAAGGTGAAGGTGAAGGTGAGGATAAACTCTACAAGGAGTATTGGTTTTGTTATTTTATATTTACTCTATTTTCTGCTATGGAATGCATTACAATAAAAGACTTTTTTTTTCTATGCATAAGTAATGTGATGAAAAGCCTAACTATTACCCATAGACGATCTTGGACAACAGTCCCAAACATAAGAGTCACTTTCCTCAACTTTGAATTACACATGTGAATTCTCTATCAGATGATTTTCCTTATATCATTTGGTTTCTATGAATGACAAACAATTTTTCTTAGTAAAGAACATATTTAGATCATGTTGTCAGTGGCTAACAGTACCAAATGAACATAACAACTACCCGTAATAATTGCATGCCCTATATCTTCAATACATAAAACTTACACAGAGAGTATAAAAATTATTGCAATAATAGGGTGCAAATGAAACCAAAAACCATCTCCAGTTTTATTTCAATACAAAAAACTTACACAGAGTGCAAATGAAACTAAAAACCATCTCCAGTTTCTTTTCCACAACACAAAGGCTAGGCTTGACCAACTAAAAATTACACAGAGACATCAAAACTAAAAAACTATAAAAATTATTTCAATGTTAGGGTTATTATGCTGAAAACTATATAATACCCAATTCAGATATCAACATAACACCCAATTCAGAAATCTATATACCACATTCAACATTAATCTTCAAATTTAGAAAACTATAAAAATTATTGTAGTTAGGGTTACCTATGGGTGGCGGCGGTAATGGCAGTGGTGGCGGCGGTGGGTGGTCAATTCTTCTCCTTCTTCTCTTCTTCTCTTCTTCTCTTCTTCTCTTCTTCTCTTCTTCTCTTCTCCCCCTTCTCCCTCTTCTCTCTATCTGCTCCCTCTCTTTTTTTTCTTTCTTCTGTGTCTAGCTAATGATAAATCTTTGGTTACATTAAGTTTGATCGATGCTTGCGATGCTTGACCACATCTGGATCACTAATTTTTAATGGCATGGCCTTATCAGCAACCGCATGCGATCGCTGATATTAAGTAGTCACACAAAATCGTCGCGCCAATATTTCCTGCCAAATTTTTGGAGGCAAACTTGTGCTAGCGACCGCATGCGGTTGCTGATATTGAATAACAACTGGATTAAATTACGGTCGCAGAATTCGGTCACTATTACTAATATTAGCGACCGCATATGTGGTCGCTGATTTTATTGGTCATTGTTAGGCCTTTTTCTTGTAGTGCCAGTGGGCAGGCTGAGGTGTCGAACAGAGAAGTCAATAAAATTCTGGAAAAAGTGGTGAACCTGAATCGAAAGGATTGGTCGATCCGGTTGGATGATGCATTATGGACATACTGGATTGTGTATAAGACACCGATCGGGATGTCACCATATCAACTACTGTATGGAAAGGCTTGTCACCTACCAGTCGAGCTACAGCGCAAGGCCTACTGGTCCATTCAGAAACTAAACTTTGATCAAGCAGCTGTGGGTGAAAAGAGGCTACTACAACTAAATGAGCTCGATGAATTTAGACTTCAGGCATACGAGAATGCTAAACTATACAAGGAGAATGTCAAGAAATGGCACGAAAAGAAAATCATGCACCGAACTTTTGAGCCGGGGCAATCAGTACTACTGTTCAACTCACGATTAAGGTTATTCCCAGGAAAGCTTAAGTAAAGGTGCTCAGGACCATTCACCATCAAAACAGTGTTCCCACATGGCGCAATCGAACTCTACAGTCAAAATCTATTAGAGACGTTCAAGGTCAATGGTCAACGAATAAAGCACTGCTGAGGTGGAGACTCGAACTGGGATGCTGTCAACATTACCCTCGCCGATGCTCAGTAATAAAAGAGGCACTGTCGGGCTTACGACGTTAAAACTAGCGCTACTTGGGAGGTAACCCAAGTTCTAAACTCTTTCTCTTTAATTTTTCTTCGTATTGTAGTTTATAATCTAGTAATTTTGCTGCTTTTATAGAAATTTTTGACTTCTTTTCTGGATGATTCGCAGGTTGAAGGAGAAAAATAGAGCTACGAAGTCACTGACCCACTAGCGCGGGCCGCGCTGCCCAAGGCACAGGCCTAGCACGGGGTGCGCTGCAACCCTAGCCCATTCCTGCCATGCCAGCGTAGACTGCGCCACTTCGCTGATTTCACAGTGTTGGGCGCGCCATACATAGTGCGGGACGTGCTACCTTACCTCTCGCCCCTGACCACCAAGCGCGGACCACACTATCCAACACTGCTACACAGCGCGGGGTGCGCTAGTACACTAGCCCCTCTCTGACCTCTTAGCGTGAGGCGCGCTACCTACAACTACTCCACAGCTTGGGCCGCACCGCTCGTACAACTCAGGCACTTAACCATTTTATTCGCGCGTCTTGGGCCTCCACCTCCTTTCCTTTCCTTCGTCACCTCAACTTCCCCAAATTCCCATACTCCCATTACACTTCCATAACTCCAGATATCCATAACTCCTACACTAATGCCACTACCCCATAACTCCTTCTCCTTTTCAACTTCTCTTCACAATAAACCCACTCACCTCCCATCTCCCAACCCACGTTGGTTCTCCGTCTCCTATATGAACTCCAACTATACATATAATCAAATTCATATCAAATTTACACACTACACTCCAATCCTACATCTAATTCATTCCATGTATAAATTCTTTCAATTGGGGACACCATTACAAAGAGGAATACACAAATTATTCAAGGTAAGCACAACTCACTTCTTGCGCAATCTTCTTCTCTGTTCTTGATAGCAAGTAAGTAGAACAACTTGGATATTGGGTGCTTATTTTACCAATTTGGATAGCAAGATAACACCAAGTAAGCTATTTTGGGGAAAAACTCAGTTCGCTCTCCAACTGTTCAACAGAAATCATGAACCAAACTTTGAACCTACTCACCCTAAGAACCACCATGTCTTCCGCCAAAAGACAATGCCCATCCGCCTCTACTGCTCGGCCTCAATATGATCACACAAGGTTTGTTAGTGAGAGGGCCGCCGAACGATTCAAGTCGTCCATTGACAAGAAAACTTTGGTGCTTGAACGTGGATTGAAGCCGGATGCTAATTTGGATGGTGACATGGCTTTGCAAATTGTTGAGCGAAATTGGTTTCAGTTAGTCGAACAACCACTTCCAGCAGCAATCAACATAGTGAAAGAGTTTTATGCCAATGCAATGGAACATGTCAATCACATAGTTATGGTTCGGGGTAAACCGGTGGCATTTTATGTCGATGCTATCAATGAGTATTTTGGGTTAGAGGCACCACAAGATGACCGATATAAAGATAGGTTACCCGAGTTAGATGACTTGATTGTCAGATTATGCAAACCAGGAACGCAATGGGTAATTCAAGCCGAAATAAATGAAAAGATAAGTTTTCCCCACTCTACACTTAGTCGGTATGGAAAAGCTTGGTATACATTTATGTGTACCCATTTAATGCCACTCGCCACCAAAACGATGTCACTAAGGCACGGGCTCAACTATTGTATGGGATTGTTCATCACCATTTCTATGTGAACAACTCCATTGCGTTCTACAACGTCGATGTGGGGGAGTGTATTCAAGAGTCCATTAACCGAGTTTTACGAGGGAGTACTACATGAGGTTTGCTGCATGGGTTCTTAATCACTAATTTGTGTCATAAAGCTAGAGTGCAGTGGCAACCTTCCGAGCCTATCCAACACCCAATGGCTATCATTGATCATGCCACAATTGAGAGGTACAAGGCATGGGATGGGGCGAGATCACATCCACGTGGAGAAGGCTATATTATGATCTGACAACCCTCAACCCCAGTTGGAGCGAAACTAAGGCAGGAGCCACCACCTAGGGCTTTAAGGAATCATTTTATGTGGTTAGCCCAACATCAATATCTAATGCATCAGTAAAATGCCAATGCATTCAATACGCTTACTGATGCGTTTTCTCGCTGCAATCCAACTGCATCTCCGGTGGTCATGCCCATTCCTCATAACCTGCCTGCATATCCTCCATCGGACGATGATGAGCAATGACTCGTTCTCAGGGAAGGCCTCATACTTTTATTTGAATTATTTTATCGTAATGAGGTCATTACTTGATTTAAGTTGGGGGATTATGTTTCTGTGAATCATGTTAGTGCGTTTAGTTCATAAGTTCTTTAGTCGTTATAATTATTGTATTCATGTTATTAAAAAATAAAAAATAACAAAAATAGAATATATAAAAATAACAAAAATATTTTGCATGTAGTTTGCATGAATCCAGTTATTAGATCGTATATGTGTATTCTTGGCCAATAATGAGATTGAAATTACGTAGACAAATACATTACTAAGTATGAGAACCTTGATGTAGTTTCTGTTTATGATTTGGATCTTGTTCCGCTTTGAAACTAGTATAATACGGGAAGCACGTTAATAGCATATGTGTCAATGGATTAGTTCAAATGGATACATAAAGATTTTCTAAAGGATACTGCTAGTGTAAACGAGAAAGTGACAAGGATAGGCAGTGAAATCGATAATTAGACAAGAACCTAAGTTTAGGGGAGTATTGGGGTATATAAACTAAAAATAATGGGAAAAAGAGGAAAAAAAAGAAGAAAAAAAATACATTGAGTTGAATAAATTGAGTCCTGTGGTGGGTCAAGAAGAAGTGTGAAAAGCACTCCCCATAAACATAAGCGTGAGATGGAGTGTAAAACGCACTCACTATTCATCATCTAAAAAAATTAATAAAATGGGAAATAAGAGCAAAAAGCCCCCGTAGATGATAAATGAAGCGTAAGTACCCTATGTGAACCCTTGATAGTGGTAATTGTTTAATTTTAGTGGAATTTGTCTATTTTTGAACTTTTTGAGTTTGTGTTGTATGATTCCTGATAAGAAACTAGTTATGTATTGAATTTGAGTCGATATATGTTAGCATGGGTGTTGAACACACACACACACACACACACACACTATCCTAGTGATGACATTATAAGATGCAAGGATTGATAAGGAATTGCGGATTAGTTTGCTATGAAGTTTGACATGTTTATTTAATTTTTACGAGTAGTATGAGTAAACTATTTTCTTGTCTTATCTTGGATTCGTAGTTTTTAGTTGTTAGTGCATTGCATTGCATTTTGCTTGAGGACAAGCAATGTTCAAGTTTGGGGGAATTTGATGAGTAGGTTTTCATCCTATAATTTATGTTCGTTTAGCTTGTTATATTGTTAGCTTTCGGTACTTTCATGTTACTTTTGATGGGTTTTGTGCTTGTTGTATGATAATCCATGTGCCTATCAGAATGCTTGCATTGGAAGGAGATTTCAAGCAATCTATGGAGTTTCTGGCTACCTAGCGCGGACCGCGCTGTGATGAGTATTGGAGTAGCGCGAGGCGCGCTAGATCATGGAATTCTCTTGGGGTGGTAGCGCGGGTCGCGCTGTCGACGAGTACTACCTAGCGCGGGGACCGCTGCATCGGCATAAAGTCTTGGCTAAAAGTAATTTTGTGCTGGAAGTTGGGTAGTGAGGGGAGCTATTAATTCCTTATGTAATGTGATCATACTAGGATTTTGGGATGGTTGTTAGATCATTTTGTGGGAGTCTTTGACTAATGGTTGTTGGTATTGAAAATGATTTGTATTTCTATTAAACTTTCTATGTGATAGTTAGAGTTAGATTAGGATTGATGTATGGAGCTGAGTTGAAGCTACTCTTATGCTAAGTGTGGGGAAAAATAGAGGATTCATTCAGACACATTTCGAGAAAGAGATTGAAGAGCAAGAGCTTGGAGGAAAGGAAGAAGAAGAATAATTTCACGAAGATTTCAGATTTGAAGGGCGAGAAGGGTGGTGTATTACTATTCTCCTTTAATTTCAAATTTTGTAATTGGGATGACTGTGACGCCCCCAAAATAGGTATACATTACCTATTCTGAGTGGCCAAATACATTGTACAGAACATAAATACAATCTTAATTATTCAACAAGAGAGCTGTTAGTTTAAATACAAATACTATCTTCTAGACAATATCCACTCTCAGAATGAGTCCTCATTACATTTATTGTCACACTATTTAACAGAATAGTGAGGACTACTAGCTAATACTATCATCCCACAATCACTCCGCTCCACGACTCGTCCCATACGTTCTCATTTCACGAAGAGAACAAAGAAAGAAAGGGTGAGCTCAACTAGCCCAAGAAGAAATATTATGACTAAGATAATACGAATAAATTATCATTAGCCTTAAAAAAAATTAAACCGCGATACAATATAATAAACATCAAGTTTAACTGTAGCGGAAACAAGCAATCCATTAGAAGAGTCAAGTAGAGAATAAAATCTACTATCTTCTATGATTTAAAAGGTTTTTCATGACTTTTATCGTTGAGACTCAGCTTAATAAATAATCTACATCATCGAATCACCCATGCACTACGGGCCAAGAATATTTGTGTATTCATTAATGGTCATGATCATGCCAACAACTGTTCATCAATGCACTACGGGCCAATGAGGACTTTTACCATATCATTTGTAACATTACGGTCATGATTACACCGAATAATCCCTGGTCATAATCATACCAAGTCCATCCATGTACTACAGGCCATAGATGACTTTCAACAAAATATAAACATGAGGATGATGACAATGATATAAGAATTCAATAAAACAAGTTCAAGAATTAATTTATCCAGGAACTAATAACGCTCGATTATCAACATGATCTTTGCTTTGAGAGTAAAATTAAAGAATGCTCGTAAGAATATTTCCATGAAAAGATCTTGGGATGAAGCGAAATATCAAGGATATTCCACTAATTTTATGGAGTATAGAAGTCAAAACTTTAACCAACTGAGTATAATAAAGAATGGAATATCAAAAGAAATCACCATGCATGCGGTACTTCGCATAGACAGGTTATTCCAACAGAATACTAAATAACGAAACCAGGTCAGGTGAAATTCGCACCGACAGGATGATCCAACATAATAATAAAGAATGGAATAACAACAGAAATCACCTTGCATGCAAGATTCTCATGCATGTGTTATTCCAATGTAATACTAATAAGGATTTAATCGGTCCCACGTAAAAACGCATGAATGTGATATTCCAACGTAATAATAATAAAGATGTAACCAGTCCCGGCGAAACACACGTATATTGATATTGCAACAGTAATAATAAAGACGGAATCGGTCCCAGGCGTAAAGCGCAGAAAGACACGATATTCCAAATGAGAATAGTAAAGATTTTAATAATAGAATAATGTCACCAAGTATAGGGTAGCAGCGTATCTGAGTTATTCCAATGAATAATAAAGAATGGAATAACATAAGTTCTCTTCATGAATACAAAAGAATAACACCCCTTACGAGTACAACAAATAATATTCCCTACCTTAAGAAGAAGAATCTTTGGATATATAAGTAATGAAGTAGCGAATACTTTCTTCTTTCTCTCTATAGTTTATCTCTCTAGAGTTTCAAAGAATTAAATAAAAAATAATGAAGGAATGAGCTTCTATTTATAGAAAATGGACCTGCGTAGTAACTAACTCATGAATGGTCCAAATTGATTTACTTTAATCTGATTTACATATTTAAAGCAAATTTTTTTAATATATTCTATTTATAATCTAATAAAATGAATAACTTTATAAAAGATTTTACTATGCAAACACTATCAGAGCACTATGCAAACACTATGCATAATAAAATATAATATATTCTAATTATTGTCTAATAAAATGAGATAACTTTATAAAAGTATTCGCTTTTATAAAAAAAGATTTTACTATGCAAAACACTATGCAGACACTATGCAACACTATGCATAATAGAATATAATATATTCTATTTATAGAATAACTTTATAAAAGTATTATGTTTTATATAAAAGATTTTACGTATTATTACATTAATAATACCAACAAAACCGAAAGTGACTTATCACGTAAGCATCAATAATTAATACTGGTAGTTTCTTATATGCAACCACGCCAGACATTCTTTGTACTTTTAACACCGGGTGTTTCAACAGCTTAACGATAAAACTTCCGCCGTTATTTTCATAAAGTATTTTTGTCATTTTCTCGATCCCGACAATAATTCCATTATGGGTCCACCATGATTGTGTCGTTGTTGTTTAATATTCCCCGTTAAAACGCGAATATTCCCCACCAATCGAATATTATATAACAACTTCATGCTTTTTGTAAAATTTATAAATATTACCCACAACTATAACATTATATCAATTTCACTTCATAATATTCAAAAATAATATTTATAGAAAATTCATCTTTATTCAAAAGTTGGGGTTTTACAATGATGCTTTCTTTTATTTATTCAAGATTTAATTCATTAGATATGAACTAAATTACTTATTAGGCTTATTGTGACAAACGAAATTTTGTAATTTAATTTTAATATTTATTGAATTAAATAAATATTTTCGATGATTTAATTATTAGATTTAATAATTAATTGATGCAGATTGTGGTAAATTAATTTAATTATATGTGTTGTAGTTATTAAATTAATGTGGAGAATTTTATTACTTAGATTATGTATTTATGTGAGCTTATTGAATTAAATGAAATATTTAATAAGCATAATGTTATTTTAATTAATTTAATAATTAATTAGATATTAAATAATTTGACCTATTTAATAAATGAGAAATTTAATTTTATGACTATGGGAATTAATGAGAAATTATCATAGTTTATTTAAATTAAAGTAAATAAGATATTTGATTTTATTGTGTAATTTGGGTATGTGACATGTTTTAAACTATAGTATAAGAGAATCATTAAATTAAATAGTTTTAGAGTCTATTATTGCCAACCAAACGAGGCCCTAAGTGAAGTTAGTAGCAGTTAACCCATGATGGGTTAACTGTGAGGGCCCCGAATTCGAGGTCCCAAATCACCGCGGATTCGGTTCGATCATTCTATACAACTATTACTATTTACGAAAGATATAAACATAAATTGTTTATACAATACATTACACACTATTTCCCAAGGTCGAGTAACCTTAACTTAATACACAAATCATAACTTATTTCACATATAACATTATTATTATACAACTATTACAAATCAGATGCGCATTTTATCCCAAGCTGAACTTGGCATTATTCTTTTCCTGTATCCAAATGCATTCACCTTATCTACAATATTTTATCATGATATAGCAAGAGTGAGCATGAAAGTTTCCCAGCAAGTTTAAGTTCAATAATTTAACGATATATCATGATTGAAAAAGTCTGACTAATAAGCTGGCTATAATTCAACAATATAATTGTGAACTAGCAGGAACAAATTTATAACTGAACAAGTATTATACATGAACAAATATATCTGAACCAACTGTAATGAAGGTGATCAGCCTTTCATATCTGACTTATACATGCAATGTGTACAGAGTACAATTCATGGCAACCAGCAATGATTAACTATATATATATAGAATAACCTAAACACATATCACATAACCCTATCAGTCTATTAATTAAACACATAAAACTTAGTATCAGGTCAAACTATTTCAGTCTGACTTGAAACTGACAAAAATATTCTAACGTCCCAATGGTCTAGTCGGACAATTCACGAGTTTAAGTTCAATTAAACTCTGCCTAACACTAAACAATTATCTTAAATAATTTTCTAAGCAGTCAAAATAATTTTCATAGACTTATAATATTTTTTTAAATAATTGTTACTATTTATCTTGATTTTTCAATCATTAATAACGTATTTAAATGAATTAAATACCACATAATTCTACTATAATTAATATTTATTTATTATCAAATATTAATGAAATACATGATATAATATTATAATATATTTATAATATCATAAAGTATTTTTAATACTTTAAAATCACCTTTATATGATTTTAAACAATTAAATTCATTATCCGATAATTGCTATTAATATTAAAATATTAATATTTTCATGACAAAATATCAAAAGTTATATTTTATAACTTAAAATATTTCTATAATACTTAAATCATTTTATATGATTTATAAATCATTAATTCTATTTTTCTATAATTTATTTAATATATTTATTAAATAAACTAATTATCATTAATATTGTTTAATTAATGAATTTCATCACAAAATATTAAAAGTTACTAAAAATAATTTAAAATATTTCATTATACCATAATATTATTTTTCATGATTTTTCATGTATTTAAATTATTTTTAAATCATTTATTTAATATTATAATTAAATAAATTAAATACCATTTATATTCCAAAAATATTAAATATTTATGAAATATACTCTAAATAATTAAAAACTATTTTTCAGACTTTAAAATAATTTTTTAGAATTTATAAAGTATTTTCAATAATTAAAATCTATTTTTTTCTATTTATTTAATTAAAATAATCATTTTCAGAAAATAATAATTAATTTCCAAAATTAAGTGTTGTTATAGGGGCCTTAGGTGACGAATCTGTCGCTAATGGTGTTCTTGAGGTGTTCTTGAGCTGCCCAGAAACGCATGTCAGAAAACAAGGTGCCTTGTTTGACCGTTAATTGATCCGGGTTCCTGTCGATTTCTGGGCTTGTGGATTTTAGTAATAGTGTTATACTTCTTCAATCACCAACCGGTTTCATAGCAATTACATCATCAGATCAGGGAGATCAAAGCCTCCAAAAAATCTGACAACGATGTTCTTCATTTCTGGGTTTTCCAGAAAATGAAGAACAGCCGTAGGTGCTATATTTATCTCCTTAGATCGTGCGATCTAAATCTGTTTTGGGGAATCTACGAGTTCAGGATTGTAGTCCATATGTCAAGGTACAAGAACATGCTATCATTTAATTCTAACATCATAACACATGCAAGATCCATGCTAGTCAAATCATGTCAAAAATTTTGCTCATGAAGAATCTGGGTTTTCCAGAAATTAAACCCAGTCAGTTGCTCAACGCTAGTTTGACTGTGATTTTCTTCCATTCCAGATATGACCTAAGTGATCTGGTGACTTTAATATGTAGTATATATACCAGACTACAATAAACAAACAATAACTTGACTAATAGACTAACACACAGCACGATCTATGGCCTGCTAAATGTTGTCAGACGACTGCTGGGAAATCTGGGTTGCCCAGAAACCCTTTTTCATGTTTGGTCAATGCAGTTTGACTGCATATAGCAAAAGATCTAGACATGTTTTGATACTGTTTTCAGTTTGAGATCATAGCCTACATATCCGAGAATAGATCCATAACGATAAACACCACAAACAAAAAATATAGAAGGATCTAAAGCGTCTGACATTTTCTTGTCAGACAACACATGAAGGTTCAAGAACAGTTACTAAAAACTTGATTTTTGTACATCTACAAGATATGGATCCATGATCCAAACAACCCAGATCACTTATAGACACCCTAATACACAACTTTAACCAATAAATTATAACATATAACATCAGATCGTATGATTTCTAAAAATTAGGGTTCTATACCATTTTGAGCTTTGATCTTGGATTCTGACCCTTGAATCTGTTATTGGATTGCTAGAGCTTGATCATGGCTTGTTTTCTCACACTCTCTCACTCTAAGATCCGAAAATATAGAGAGAGAGAAGGGACTTGGACAAAATGAAAAATAAAGAGGTCTTTTCTCTCTATTAATCTATTTATTTGATGGCATGATGCTAGGGTCTTGCAAAATTTCGGCTGATGTAGCTTTTATTTAAGTCACATGGCTGATCTAAGTTGGTCACCAACCCCATATATTGGCAAGATTGCAAGCACCCTTATTAATAATGCACTAAGGGCAAAAATGTCATTTGGAATTTTATTTTAATGGCATAATAGATATTGTCCCAAACCCTTAGGGTTTAGGGTTTGGGTTTGGGTTAGGGTTTAAGGTTTGGACCAATTTAGGGTTTAACCCTTAATTTTAAATTTAATTTTTAAGATTTCCAAATTTCGGTTTTAAAAATCGAAAATTAATATTTCTAAATTATAATTAGAATTTTCTAATTATATTAAAATTCCTTAATCATACTTTAAATCTTACTAATTAGGATTAGTATTTCCTAATTAAAATTGTTAATTTAGCAATTAGGGTCAAAATGGTCATTAGGGTTTATAACCCACAATTAGGGTTTCTAATAGAAAAATAATTTTCCTAAATTAAAAATTAAATTTCATAATTAGATTAGGGTTTTCTAATTACTCATATCTTGAAAATTAGGATTAATATTTCTTAATTAACATTAAAAGTATTAAATAAACACTTTCGTTTTCCCTAATTATAAATTAGGGTTTCAAATCCCGAAGTTAGGGTTTTCTAAATTTGAAATTAGGGTTTGCTAATTAATTAAGCTTTACCCTAATTAATATATTAATTAATAGCACTTAAGCAATATAATAATCATTTAAATTCCTGGATTAGGGTTTCATGCACCGAATTAGTGTTTCGGATTCCTGGAGTTAAAATTAGGGTTTCAGAACCGGTTTCTAGGGTTTCTTATAATTCGTTAGGGTTTTATAAACGAACGTTGACATTCTTAATATATACTTAGGGTTTGTTACAGATATCATTTATCTGGTCAACCCTTGACCCTTAACCACATATTGTACACATACATAACAATATTCGTAGAACATATTCACGTATTCCTTAATCCTGAACCGTCATAACTTACAGACACAAAGGGTGATTAGCCCGATATGCCCTGTACTAGCCAAGTTCTTATTGTATCTGTTTCTCTTCACTGCCATAGGCACAAAATTCTACCTCAGTCTTATTGGATTCCGCACCACAACAATTTGGTTCGGGAAAATTCTTTCAATGAACACTTGAGAGTTTTTCATAACATTAGTCTAGCTGAATCGAATAGCATAGACTCGTATCAATAATTCAATTCAATCGAATTATTTAAGTGTAGCCAAACCCCGTTGGCAAATTAAAAAAATTTTGAAAATATTTTCGAGAATGACGTCATGATGCCGTACTGTATTAATAGTCCGTTTGAGGATGCCGTCATTGTATGACTTTGTCATAACACATCATACAATAGTGGAATAACGATTTTAAATCAAATTCACACTAGTATTCCTGTATTTACAACTCCATCAAATTTTTATCATCTCTGCACCAGGTTACATGGTACATAAGTGATAAATAAAATAAATTTTGATATTTCAAATCATTTACGTCCAGTTGAAATAAGTAGCATAGACTATACTTTAAGCCGTTTTAAAAATGATTACGAGTCTACACTCTTTTTTTTTCAAAAGCACATAGTGCGTATTTAGCTTGATGTCAAAATTTCGAATTCTAGCATAGCTAGGAGTTTTGGAAAAATTATGTCTCCGCTAATAGTCATTTGCTTAACAATCTATCTATTCCTATAGTCTTTAATACTCCATTTACATTACTACTATACCCAGTTAAATTAAACCACACTTATGAGTCCATAAATTGCCACAATCATATGAGTTTAAGAACTTATCCTAGTCTGACCTTTGGCGTCCGTTCACTGAGGGGTTCATAAACATTTCATATAACTATGAATCAAGTATGTCACATAAGTATGAGTTTTAAGAACTCGTACTTAAATGTATATCATCTACCTATAACCTATCTATCATTATACACACATGAGAAAGGAATCACCCTCTTAACATGCATATATCAAATAATATGACACAAACATTTCAATGATTATCATTGTCGAACTAAGTAGTTTTACACCAATTACAATTCCCTTCCACACAAGGAATCATACAACTCAAATTAATGACACGAGTCCCTCAATTGAAATCCCCACCTAATCTTAACTCCCTTCTCAATACTGAATTTCATTCAACTTGTATTCATAATCCTTTCTTGAATATGTACCAATTCATAAGATCTGGTCGACACCCAAAGAATCTTGTTTGTAAACTTTTCAATCATTAGATTGATTCTTTCCATACTATAACCTTATCCGATCATGGGGTGATCTCATCGTATATATTACGATTCATTTCTATACTATGATCGTTTTGTTTTACGATCTTCTATCATTGTACTTTCTGTCTTTTAGACTCGATCTATTCATCCTTACTGTTCAACTTTATTATCAGAGTTAGGGAACTCTGTATCTTTATACTCGTCGAGATTCATCTTTGAATCTTACCGACCAACTAACTCTATGTGAGTTAGTACTTATCCTAATCACTGCGGTTATTGGCCTCACGTATTCCTACCTAAGCTTCATAACCAACAGCTTTGATACCAACTGTGAGGGTCCCGAATCACCGCGGATCTGGTTCGATCATTCTATACAACTATTACTATTTGCGAAAGATATAAACATAAATTGTTTATACAATACATTACACACTATTTTCCAAGGTCGAGTAACCTTAACTTAATACACAAATCATAACTTATTTCACACATAACATTATTATTATACAACTATTACAAATCAGCTGCACATTTTATCCCAAGCTGAACTTGGCATTAATTTTTTCTTTATCCAAACGCATTCGCCTTATCTGCAATGTTTTATCATGATATAGCAAGAGTGAGCATGAAAGTTGCCCAGCAAGTTTAAGTTCAATAATTTAACGATATATCATGATTGAAAGAGTCTGAATAATAAGGTGGCTATAATTCAACAATATAATTGTGAACTAGCAGGAACAAATTTATTACTGAACAAGTATTATACATGAACAAATATATCTGAACCAACTGGTAATGAAGGTGATCGACCTTTCATACCGACTTATACATGCAATATGTATGCAGTACAATTCATGGCAACCAGCAATGATTAACCTTAAGCATATCTAAATGAAACAACTCTTAATAGAGTTAAGTAAAAATAAACTTGCCTGAACCGTTGATTACCGCTACGCAATTTATATCGCTTTATCCGAAGACCTAATATCAGTAATATAGATCTCCAATATTAGAATAATATCATCACAATATAATAATATAAGATATATATATATATATATATATATATATATATATATATATATATATAAATAACCTAAACACATAACACATAACATAACCCTATCACATTACACAAACACATAAAACTTAGTATCGTCAAACTATTCAAATTCGACTTGAAACCCATAAAAAAAAATTCTAACGTCACGACGGTCTAGTCGGACAATTCACGAGTTTAAGTTCAATTAAACTCTGCCTAACACTAAACAATTATCTTAAATAATTTTCTAAGCAGTAAAAATAATTTTCATAGACTTATAATAATTTTTTAAATAATTGTTACTATTTATCTTGATTTTTCAATCATTAATAACGTATTTAAATGAATTAAATACCACATAATTCTATTATCATTAATATTTATTTATTATCAAATATTAATAAAATACATGTCATAATATTATAATATATTTATAATATCATAAAGTATTTTTAATACTTTAAAATCACCTTTATATGATTTTTAAACAATTAAATTCATTATCCAATAATTGCTATTAATATTAAAATATTAATATTTTCATGATAAAATATCAAAAGTTATATTTTATAACTTAAAATATTTTTATAATACTTAAATCATTTTTATATGATTTATAAATCATTAATTCTATTTTTCCATAATTTATTTAATATATTTATTAAATAAACTAATTATCATTAATATTGTTTAATTAATGAATTTCATCACAAAATATTAAAAGTCACTTAAAATAACTTAAAATATTTCATTATACCATAATATTATTTTTTTTATGATTTTTCATGTATTTAAATCATTTTTAAATCATTTATTTAATATTATAATTAAATAAATTAAATACCATTTATATTCCAAAAATATTAAATATTTATGAAATATACTCTAAATAATTAAAAACTATTTTTCGACTTTAAAATAATTTTTCGAATTTATTAAGTATTTTTAATAATTAAAATCTATTTTTTTCTATTTATTTAATTAAAATAATCATTTTTAAAAAATAATAATTAATTTTAAAATTAAATTATCGCTAATAGGGCCTTAGGTGACTTAATCATCATTAATAATTGTTCTTGAGGTGTTCTTGAGTGTTGCCTTGAAACGCATGTCGAAAGCGAGGTGCCTTTGTTTGACCATTAATTGATCCATGGGTTCTGTCGATTTACAGGGTTGTGGATATAGTACTAGTGTTATACTTCAATCACCAATCGGTTTCATAGCAATTACATCATCAGATAAGAGAGATCAAAGCCTCCAAAAAATCTGACAACGATGTTCTTCATTTCTAGGTTTTCCAGAAAATGAAGAATAGCCGTAGGTGCTATATTTATCTCCTTAGATCGTGCGATCTAAATCTGTTTTGAGGATTCTACGAGTTCAGGATTGTAGTCCATATGTCAAGGTACAAGAACATGCTATCATTTAATTCTAACATCATAACACATGCAAGATCCATGCTAGTCAAATCATGTCAAAAATTTTGCTCATGAAGAATCTGGGTTTTCCAGAAATTAAACCCAGTCAGTTGCTCAACGCTAGTTTGACTGTGATTTTCTTCCATTTCGCTTATGACCTAAGTGATCTAAAGACTTTAATATGTAGTATATATACCGATACTACACAATAAACAAACAATAACTTGACTAATAGACTAACACACAAAGACGATCGACTGCTTCTAAAAATGTTGTCACGACGATTCTTGGGGAAATCTTGGTTGCCCAGAAACCCTTTTTCATGTTTGGTCAATGCAGTTTGACTGCATATAGCAAAAGATCTAGACATGTTTTGATACTGTTTTCAGTTTGAGATCATAGCCTACATATCCGAGAATAGATCCATAACGTTAAACACCACAAACAAAAAATATAGAAGATTCTAAAGCCTCGACATTTGCTTGTCGACAACACATTTCAATTCAAGAACAGTTTTTAAAAACTTGATTTTGTACATCTACATGATATGGATCCATGATCCAAACAACCCAGATCACTTATTGACACCCTAATACACAACTTTAACCAATAAATTACAACATATAACATCACATCGTATGATTTCTAAAAATTAGGGTTTTATACCATTTTGAGCTTTGATCTTGGATTCTGACCCTTGAATCTATTATTGGATTGCTAGAGCTTGATCATGGCTTGTTTTCTCACACTCTCTCACTCTAAGATCCGAAAATATAGAGAGAGAAGGGACTTGGACAAAATGAGAAATAAAGAGGTCTTTTCTCTCTATTAATCTATTTATTTGATGGCATGATGCTAGGGTCTTGCAAAATTTTGGCTGATGTAGCTTTTATTTAAGTCACATGGCTGATCTAAGTTGGTCACCAACCCCATATATTGGCAAGATTGCATGCAACCTTATTAATAATGCACTAAGGGCAAAAATGTCATTTGGAATTTTATTTTAATGGCATAATGGACATTGTCCCAAACCCTTAGGGTTTAGGGTTTGGGTTTAGGTTAGGGTTTAGGGTTTGGACTAATTTAGGGTTTAACCCTTAATTTGAAATTTAATTTCTAAGATTTCCAAATTTCGGTTTCAAAAATCGAAAATTAATATTTCTAAATTATAATTAGAATTTTCTAATTATATTAAAATTCGTTAATCATACTTTAAATCTTAATAATTAGGATTAGTATTTCCTAATTAAAATTGCTAATTTAGTAATTAGGGTCAAAATGGTAATTAGGGGTTTATAACCCACAAATTAGGGTTTAATAGAAAATAATTTTCCTAAATTAAAAATTAAATTTCATAATTAGATTAGGGTTTTCTAATTACTTATATCTTGAAAATTAGGATTAATATTTCCTAATTAACATTAAAAGTATTAAATTAACACTTTCGTTTTCTAAATTATAAATTAGGGTTTCAAATCCAGAAATTAGGGTTTTCTAAATTTGAAATTAGGGTTTGCTAATTAATTAAGCTTTACCCTAATTAATATATTAATTAATAGCACTTAAGCAATATAATAATCATTTAAATTCCTGGATTAGGGTTTCATGCACAGAATTAGGGTTTCAGATTCCCGGAGTTGAAATTAGGGTTTCAGAACCAGTTTCTAGGGTTTCTTATAATTCGTTAGGGTTTTTTAAATGAACGTTGACGTTCTTAATATATACTTAGGGTTTGTTATGATATATCGTTTTATCCGTCAACCTCTTGACCCTTAACCACATACTGTACACATACATAACCATATTCACAGAACATATTCACGTATTCCTTAATCCTGAATAATTCACCTAAATCCTTCGCAGAATTTTGAAATCCTCAAAATTCCTTTTTTAAAAATATCAAAAGCATACACTTATTTTCTGTCTAGGTTCTAATGTTGAACCTTAAATCAATTAAAAAAAATTTAAAAATTTCCTAAATTCTCGGGTTGTCACATTCACCCCTTCTTCTTAAAATTTCGTCCCCGAAATTTACCTTACACCATACACAATACACCATACATACACAGCATCACATGCTAATCAATATAACACTCACAAGAGTAAAAATTTCAAATTTTTGCTGAGGAGTTATATAGACTATTTGTCTGTCATTTTCGCAAAGGTTTTATGGAAATTCATCCGCAAACCGTCATAACTTACAGACACAAAGGGTGATTAGCCCGATTTGCCCTGTACTGGTCAAGTACTGATTTTATATGTTTCTCTTCACTGCCATAGACACAAAATTCTACCTCAGTCTTATTGGATTGCGCACCACAACAATTTGGTTTGGGAAAATTCTTTCAATGAACACTTGGAGTTTTTCATAACATTAGTCTAACTGAATCGAATATCATAGACTCATATCAATAATTCAATTCTATCGAATTATTTAAGTGTTGTCAAACCCCGTTGGCAAATTAAAAAAATTTTGAAAATATTTTTGAGAATGATGTTATGATGCCGTACTGTATTAACAGTCCGTTTGAGGATGCCGTCATTGTATGACTTTGTCATAACACATCATACAATAGTGGAATAACAATTTTAGATCAAATTCACATTAGTATTCTTGTATTTACAACTCCATCAAATTTTTATCATCTCTGCACCAGGTTACATGGTACATGAGTGATAAATAAAATAAATTTTGATATTTCAAATCATTTACGTCCAGCTGAAATAAGTAGCATAGACTATACTTTAAATCGTTTTAAAAATGATTACGAGTCTACACTCTTTTTTTTTCAAAAGCACATAGTGCGTATTTAGCTTGATGTCAAAATTTCGAATTCTAGCATAGCTAGGAGTTTTGGAAAAATTATGTCTCCGCTAATAGTCATTTGCTTAACAATCTATCTATTCCTATAGTCTTTAATACTCCATTTACACACAACTATACCCAGTTCGTCAAACCACACTTATGAGTCCATAAATTGCCACAATCATATGAGTTTAAGAACTTATCCTAGTCTGACCTTTGGCGTCCGTTCACTGAGGGGTTCATAAACATTTCATATAACTATGAATCAAGTATGTCACATAAGTATGAGTTTTAAGAACTCGTACTTAAATGTATATCATCTACCTATGGCCTATCTATCTGTTATACACATGAGAAAGGAATTGCCCTCTTAACATGCATATATCAAATAGCGCGACACAAACATTTCAATGATTATCATTGTCAGAACTAAGTAGTTTTTACACCAATTACAATTCCCCGCCCACACAAGGAATCATACAACTCAGCTGCTGACACGAGTCCTCAATTGAAATCCCCACCTAATCTTAACTCCCTTCTCAATACGAATTTCATTCAACTTGTATTCATAATCCTTTCTTGAATATGTACCAATTCATAGTACAACTGACACCCAGCAATCTTGCTGTAAACTTTTCAATCATTAGATTGATTCTTTCCATACTATAACCTTATCCGATCATGGGGTGATCTCATCGTATATATTACGATTCATTTCTATACTATGATCGTTTTGTTTTACGATCTTCTATCATTGTACTTTCTGTCTTTTAGACTCGATCTATTCATCCTTACTGTTCAACTTTATTATCAGAGTTAGGGAACTCTGTATCTTTATACTCGTCGAGATTCATCTTTGAATCTTACCGACCAACTAACTCTATGTGAGTTAGTACTTATCCTAATCATCATGGGTTTATTGGTCTCGTGTATTCCTACCTAAGCTTCATAACCAACAACTTTGATACCAACTTTGAGGGCCCGAATCCGGGGTCCCGAATCACCATGATCCGGCTTCGATCATTCTATACAACTATTACTATTTGCGGAAGATATAAACATAAATTGTTTATACAATACATTACACACTATTTTCCAAGGTCGAGTAACCTTAACTTAATACACAAATCATAACTTATTTCACACATAACATTATTATTATACAACTATTACAAATCAGCTGCACATTTTATCCAAAGCTGAACTTGGCATTTTAATTTTTCTTTATCCAAACGCGTTTCGCTTTAATCTGCAATGTTTTATCATGATATAGCAAGAGTGAGCATAAAGTTGCCCAAAGAAGTTTAAGTTCAATAATTTAACGATATATCATGATTGAAAGAGTCTGAATAATAAGGTGGCTATAATTCAACAATATAATTGTGAACTAAGCGAGGAACAAATTTATTCTTGAACAAGTATTATACATGAACAAATATATCTCGAACCAACTGGGTAATGAAGGTGATCGACCTTTCATACGACTTATACATGCAATATGTATATAGTACAATTCATGGCAACCAAAGAATGATTAACCATAAGCATATCCAAATGAAACAACTCTTAATAGAGTTAAGTAAAAATAAACTTGCTCGAACTGATTGATTCTGCTACTACGCAATTTATATCGCTTTATCCAAAGACCTAATATTAGTAATATAGATCTCCAATATTAGAATAATATCATCACAATATAATACTATATGATATATATATATATATATATAGAATAACCTAAACACATAACACATAACCTTATCGATTATTAAACACATAAAACATAAGTATCGAATCAAACTATTTCAGATTCGACTTGAAACCGAAACAAAAAAAATTCTAACGTCCCGACTTTGATTACAATGGGACACAATTCACGAATTTAAGTTCAATTAAACTCGCTTAACACTAAACAATTATCTTAAATAATTTTCTAAGCAGTAAAAATAATTTTCATAGACTTATAATAATTTTTTAAATAATTATTATTATTTATCTTGATTTTTCAATCATTAATAACGTATTTAAATGAATTAAATACCACATAATTCTATTATCATTAATATTTATTTATTATCAAATATTAATGAAATACATGTCATAATATTATAATATATTTATAATATCATAAAAGTATTTTAATACTTTAAAATCACTTTTATATAATTTTTAAACAATTAAATTCATTATCCGATAATTTCTATTAATATTAAAATATTAATATTTTCAAGACAAAATATTAAAAGTTATATTTTATAACTTCAAATATTTTTATAATACTTAAATCATTTTTATATAATTTATAAATCATTAATTCTATTTTTCTATAATTTATTTAATATATTTATTAAATAAACTAATTATCATTAATATTGTTTAATTAATGAATTTCATCACAAAATATTAAAAGTTACTTAAAAATAACTTAAAATATTTTATTATACCATAATATTATTTTTCATGATTTTTCATGTATTTAAATTATTTTTAAATCATTTATTTAATATTATAATTAAATAAATTAAATACCATTTATATTCCAAAAATATTAAATATTTATGAAATATACTCTAAATAATTAAAAACTATTTTTTAGTTTTTAAATAATTTTTTGGAATTTATAAGTGTTTTTAATAATTAAAATCTATTTTTTTCTATTTATTTAATTAAAATAATCATTTTCGAAAAATAATAATTAATTTCTGAAATTAAGTGTCGCTATAGGGGCCTTAGGTGACGAATCCGTCGCTAATGGTGTTCTTGAGGTGTTCTTGAGCTGCCCAGAAACGCATGTCAGAAAGCAAGGTGCCTTGTTTGACCGTTAATCGATCCGGGTTCCTGTCGATTTCTGGGCTTGTGATTTAGTTAGAATTGTAGTACTAGTGTTATACTTCAATCACCAACCGGTTTCATAGCAATTACATCATCAGATCAGGGAGATCAAAGCCTCCAAAAAACTCTGACAACGATGTTCTTCATTTCTGGGTTTTCCAGAAAATGAAGAACACTCGTAGGTGTTATATTTATCTCCTTAGATCGTTCAATCTAAATCTGTTTTGGGGAATCTACGAGTTCAGGATTGTAATCCATATGTCAAGGTACAAGAACATGCTATCATTTCAGTCTAACATCATAACACATACAACATCCATGTTAGTCAAATCATGTCAGAAATTTTGCTTATGAAGAATCTGGGTTTTCCAGAAATTAAACCCAGTCAGTTGCTCAACACTAGTTTGACTATGATTTTCTTCCATTCCATTTATGACCTAAGTGATCTGGTGACTTTAATATGTAGTATATATACCAGACTACAACAAACAAACAATAACTTGACTAATAGACTAACACACAGCACGATCTATGGCCTGCTAAATGTTGTCAGACGACTGCTGGGAAATCTGGGTTGCCCAAACACCCTTTTTCGTGCTTGGTCAACGCAGTTTGACTCCATATAGCAAAAGATCTAGATATGTTTTGACACTGTTTTCAGTTTGAGATCGTAGCCTACATATCCGAGAATAGATCCATAACGTAAATCACCACAAACGAAAAATATAGAAGGATCTAAAGCGTCTGACATTTGCTTGTCAGACAACACATGAAGGTTCAAGAACAGTTACTAAAAACTTGATTTTTGTACATCTACATGATATGGATCCATGATCCAACAACCCAGATCACTTATAGACACCCTAATACACAACTTTAACCAATAAATTATAACATATAACATCAGATCGTATGATTTCAAAAAATTAGGGTTCTATGCCATTTTGAGCTTTGATCTTGTATTCCGACCCTTGAATCTGTTATTGGATTGCTAGAGCTTGATCATGGCTTGTTTTCTCACACTCTCTCACTCTAAGATCCGAAAATATAGAGAAAGAAGGGACTTGGACAAAATGAAAAATAAAGAGGTCTTTTCTCTCTATTAATCTATTTATTTGATGGCATGACGCTAGGGTCTTGCAAAATTTCGGTTGATGTAGCTTTTATTTAAGTCACATGGATGATCTAAGTTGGTCACCAACCCCATATATTGGCAAGATTGCTAGCAACCTTATTAATAATGCACTAAGGGCAAAAATGTCATTTGGAATTTTATTTTAATGGCATAATGGGCATTGTCCCAAACCCTTAGTGTTTAGGGTTTGGGTTAGGGTTTGGACCAATTTAGGGTTTATGGTTTAACCGTCAATTTGAAATTTAATTTCTAAGATTTCTGAATTTCGGTTTTAAAAATCAAAAATTAATATTTCTAAATTATAACTATAATTTTCTAATTATATTAAAATTCCTTAATCATACTTTAAATATTACTAATTAGGATTAGTATTTCCTAATTAAAATTGCTAATTTAGCAATTAGGGTCAAAATGGTCATTAGGGTTTATAACCCACAATTAGGGTTTCTAATAGAAAATAATTTTCCTAAATTAAAATTAAAATTTCTTAATTAGATAAGGGTTTTCTAATTACTCATATCTTGAAAATTAGGATTAATATTTCCTAATTAACATTAAAAGTATTAAATTAACACTTTCGTTTTCCCTAATTATAAATTAGGGTTTCAAATCCCGAAGTTAGGGTTTTATAAATTTATAATTAGGGTTTGCTAATTAATTAAGTTTTACCCTAATTAATATATTATTTAATAGCACTTGAGCAATATAATAATCATTTAAATTCCTAGATTAGGGTTTCATGCACCGAATTAGGGTTTTGGATTCCCGGAACTGAAATTAGGGTTTCAGAACCGGTTTCTAGGGTTTCTTATAATTCGTTAGGGTTTTCTAACCGAACGTTGACGTTCTTAATATATACTTAGGGTTTATTACAGATATCATTTATCTAGTCAACCTTTGACCCTTAACCACATACTGTACACATACATAACCATATTCACAGAACATATTCACGTATTCCTTAATCCTGAATAATTCACTAAATCCTTCACAGAATTTTGAAATATCAAACGCATACACTTATTTTTTGTCTAGGTTCTAATGTTGAACCTTAAATCAATTAATAAAAATTTTAAAAATTTCCTAAATTTTCGGGTTGTCACATTAACTGACCACCACTCTGTGCTCAGTTCTTTTATAAAATTAATATGTCTTCTTTTATTTTGATTAAGTCTTTTATTTTCTAAGTTTGGCAAAGCAAATCACAAAGAGAGATTGAGAAATTGTTGAGGGAATTTGTGAGTTGTGTGATTGAAGAATTAATTGATAAGGGTTTCATCTCTACTCATCTACGCTTTGGGTAAACTCTTCAACCCAGTTTGTTTTATTCACGTCATTTAAAAGTTTTCTTGAAAATGGCTTTCAAGTTCGGTTAAAATCTCTGTAATTGGAAATGGTATTGATTATGTGGATATATATGTGATAATATGTTATCATAGCATGTTTTTATTATATATTGTAGATTTCCATATCATCAGTTTCATAAAATATGCCGTATATTTTGCTTCAAAATTACAGAGTATGAAATATGGCCATATGGCCTTACATACCAAATTTAACACGATAATCATAAGTTGTATTATAAATATACACATATATGTGTTAATATGATTAACGTAGTATGTTTTTACTATGTTGTATGAACCATAACATCGGTTTCATAAAATATATGTCGATATTGTTGTTATAAAATTAAAATTACGAGTATAGAAATATGGCCATATATTAGCCCTTACTATAAAATTTAATCGTCCAAACATATATTGTGCCATAAATTTTATACATGTATATAATTATGCATATTAAAATGAAGAGACCAAACTTCAAATGAACGGATTCGGTGTTATAACAAATCCGTAATGTTGATTTTCATGTTCTGTATTCAAAACTTTCAAAAACACTAAGAACAGTAAATTACATGTGTTAATTCTGCAAATTATGTGTTTTAACTTGTTAAAATCATGCTAGAAGGGTTAAGTAGTGATCATATATGTATTACAGTGTTTGGGCATGTCTAATTTAGTGTAAAATAAACTAATTGGAAGTTATGGCCATATTACGTGTTCTTCATGAACGTATAATTTTACTTGTGAGAGATTTTTGGCCTAATTTGGCCTTGTTATGTTCATATTTAACCGGCAGAATCGAGTTTGGGTAACCACACTTCCTACGACGTTACCAAACTAAATTACCTCACTTACCGGCAAAAAATAAAAAATAAAAATAAATAAATAAATAAATATTCGATGATAATTATTATTAAAATATTTATTAAATAAATTAAATATTTTAATTGAGATATTTATGGAATAAAATAAATATTCGATGAAAATTATTATTAAAATATTTATAAAATAAATTAAATATTTTAATTGAGATATTTATGGAATAAATAAATATTCGATGGAAATTATTATTAAAATATTTATCAAATAAAATAAATATTTTAGTTGAAATATTTATGGAATAAAATAAATATTCGATGAAAATTATTATGAAATAATTTATTCGAGTGTAATAATAGTAAGAGAATGAAAATATTCTAATTTAATTAAGTAATTAAATTAGAAGGGTAATAATTTGTTAAACAAAGTGGAGTTTATATTAAATAATTAAGTGAAAATGTAACTAATGAATGTCGTGAATACATATGGTATGTGTGTAGGATTTGTGGTGAATGGAAGTAGTAATCGTTTAGCCTACGCACGAGACAAGTTTCATAACCCTACTTGTTATCATTATTCAAGTTTATAAATTACACCGAGTAAATTCTCGTTATTATTAAATCAAGTTCAAATTGTTATATTGAAGATTATTTATCTTTTCAAAGTATGATTCTGTTATACAATACTTGTTCTATTGTATACCTCTTGAGATTGTTATTCAATTTAAATATCATTTATTGTTAAACCATATTAGACTAGTGAACCTTATTTGATTCGACTAGTCCGTAGTTGATGAACGTTCTAAATTTCAAAACTCTTATTGATTTATCCAAACCAAAATTCCTTTCGTGCAAACTCTAATGTCAAACTGAGATGAACAACCCTGTATAGGGATTACTTATGCGTTAGCGTTAAGATATTGTGCACAGTATGGTACTAAGGGCTGATCCCCCTAAGTACGAGTAGAAGAGTCCATAGTCTTATGACTGTTAAAGGTTTCAAGTATAACCCTTGATAACCTAGGACATAGTTCAAGGTCTTATGACCCTCAGAAATCTTTTGAATTCTTCTTATTCATTCTTGATTCAAAGGTTGAATTTTATTTCAGAAGTCCTTGATTCACTCGCATGTTATTATATATTGTTATTTCATTTTTAATCTTGTGGGTAATCATGCTCACTCTTGTGTAATAATAACATTGCAGTTAAGAACGAAAGGTACGGCGAGCCTTCTACTAGCAAAGGCAAGGGCAAGATTAACAAGTGACGAAGACTTTGTTTTTTTATGTGATATTGAATTTATGTTTTAAACTTATGTTAATGATGTGTAAGATGATTATTTATTTATGTTTTCCGCAGTTAAGATTTAAGGTTAGTATGACCTGGGATTTATGTATTCTTTCGATGTAACTCCTTAAGGAGAGGATTTATTTCTAATTATTATTGCTTTCATTGATTATGGGTAGATAGATATATGATGTTTGAATAGTGAACACCAAATCATGTGGAAATTGAAGTACCCGGATTTGGGGGTGTCACAGGTTGGTATCAAAGCTGTAGGTTATGATCCTTAGGTGGGGAAACAACCTTAGGTACTAGCCTTATAGGAAGAATATAGTGATGGAAAACTCTTATCGAGTTCTAAGAAATGAATTTCATAATTCATTGAAGATAATAAAAGACTTTATGTGCTTATGTGTTAAATTATGTGCTCACTAGTACGACTTAGTAACTGAAATTTGAAATTGTGTTGTCAGGATGTCGGATGTTGGAGGAGCTAGTCGAGCTGGGGAGGAGGAACCCCGAGTACCTACAGAGGAGGAGCCCCGAGACATTCATGTCGTCAGGGAGTAGTTGGTACAGAGAGAGCCATCTCCATTGATCACTGTTGTTGGTCAGGAGCATGAGCCTAAGACTGATCCAGAGGAGGATCCTAAAGAGGAAGAGGAAGAAGAGGAGTTCCCACCGAACTCCATTGATGCTGAGATGTACGACGAGTTATATGACCGTAACGTAGAGTTACGTGACACTATTTAGGATCTAACTGAGCGGACGATTATTCAGCAGATTACCATCGAGCAGAAGGATAGGGAGGTTGTGATTCTTCACACACGTCTAGGGAACATGGAGTGGGATTTGGTTCACGAGAAGGGTCAAACCGAGGAGAAGTCTGAAGAAATAGAAAAGTTGAAGAAGGAACTGAAAGAGAGCTCAGAAAGACTGACCATAACAGAGGAGGGGTGGATAAGAGAATCACGTCATGATGATTTTGCAGAAGAGGATTGTAGTGCGAAGAAGGCTAAGCTTGGGGAGACGTACTCTACACTTCAAAATGCAATGGATGAGGCCCAGGATCTAGTTATGAGGTACCCAATCGAGTTCGAAGGACTACCATCGTATATGCTAGATCGCTGGACGATGTCCCACATCATGGAAGAGGAACGTAGCAAGGCTATTCAGCACCTTAATAGGCAGTGATATGATTTGTTTATTTATGTGAAAAACTTTTCTCGTGTTAGACGTAAATTCCGATGTGTTTATAAACAAAGGAATATTTTAATGTTTTAAATCCTATAGATTCTTTATCTCGGGATAGTTAATGTAAATAGCAGTGATGCTATCGTTTAATGTTAAAACTTTCGATTTGAATAAATATATCAGGGTTTATTGAGATAATGTGTTAAGTGATTATGTTTAAATGTTTTAGTTAAGCCTTAAATATTTAAAGAATTGAATAAAGATCTAATAAACGTATATTCTTATCAGAAACATGCCGCCGAGAAGACGACCAAATCGTCGACCAGCCTAGGACGGGTCAACGAATAACAACAACAACAACAATGCCAATGTTGACCCCGTTCAACAGTTGGTGAACTTACTAGCTGGAGTGATGAATAATCCACCTCAAGCTCCACTGAACACGACATTTAAGGATTTCAAGGCAGTGGGACCGCCAGAGTTTAAAGGCTCCATGAACCCGATCGAGACTCAAACTTGGGTTATGGAAATGGAAAAAGTTTTTGACGTCGCCAGAGTCAGAGAGGACCAGAAAACTTCCTACGCAACGTTCATGCTGAAATCCGAAGCCAGTTATTGGTGGCAAGCAAATAAGGTCCGGGGAGGTGAAGGTGTGATTACCTGGGAGAGGTTCAAGGAGATGTTTTTCGAGATGTATTTTCCGACCAGCTCGCAGAACCAAATGGAGGTCTAGTTTATGTAGTTGAAACAGGGAAATATGTCCATACCAGATTATGTGACAAAATTCAATGAGTTGGCTAGGTTCTCCCCGTATCAAGTACACACGAATGAGAGAAAAGCAAGAAGGTTTGAACAAGGACTGAAGCCCTGGGTATATAGCAAAGTATCAATATAACGACCCCAAAATTCATACAATAATATACTCCTTCTCGATCGTTAACAATATTACTTTAATCTATCTTTACATCATTATTCGATATTAAAATCACTAAAAATGTGGAATATTTAAAACTTTTATACATTTCCTTCTTTATTGCCCTAAATCGCAACCTTTACATTACATTTCTTCGATTCAAATTTATATCATGAATCGTTATAACAAAATGACTATACAAAGTCTTACATCATAAATAGATATCCATATACACCGAATAGCTCAACTTACAATTCAACAACATGTTACATTCAAAATATTAAATACATTTCCCATAAAACATAAGTAATCTTCGTGAATATGGATCTCTATAATTCACGTAGCACATATCCTTACCTTAAATCTTTAACCTGCAAAAATGGTTATTTGCAAGGTTGAGCTCGACAGCCCAGCAAAATCTAACAGTTTTCATGCTTCACATAGCACATGATAACATACTCAACATATATCTCATAAACATTGGACTAACACAACATACATGCTACATTTCATATAACAAGTATAAAGATTGAGTTCCTTACTCAATCAATATTCATTATTCAATCAACGTAGTCATAAATTGACTTTAATGTTTCATACTTTCAATATATATATAACATATCATGCTCTTTGCAACAAATATTTAAAACATTTCATCATCAAGTTCACATAACAAATAGGAACTGAAAGACTTACCTTGATCGTTGTTTACCAATAACAGTTTAACAGCTTATAGTTATCTGCACTTCGTGTGCCCTACACAATTATATAATAATACACATCAACTATTAGTCACATAACAACACATGGTAATTGTAATGTAAACTCTACTCCACATCTCATAATCTTTCCTATTAATTAGCACACAATGTTCAATTAGATTGTGTTAACTTTTTGACTTATGTAATATTCGAAGTTCATTCAAGTGTTTACATCTTGCTAGGAATCATTATTGGTTTTATATTAAACCCATTTCATATTTTATAGTATCCATTTCATTTGACTTAAAACACTTTTTACGTTCATTAACACTTATCACGGCGTTTTGACGTTTATTTGTCATACTCCCGATTTGCCTCTCTTGTGTATGCTTACTACACTTCTATAATTTATCTAATACATCATTATATTAATGTTAAGCATCATTATATTTACTAACATTCATGTTTTATAACTTAGAACAACATCTTTTATCGTCAAGAGCACTACACTAGCATACATGCACGCTCGACGCCCTCCGATTGCCTCCGAAAACACAACAGTCCTAAAGATGACCATTTTGATAACTGTTCACGACATCAAATTGAAACACTTAAAGAACAAACGTTGTAGGTCTACTCGTTCTGGATCATCTTGAATCTCCTCAATCGGAGTTCATATGAAAAGGTTATGCCCATTTTAGTAAAACATGTTCTGTCAGATTTTCTTAGCAATTGTAAGTTAGACCACCCCCACCGGGGCGGGGGTCTTGCCCTATAAATAGCCCACCGAGGCGGACCTAGCTACTGTAAGTGGGAAATTTCATGCCCTGCTACGAGATAACAAGCCAAACTACTTTCTAACCTTCATAATTTGAGTTATACATGTCCAAATTAGTCCGTTTTTGATTCTATGGATTCGTAATTTATAGAACTACAACATACTATAATACCCATAAACTAACATAATCATTAACTACCTCAAATATGAATCTATAACTCATGTTCGTGCAAATATTTATGTTTTGGACAATTTAGCGAAATCATTCACTACGAATTCGTTTCTAAACCAAATCAAGTAATTCTAATTGTGATAACTCATATTCTTAATATACTAACATAATACATGATCAATTTCCACAATAAATCATAACCAAACATCAATTTGATAGTTTCAAAAGCCATTTTTCAAAAATTAATTCACAGAAAATCATTGTGAACAAAATTCCTCTTGTTTATCAAAATTACATGGATTGAATTGCTAGAGCAACCATATAACTCATAATTCATCATGTTCATCATATCTTTATGAATTAAAACTTTTGAACAACTATAAAACTCTAAAACTATGAAAACATAGAAGAACATAATTTTAAAACTTATTTTTACAATACTTGTATTGTGAAAATCCTTTAATGGCATACAATCACATATGAAAACATATGAACACCATATATACATATAAATACATAATCATGAAAACCTAATTTTACAAAGACTAAATATATAACATCTTAATTTAGTATAAGGGTTAGTTTGATACCTTTCTAGGTTGAATTAGGAGAAAATATAGAGATGATGAAAGCTTTTCTTTTGTTTTCTCAAGGTTTCCCTTCTTCTTCTTCTTCTTCTTCTTCTTCTTCTTCTTCTTTCCTTTGTTCTTAGTTTAGACTTAGGTTTAGAAAACTAACGTAACTTAGTGTATATACAATATACATATAACATATAAATTATAGAATATGTAACTCCCAATATAAGTACATATACTAATTATCAATTTAATATATAAGTTACAAAAATTAGAATTTTAAAAGCCCTAAGAATTGTTTGGCAAAACCATATTAAAATAATGACTTAATCATTCCTTAAGCCTTGTTTGGCAAAACAAGATTAAAACTACTTTAATTTATTTTAATAACCACTTATAATAAAGTTATTTGTCACACTTCTTTTCATTAAGTTTTCATACTTAATCTAATTAATACTAATAACAATTTATCAATTAAATCATTAAATCACAAAACTCAATACAAATAATTACCCATCAAAATGAAATATCAATATAATAATTCATTTAATCAATATAAACTCTCTAATTTAATTATTAAATTAAATTAGAACATTATCCCATAATTATTAATTTCTTTAACTCATTAATTATTTATTAAACAAATAATTAATCAAATCAAATCAAATCAATTAAACAAATATTTATTCAACAATAAACACATCCATTAAATATTTATATAATTCAATAAATATTTAAATATTATAATTAAAAAAATCTAGATTGTTACATCATTCCCTCCTTACAAGGATTATGTCCTCAGAATCACAACTCAAACCACTCATTCATTATAATCTTCCCTACTTACAAAGATTCTGTCCCCAGAATCGAAGACACAAATTAAACAAATAACTCAGAGTAATCTTTCATCATTTTATCTAAATATAGATTTTATATTTCCTACTACATTCATTACCTTAACAAATTCTAGGATTCATTTCATAACTTTCACTTGAACTCAATTATATTCTGAGTATTATATTCTTAACCTATTCATTTCCTTTTCTAAGGATCGCTATCACAAACACTCAGGAAATTACATTCACCCTTTCTTCTAAGAATTTCGTCCTCGAAATTTTATTTATTAATCTTCAATCTATCAAAAATAGATTTTATGTTAATACCTTATTCATTCATTGGATTTTATAACCACTTCCTTTCCACAAAGATCTTTCTATAATTATTAACTTTTCTATTAAAAGTTTTACATTATTCTTTGATAACTCATCTCCTTCTCATATCAACACTTCTTTTCTCACTTATTCAATATATTCATCATTCAGTGTCGCATTCTACGACTTACTTCTTTCTAAGGAATATTGTGACGCCCCCAAAATTAGGTATACATCACCCATTCTGAGTCGCCAGATACATGGTACAAAATTCAAATACAACTTCATTTATACAACTGTTGAGCTGTCGTATAGAATACGACCACAACCTTACAATGGTACTTTACATAAAAGTATAGTCAAAAATTGTTTTAGAAATTAAAATCTTTGGGAAGTGCTCAAGGAAACCTTCGTACATGGGAGGCCATGCGTCTAGGTTATAATAGATATCATATGGCCACAGAATTATCCTTAGTTGACCCAATAGACCCCAAAGAAAAACGAGAAGATTACTATCATCTTCTTTCCAATGGTGAGTCTTCTCTTGACATATAACTATCTCCATTGTTTCCAAGTGAATATTATATTTCAAATAAACTCCAAGACCATATAGGTAGTGCCCGTAGATATACTCAGCAAGTGGATGCGCACAACCCTGTCTTATGATAACACGAGGTTGTATGTCATTAGACATCTTGTATGATAGTGGCAAAACACCCTTCCAAAGTTGGGTTCACCTCACCCTATTTGATTCAACAAATATAACTACTAAATGTTGTATAGAATACAACACACTTTTCTATACTGTTTAGGGAAAACTGCCACAACTAGAGACAACTGTTCTATTCCCCTGTTATCCCCGCTCAACCCGGCAACTCTCTTATTACCTAAAAGGAATTGTGAAGCAGAAAGGGTGAGCACAACTAGCCCAGTAAAGAATATCATGACTAAAGATAATTAATTATCAATAGCTTTCATCAATAATAAATCAGAGATTTAGAACATATGGTAGATGATAAAACTTTTCAACCATAGTTGTAGCGGAACGAGCAATCCATTGGAAGAGTCAAATAGACCATAAGGTCTATTATCTTCTCTATGTTAAAAGTCCACCAATAATGTTTTATCCATGTAAAATAAATCATCAGCCACATCCACAATCATATGAATAACTCATAATCATAATTGTGGTTCTAAATTCCTCTTCCCAACCAGGACGAAGATAATTTTCATCACCTATCTTCACCTGAAACATCAAAAATCGTGGTTATACTAAATCAGAATTCCTGCTCATAATCATACTAATAAATTCATCTTTGCACTACGGCCAAAGATATTCATTAATAATTCATCTTTGCACTATATGCCAAAGACATACAACTGTATTTTAGAAGGGTCAAGTAGAGCATTATATCTACTATCTTCTATGATTTAAAAGGTTTTTCATCACTTTAATCGCTGAGACTCAGCTCAATATATAATCCACATCATCAAATCATCCTTGCACTACAGGCCAAGGATATTCTTTAGTATCACGACCATGAATTATCCATGCACTACAGGCCAAAGATAATTGTGTTTTCATCAATGGTCCTGATCATGCCATAAAACAATTCATCTTTGTACCCCTGGCCGAAGAGAATCCATAGCCATAATCATACCAAAAACTGTCTATCAATGCACTAGGGCCATGAGAGGACTTTTCATTAAGTATCACAACCACAAATTATCCATGCACTACGGGCCAAAGATAATCGTGTTTTTATCAACGGTCCTGGTCATGCTATAAAATAATTCATCTTTGCACCCTTGGCCGAAGAGAATCCATAGCCATAATCATACCAAAAATTGTCCATCAATGCACTACAGGCCAATGAGGACTTTTTTCACATCATTTGCAACATTACGGTCATGATTATACCGAATAATCCCTGGTCATAATCATACCAAGTCCAACTATGCACTACAAGCCACAGATGACTTTCAACATAATATAAATATAAGGATGATGACAATATTATAAGCATTAATCAAACTAAATCAAAGATAAATATTAAAGACTTTAAATTTATCCAGACATTATCAATCACTTAATAAAATCATAATCTAATACTGTTAATGCTATAACAATATTTTAATCACTTCTTAAACTTATAAATAATTACATTTAATTGTTTACACTTTTCCAAATAATGCATTTAATCATTCAAAATGTCATACTCATAAGATTTCATCACCAATAATCAAATTACTCATCAAAATCAAGATATACCTTATATAGGATTTCCAAGCCATAAAATCCTATTTACTAATTCTTCAACTCCACATAACATATTTAACTCATATGTTCGTAGCTAAACTATTTTCATGAAAAATACCAAATCAGTCCCAAAAATTATTCTTTTCTAGGATTTAGCATAATATAGTTCCATATTGAACATATATTTTTCTTCACTTTTTTTAAAATTCATTTACTATTTTTCAAAAATCAATTTCTAATTAATTCCTTAAGAAATTAGCTACCTCACGGTTAACTCCAGAAATTCCCAAATCTTGGCAGGATCTTATACATGTTAACGTGAGCTTCCAATTTAAATTTCATGGTCATCAGAGTTATAGAACTCCGGTTATAGCATTTTTCGTCGGAAAAACCTAAATATTGAAATGGTCATAACTTGCTCATTTTAAGTCGGAATGAGCTCATTTTTGGACAGGAGGTACTTTATACCATATACTTTCATGTCCCAAAAGGCCAGAATTTTTCTCAGAAATTAAGTGGTCGAAACAACCCTTTCTCAGAAATTAAGGCCTTTTTCATATTTTGCAGTTTTTGTACTTTGTTAAAATCAGTCCACACGAAAATATACAACACCTTTTCCAGTGATTCCACTTGGATAAGTTACAAAACTCATAGACCTAACTCTAGAACTTGACCACACTCAAAAATTCTAAATATAATAGGAGATATGGTCAATTGAATTTCATGTTCCATTTTCACCAAAACCTGATTTTTAAACCCTTTGTGATTTCTAAGAAACCTTCATGTTTTCACATAATAACCAACATAACTCATCATAACACTTACTAATACCACATATACCCATGATTTTCATTAGTCCAATGCTTTTATTATGACTTTCATCATAATCCACGTAAACAGATCATTTCCACAATTTAACAAGGAATGAAATACAAAGGATCCATCACCATGCATGTGGTAATCCACATAGACAGGTTATTCTAACAGAATAATAAAGAATGGAATAATAGAAGGATTCACCATGCATGTGATAGAGACCGCACAGATAGGTTATTCCCAACAGAATAATAAATACGGAACCAGGTCCGACGTAAAATGCACAGACAGGATATTCTAGCAGAATAGTAAAAAGGAAACCAGTCCAGTAAAAAACACACGAGCGTGATATTCCATCGAAATAGTAAAGATTTTAACCCGTGTCGGCGTAAAAGCGCATGATGGGATATTCCAACGAAATAATAAAGAATGGAATAATGAAAGAATTTCACCAAGTATAGGGTAGCAGCGTGTCAAAAGTTATTCCAATGAATAATAAAGAATGGAATAACAGAAGTTCTCTTCATGAATAAGAAAGAAAGAATACCCCTTACGAGTACAACAAATAATATCCCTTACCATAAAAGAAGAGTATTCCGACTGGTAGGGCGAGGATATACTTGAAGAAAACTTGCACTATGCTCAAAGCTTTCTTAAACTCTAAAAAATATGCTCAAGATTATAGAAGAAGAACTCTCTCTATAGTTTCTCTCTAGAGTTTCAAATTGAATTAAGAAATAATGAAGGAATGAGCTTCTATTTATAGAAAAATGGATCAGCATAGTAACTAACTCAAGAACGGTCCAGTTGATTTACTTTAATCGACGGTTCATATTTAAAAGCAAAATATTTTAAATAAAATATAATATATTCTATTTATAATCTAATAAAATGAATAACTTTATAAAAGATTTTACTATGCAAACACTATGCAGGGCACTATACAAATACTATGCATAATAAAATATAATATATTCTAATTATTGTCTAATAAAATAGATAACTTTATAAAAGTATTCTGTTTTATATAAAAAGAATTTACTATTAGCCTAATAAAATGAATAACTTTATAAAAGTATTCTGTTTTATATAAAAAGCTTTTCTATTTTATTACATTAATAATAACAATAAAACAAAATTGAGTGACTTATCACATAAGCATCAATAATCAATACCGTGTGCTACTATGCAATCACGCGTATTACTATTCTCTTAACAACGGGTGTTTCAACAGTTAACGGTAAAACTTTCACCGTTATTCACATAAAAATATTTTTGTCATTTTCTCAATCCAACAATAATTTTGTTGTGGGTTCCACAAATGATTGTACCGTCGTACGGATATTTCCCGACAAAAAGAATATTCCCCGACTAATCAAATATTCCCCGACACAGCGAATATTTTATATCAACTTGCTTACTTTGCAAAAAAAAAATTCACATATTACCCTTAACTTTAAACTTTTATCAATTTAACTATTTACCAAAATAGAAAAATTGAATACTTTTATTTTATAAAATTCGGGGTCTCACAAATATCATCCTTACCACATTCGCCTTTTAGAATAGCAAGAATCTTCCATAATTGCTCAATAATTAGGAAGTAGTATGAATAACTCAGGAATTTAAAAGATTCCAAATCATGTTGAGGGGTCACAAGACCGTGAACTCTATTCTCGGTTTACTAGTGCTTCAACTCAATCCTTCACACTGTAAACTAGAGTGTTTATCAATCACAAAGACTGAAAACACCCTCCTTACATACACTAGGTGGCCAGCCTATTGTACCACTATATTGGGCCGCAACGTAGTATTTTGTAACGACTATATGCATTACACTCGGAACCATTGTCCCCGAAAACATGTCCCCTTATATGGTTGTTCACCTCAGCTTTTCAACATTTGAATCCGCACCAAAACAATTTGGTTTGGCATAACTTTTCAATAAACGCTTGAATTTTATGAACATCTTTCAATATTCATCTAGCTGAATCAAATAGCATAGACCTCTACAATAATTCGGACATCAACCGAAATATACATATACATACATACATATGAATTATGTATATTACATATACATACATACATATGTATTTACATACCGAAATATACATATACATACATACATACATATGTATGTATTTACAGTTCGTTGAGGCTTCCGTCATTTGGTGATTTTATCATACTACATCATACCATAGTGGGCTGACGATCCATAGATCACATCCTGTTAGTTCCTAGAGGGCACAATAGATCTAGAATGGGGGGTTGAATAGATCCTTTTTATTTCAAATACATTTCTGGTTTATTTTGTGTAGCTATTAAATTAGCATATAACAAACATAAGAATCTTTTCAAGCACATCGTAAGAAGTAAAAGATCCCCTTCATTGATATATTCATAATCATACATACATTGTTCGTAGAGTAAGTTTAGTTGTAAGTAGTTAAAACATACATAGCAGTTATAGTACATAATGTAAATGACGTAATATAAAAGACACAAGGGGTTTTAAGTGGTTCAGAGACTCAAGCTCTTAATCCACTCTTCTGCTTTTAACTAGCAGGATTTCCACTAAGGAAGGGCAGCACCCTGAATCACTAAGATTCCTTCAAGGCCAACAGCCTTGGGACTTCAGTTCACTAAGAACTCTTCAAGGCCAGCAGCCTTGGAACTTCGTTTAGTCCCTCCAGACAAGGGCCCTTCTGGCCCTGCTTTGTTTAGTCCCATCGGACAAGGACCCTTCTGGCCCTGCTTCATTTAGTCCCTCTGGACAAGGACCCCTCAGGCCCTGGCTTTGTTGAGTTGTTTGTTTGTTGTTGTTGGAGTCGGTGCTGAGCTGCTAAGATGTCTTCAAGCTCTGAACATCTTCTATACTTAGCAGCTTGGCTTGATCATCCTTGAAGTGCAGCTGAGTGTTGCATGATGCTATGCTTCTTTGGTTACTCAACCACTTTGGATGACCCCTTTTTGAACTGCCTTGAAGATCATTCTCCTTGGTACTTGATGACTGCACATGAGAGGCTTCCAAGCTGACTGTAGGCTCTTTTATTAGGTACTTAGAAGCTTTCTCATGCTTAACACCAAGATGGCTTTGGTCATCTTCATTCTGCTACTTGATGCCTTCTCATGATGGACTTGCTAAGATGACTGTAGGCACTTCTCTATTGTTCTTAGAGTCCTCCCATGATGGACATCAAGAAGTCATGATGCTCTTCTTTCTCTCGGCTGTTCTGAACACTCTTACGAACACTCTTCATATAGAACTAGAACTTCTCACTTACGACTTACGAGTGTTCTTGGTGGACCTTTGATCTTTGAAGCTCTTCCTCATTTATCCTCCTTCCCAATCCTTTCGTTGGAAAGTAGCCGTTGAAGGCTATTCAAATCTCTTCACAGATCTCGAGTTTCTTGAGGTAGACTGCTTGATGTGACTTGTCATACTTTTTTACGACATCTGCGTCTACTATTTTCACCTACCTCGTCCGATGATGTATCACTTTAATGTCTTGGGCAGGTCGAAGACTTTATTACCTCTTTTTGATTTCTTGATCAGAGGTTGTCCTATTGCATCGATGCTCTCAATAAGCACTTATCCGAATATTACCCTTCAGATTGAACCTTTGCCAATGCTTCAGTCTTCAGTTATTCAGACTCTACGATTCTTATGCACGTCTTCAAGGACTTGATCGTAGTGTCTTGTTGAGTGTTGTTCATTGACTGGTAGGGTTAACACTACGATCTTGAAGAGTATTGATTGGATCTTCAATGTAGAACACCTCTTCCTTGTATTGTGCAGTGCTTCAATACTTCTGTTTGCTTCGACTGTTCTCAGATACTGATGGCCTAATTCCTTACTCTGGTCCCCTTCTGAATATCAAGACACTTTAGATTTGTGGCGGCGTCCAACTTTTGCTTTCTCCTTGTGATCTTGACTCACTTATCATCAATGAACCGACCACGCACTTAATCACTTTTAGCCTTTTGCTCTTTGGTGACCGATATCTCGGTTCACCTTCCATCGGTTCCTTTTACATTTGGCAAACACTACGATCTTGGTTGCTTCCAAGATCGTTGTTTTCTGTTCACTTGATAGCTACTGCATAAGTGACTTTCCTTAGTCAGCTTCTGAAGTCTTCTTTGGATCTCCTTGTGGAAGACTTCATCACGAATGGCCTTACACCTTAATCTTGATGCTGATTGGGTTGGTGCTGAGATCTTCTGTTAGCCTGCATGCCATTCGTTGAGTGCTCTTTGGTTTCCTTGGATGTAGTTTGCAGCTTGAACTAGAGGCTTCGTTCCTTTTGATATTCTGGGAGTGCTCATTTGTTGAGAACCGTATATGCTCTACGATTCATCCTTAAGCATTGTGAGCATTTCTTCTTAGATCGTAGTTCTGAACTCTACGATTCAGCTTCGGCTTGTGCAGACACTACGATCCCGAGATCAGATCTTAACACTATAATTTCTGCCTTGTGCTTGTTGTCTTCATCTGATCTTGCTTGACTACGATCTCTGTATGTAATCAATAGACTCTACGAACTCAGAGTGTGATCTACGATCCTTTACTTGGCTTTGGCATCGATGAACTCTACGACTCGAGTGTAGTCTACGTTTCTATCTTGGCTTCGCGGATGACCGAGTCGGCTCGTGGCGGTTTGTCTCTCTGATTCTCGAACATGACTTCTTTAGCATACTACGATCCTGAGGAAGCTCTACTCGATACACTACGATCCTTCTTCGTTTCCCCTGGCAGTCTACAAACTCCGAGATCTACTATCTTGCATACTCCTATTCTGCCTCGATAGCTCTCGAGTTAACCTTGACTCACCAGGCAGACTTCGACTTCTGGTACACTGCTCGACGATCAGACTAGCCTATCTATTACATCATAAGATCAACCAAACAAGCTTGATCTTTCTATCTTTATAGTCCTTGTACATCTTTTCTTTTTAAGGACTTTACAAAGCTGTCTTTCTTATGTAGGATCAACCTAACATATTTGATCAATTCATTTTAAGTCCTTGTACACATATTTCTATTATCTATCAAAGGACTTTACATCTTTTCTTAATGCAAGCATACTTGCATATTATTCATTCATATATATATATATATATATATATATATATATATATATATCATAATCAAATCATATATAAATAGGAATAGCATTCACATGCATATTCCTGACAATCTCCCCCTATTTGATTATGACAAAAACAATAAGTGCATATGAATGTTATGAATGAATCTTATATACAGTGAGCAGTTGTATTTCTAAAATAGTTAATCATGAATGTCATTTATATTGATATGGCAATTTATACATTAAGACATTCTACATTCTGGATCCAGAACATACCTAACTAGTTAGAGATGTACCTCTTTGGCTCCATGTATGTTTTCAGGATGCTTGTTGATCAGCTACTCATCTGATTGTTCTTCTTGCTCTTGCTCCCCCTGGGATGATGACCTTTTGTCTTTGCTTGGTTCCTCTTCAACATCTTTCTGATCATGCTCCCCCTTAAACTTTGCAATCTTGTTATCATCATCTTCTGGCTCCCCCTCAGATGATGACTCTTTATCTGCAGCTGCTTTCTTCTTCTTTGACTTCTTCTCCCTTAACTCTCTACTCTTCTTTGAGTGCCTTTTGCTCCTCTTCTTTCTATATCTCTTTTTCTCCCTCTTTTTGTCATTAATCATTTGAGAGAGCTGCTCTATGTTGGAATTAAGCTGCTCCATCAGGTAGGAGGAGTTGGCAACTTCAAACTTTAGTTCTTGCTGGCCTAGCTCAAGTTGCACTGAGAAGGTCTGCCTCATATCATCAATCTTGTCAGAGAGGGCTTGAATCTGCTCTTCATTGGCCTTCTGAATTTGTAGAGCTTTAGCCTTTTGATCTTGTATGGCCTTCTGATAGATGTTATCTCTCTCTTGGAGTTTGAGAGATACATCGGCCAAAGTAGCTTGAATCTTGTGCTGGAAAGGATTATCTCATCTCTGCCTATCTTCTTTGATTCTTCGATGGCGGAGATATTTTCCCGCTTAGATCATCGAGAACTCTTCATGGTTCTGCTCCAAAGTAGTTTGATCCTTTTGTTTGGCGACTTGGGTTGAGCATTGAATTGGACTCTACGATCTTCATCTTTGGACAGTTTTTCAAAGGCTTGGAGAATCTAAGCAATCGTTGAGTTCCAATCACTGGTTGAGGATGAGGGAATGTCTGATAGTAGTGCTTGAGCATAAGGAGGCTTCTGGTTTTGAGGTTGAACATCATCAATAGTAGAGTGAAAAGACTCTACGATCAGCTCCTTGGTCATGGCTCTTTGTCCTTCAGAATCCACTCTACGGTCGTAGGGGATATAAAGATTTCCAGAATGTCGATAGACCTTGAAGTGAGGCTGGTTTGTAATCATCTTTATAGCATAACGTTTCACCCTTAGGAAGTTTTGAGCTACCAGTTTTATGCTTGGAAATGTCTTGTAGCACCAGCTTAGGTAGCTTCCATCTCCTTTAGTACAGGCCTTTAGCCATGGCATCCACTGGAAGAACCATCTCATCAGCAGATCATCAGGGTTGTAGAGAATGGTTGAGCAATCTAGCTCCATATTGTTCCCAGTTCTTGGCTAAGTCAAAAGTAGTCATTCTTACTACTCTGAGCTGCTCATCTCCATAGTTTACCCATCTATCAGGTGGAGTCTCTGATGGTTCATTAGGAACTTCTACCACTATTCTCCTGATGAATCTTGCAGGTGAGAGGACAGGGTAGAGTTCTAGTTCTTCTTGTTCCTGATCTTCAGAATTGGAGTCATTTTCAACCTCTTCTTTCTCAAAACCAGAACCATTTTGATCAACTTCAGCAGAGAATCCTTCTTGCTGCTTTTCATGACCAGAACCTTCTTCAGCAAGGATTTCCTCAGATTCTTCCTCTTCACTGATGGTTTCATATGCATCACTTTCTCCCGGGGATACAGACTCATCATCACTCAATTCAATGATGGCATTTGATTGACCACTGTTCCTTTTGGAGGCAAACTTGGCTTGCAGTCTGTAGCTTTTCCTTCTTCTTGGAGGTTCAGGTTTGGGAGAATCAGACTCTTCTTCTTCTTCAGAATCAGACTCCTCTGGTTCAGCAGACACACTTCCTTGGGGTTCAGCACAGGCAAGGGTAGATCCTTCTTTCATGGACTCATCACTTTCTGAGCCATCATGGAGGCTTTCTGGATTGGAGGGGGCAAGTTTTTCTTCTTCAGACACAGCATTACTTGACCTATCATCTTGGGTCATTGAGGCAGTTGCATTTGGGGATTGAGTTTGGTCATATTGAATCTCTTCTTCATTCACAAAGTGACTGCTTTGAGGATTAGCCATGGGGCTTGAGCATTCTTCTTTATCAGCAGATGCTGCAATCTCTTCCATCACATCAGCTTCATTTTCATTGATGGATGTTGTTTGTGGAGACTGAGCCTTGACATCTGTTTCCTTTTATTCTGCTAACTCTACGTCCCTCTCTTCAGCAGATGTACTATTTTGGGAAGCTAAGGCTGGTTTGTCTTCCACCTTAGCTTTCTTGCTGATTGGTCCTTGAAGCAACCTGCTGCTTCTCCTCTTTGTTGTTTCAGCAGTTGGAACTTTTTCTTCTTTATCCTTGTTCAAGGAGGAGAGACTTCTTGATGGGGCCTTAGCTTTCTTCACATCACCAGCTCTCTTCACACCTTTTGATTTCTTTCTGGCTGGTGTGATTTCTGCTGATGCAGAGTCATCAGACTCAGAGCTCTCTACCTCTTATATCTTCCTCTTCTTTGCAGAGGCCCTACTGCTACTCCCAGCTGTCAGCCTTTTGTTCTCCTTAGGGTTTTTCTTCCAGTTTACAAATAATTGTGGAGACATCACTTTGTTCACATTCAAAGTTTCTCCTTCATCATCCTTGATTTTCCCTCCTAGCTTATTCTTTAGTACAATACTCAGCAGTCTTCCATGAAACACCTTAGTCAGAGTTTTTTCAGTGGACTTCTTCTTCTCAGCTTTTTCTACCCACTTGTAAATCTGATCGAACAAGATAGCTCCAAAGTTGATTTGTTTCTTCAGAACAATTGCTGACATTATTTTCAACTGTTGGTCAATCACTGTGTTATGTGCAGTGTTCTTGCACAGTATGCACTTTCCAACTATTTCAGCAAGGAATTCATACTCTTCAGGAAACTTCTTCTTCTTAATGTCTTTAAAACTAGGGTTTCTTAGGTACCCCATAACCTCCTTTGCTTGTTCAGTGTTGACATTATCAAGGTTCTTCAGCCCTTGGTTAGGAAAACCTAGGCATTGATTGAGGTCAGAAGATTTTAACTTCAGAGACTGACCTTTAACCTTGGTGGTAAGGTTTTCGGAGTTGATGGAGGCGTTTGAGTAGAATTCTTTAACCAGGTCGATGTAGACTCTAGTATTTGCCTCAAGGCATTCTGAGAATCCAGCTTTCTTCACAAGCTCGAGAATATCCCTGAACTTCTTTTCAGATTTCTCAAACAATTTGGTTCCGAGCTGAATGCCAGTGATTACATGCCAGTTTTCCATTATGAGTAGTTCAAAGTATGTGGGTATCTGATTTAGATATGTGTATAAGAGATGGCTGAGTGTAATTTGGCAAGGCTCTGGAGGGTTAACTGATTTTGGCTCTTGAGAGGATTCTAGGGTTTGAAAATGGGAGGGACAAAGGTTCGATAACTTTTGGTAACTGTCTGTAGATTTGAAATTGTCTTTAAGACAGTTCCTTCTGACTCTGCATAATAGTGATGTGTCAACCGTCCATTGGTTGCACGTTGCCCAGTACTGAGCTGTAACTCCCCATAACTTTTCAGTTAGATGTTTCCTTTTAGAAGAGTAGTCATTTAAACAACGTGGCTCTGACCGTTGAACTTTTGATTTGTAGAGTGGCATGATAAGGCAGCTATGGACTCTACGATTCCCTTGGTTGACTCAACGATCAACTTTTGAGAGATGCTGCACTGGATGGCTTTGTCTTTTCTCCTTACTTGATGCAGCATAGCTCAATCACTAATGTAATTGAACTTATCTCCTTAACTTGAATAATTTAGCAAATATCTCATTTTCCAAGCTCCTTGTGAACTGGAGTACCCTTTGGTAGGACTACGATCGTCGAGTTGTATTCTACGATCGCTGAGGTTATGCTATGATCGTTGAGGTAGCACTACGATCGTTGAGGTTGCACTGCGATCGTTTAGTTCTCTTCAAACTCGACTCTACGATCGTTGACTGACTTGGTCCTTGAGATGAACTTGATCAAGCATTCCTTCTGGGTTAAGGTAGCTCAGGAAAGGCTAACCTCTTAGAGTGAGCTAATGGTCAGGTTTGTCCCTGAGGCGCTTTCCAGATGGAATATTATAGTAGTAATTTGTAATGAAATCTCATTCGACCTCTTCTGAGTGGGAGGTCTTCTACCAGCTTTAGACAACTGCATTGTTGAAATCGTGGTGTCCTCTTGCTTCTTACACTATGATCATATGTTTGATCGTAGGCACTTTACGATTATGGGTTGGGTGGCTGAAGGGATATCGATGAGTACGTTTTGAGGCGTTCCTACTTGACTATGGATTTTCATTTGGTTCATCGACCACAAAGTTTTGGGACTCTGATGCTGGTACTGACTTTTCATAATATATCTCGGTCTTTGTTGTTCCTTAACGATCATCACTTCCTCCTCCATTGTTGATGATGTCTTCCCAAATAGATGTGATTCCCTCTTCTTCAAATTCATTTGAAGGCAGCCTTGTGTATCTCCTTCTGACTGGAATCTCCATCAATACTTAGATTTCCTTGTATCATAGAAATGAGTATCTTCAGGACTGATCACTCTACGATTATTTGATAGCACTACGAACGTAGTCTTCTTTGTGCATTGTGTTTGTGAAGTTCTCGCTCTCATGATAAGTTCCTCTTGAATGATGCTCGATAATCTTCTGTTGTGAGCTTCTTTGAGGATTCTTCCCATATAGCATTCTTTGACTGGCTTTTAAGCACATAAGACCCTTTCCTTCTTTGGCTGAATGGCTTCCTTGCATATACAGATTATCAACCATGTGAGCTCCATTCTGTTTAGCTCAGAGGGTTTTCAAGGACAGGCTTGGACAGATAGGAACTCTATCAGAATCATCTCTGAATTGTCCTTATCCTTCTGCTGGTTGAGTCTTCTTGACTGAAGTCTTCTGCTTCATCATTCCTTAGTGTGGTCAGACTGACCAAGTACCTGCAGGTTTAAATATATTTCAATTTTTGGTACCCATAATTAAATGGGTCCTGCTAGGTTAGTTTTCTAAACCCCTGTTCCTCTTATTTGGATAATCATCATATTTATCACCAACAGACATATTCATGCAAGCACCTATCTTATGATAATATATTTTGAGATGCATGATGGTGAGTGTGTGTAGGATTTGGCATCTAATAACATGCTCTCTATCTATGATGGTTTCATCATTCACTGGGTTATGTTCATAATGTTTAAGTGCTCACAGAGTGAGAATCAACTCTACGATTTAGGAGTATCTAGTTGATTCATTGAGGTGATCAGTTTCTGTGAATCAGCAAGATCCTCTTGCAAAACTGATCATGCTCTGTGTGTTGTCAAACACTTAGAACATAGGCTTGTACATACATACTAACCCATCAGCAAGGATTACTTCACATAAAGTTCATTAGGCCTGTGATGCTCTTATGACCCATTTCAGATTTCCTGCAAGATGTCATCTTCAACCTAAAACTTGGATGGAGAGAAAGTTTATAGTCATTTGAGTTTCTATCCTCAGGTTACTTTCTTTCTTCACCTTTTTAGGCAGATTATGACTCCTTGACAAAATATTGTTATAGTTCATAAGATGATGCAATTATGATGTATACATTTATAATAGTGAGGAACCGTACCTTTTTACTGTCAGTTACTAAACAGTCATTTACCTTAGATATACTAAGTTTAGGTATTGATGAGCATAGCTTTACTTTTGCTCCTGACAGCTTATTGCTCTTGTTGGCCTTTAATCAATCAGTAGTGGTCTTGAAGATATAGGCCAAGAGAATCTCAGCATTAAGATCTTTGACATCCTTTAGCTGACAGAGTTTGCACCCAGCTGTTGGTTGGCTAGACATAAGTTTGAGAAGATCTTCTTTATTCTCTCGATAAGCATTTCTTAGCATGTATGGCTTCTTCATCTTTCAGACTGGTGGGTGCATGACTCTTCGTTATTGACGTCTCTTGAGTGTTCTCATCTGGTCTTAGGACTACAAGATTGACTACAAGCTAGGATTGGTCTTGTTGATGTATTAATAGAGACCATGGACCAATCTGGACAGCTTCAGGTGTATATACACATTTAACCTATACACAATATTTCCAATACGTGAGCTCATCTGCATATAACAAGTTACTTACTACTAAACTAAGTTTAGAACAATGTTAGTGCCTGGGATCAGACTCAAAGCGATAATCTTTTGAATATAGCATGAGAACCTGCTCTGATACCAATTGTTAGTTCCTAGAGGGCACAATAGATATAGAAGGGGGGGTTGAACAAATCTTTTTTATTTCAAATACTTTTCTAGTTTATTTTGTGTAGCTATTAAATTAGCATATAACAAACATAAGAATCTTTTCAAGAACAGCGGAATAAGTAAAAGATCCCCTTCATTGATATATTCATAATCATACATGCATTATTCGTAGAGTAAGTTTAGTTGTAAGTAGTTAAAACATACATAGCAGTTATAGTACATAATGTAAATGATGTAATGTAAAAGACACAAGGGGTTTTAAGTGGTTCAGAGACTCAAGCTCCTAATCCACTCTTTTGCTTTCAACTAGCAGGATTTCCACTAAGGAAGGGCAGCACCCTGAATTACTAAGATTCCTTCAAGGCCATCAGCCTTGGGACTTCAGGTTCACTAAGAACTCTTGAAGGTCAAATGACCTTGGAACTTTGTTTAGTCCTCCCACAAGGACCCTTCTGGCCCTACTTTGTTTAGTCCCTTCGGACAAGGACCCTTCTGGCCCTGCTTCATTTAGTCCCTCTGGACAAGGACCCCTCAGGCCCTGGATTTGTTAAGTTGTTTGTTTGTTGTTGTTGAGTTTGGTCTTGAAATTTGCTAAGATGTCTTCAAGCTCTGAACATCTTCTATACTTAGCAGCTTGGCTTGATCATCCTTGAAGTGCAGCTGAGTGTTGCATGATGCTCAGCTTCTTTGGTTACTCAACCACTTGGATGACCCTTGTTGAACCGCCTTGAAGATCATTCTCCTTGGTACTTGATGATTTGTACGTGAGAGGCTTCCAAGTCGATCAGTAGGCTCTTTTTTGTTAGGTACTTAGAAGCTTTCTCATGCTTGACACCAAGATGGCTTTTGTGATCTTCCTTCTACGCTACTTGATGCCTTCTCATGATGGACTTGCTAAGATGATATGAGGCTCTTCTCTATTGTACTTAGAGTCTTCCCATGATGGACATCAAGATGTCATGATGCTCTTCTTTCTCTCGACAGTTCTGAACACTCTTCATGTAGTAGAACTCTAACTTCTACATAGTAGAACTCACACTTCAACTTCTTTCTTCATCTGACTTCTAAGTGTTCTTGGTGGATCATAGAGTAAGCCTTCTGACTCACTGTTTCACATGGTTTAGATTAGTCAACCTTCTCTCCAAACTCGGCAACTCCAGCAACCTTTGATCTTTGAAGCTCTTCCTCATTTATACTCCTTCCCAATCCTTCCGTTGGAAAGTAGCCGTTGAAGGCTATTCAAATCTCTTCACAAATCTCGAGTTGTTTGAGGTAGACTACTTGATGTGACTTGCCATACTTTTTCTGACGCTGCAGTCTATTGTTTCACCTACCCTGTCAGATGTATCACTTTAATGTCTTGGGCAAGTCGAAAACTTTATTACCTCTTTCTGATTTCTTGATCAGAGGTTGTCCTATTGCATCGATGCTCTCAATAAGCACTTGTCTGAATATTACCCTTCAGATTGAACCTTTGCCAATGCTTCATCTTGATTATTCGGACTTCTCTACGATTCGATGCTGCACGTCTTGAGGACTTGATCATAGTTTCTTGTTGAGTGTTGCTCATTGACTGGTAGGGTTAACACTATGATCTTGAAGAGTGTTGATTGGATCTTCAATGTAGAACACCTCTTCCATGTATTGTGCAATGCTGCTTTAATACTTACATTTTTGCTTTTCAATTGTTCTCGAGATCTGATGGCCTAATTCCTTGCTCTGGTCCCCTTCTGAATATCAAGACACTTCAAATTTGTGGCGTGTCCAGCTTGCTTTCTCCTTGTGATCTTCCGCTCACTTATCATCAATGAACTGACCCTGCACTTAATCACTTTAGCCTTTCTCTTCAGAAGCTGACCAGTATCTCGGTTCACCTTCCATCAGTTCCTTCTCTGTTTGGCAAACACTACGATCTTGGTTGCTTACAAGATCGTTGTTTTCTGTTCACTTGATAGCTACTGCATAAGCTGACTTTCCTTAGTCAGCTTCTGAAGTCTTCTTTGGATCTCCTTGTGGAAGACTTCATCATGAATGGCCACCTCAATCTTGATGCTGATTGGGTTGATGCTGAGATCTTCTATTAGCCTGCATGCCATTCGTTGAGTGCTCTCTGATTTCCTTAGATGTAGCTTGCAGCTTGAACCAGAGGCTTCGTTCTTTTTGATATTCTGGGAGTACTCATTTGTTGAGAACCATATATGCTCTACGATTCATCCTTGGCATTGTGAGCACTTCTTCTTAGATCGTAGTTCTGCACTCTACGATTCAGCTTCGGCTTGTGCAGACACTACGGTCCCGAGATCAGATCTTGACACTACGACTTCTGCCTTGTTCTTGTTGTCTTCATCTGATCTTGCTTGACTATGATCTCTGCATGTAATCAATAGACTCTATGAACTCAGAGTGTGATCTACGATCCTTGACTTGGCTTTGGCATTAGTAGACTCTATGACTCTGAGTGTAGTCTACGTTTCTGTCTTGGCTTTGGCAGATGACCGGTCGGCTCGTAGGCAGGCTATCTCTAGGATTCTGAAAATGACTTCTTCAGCATACTACGATCTTGAGGAAGCTCTACTCGATACACTATGATCCTTCTTCGTTTCCCCTGGCAATCTACGAACTTTGAGATCTACTATCTTGCATACTCCTATTCTGCCTCGATAGCTCTCGAGTTAACCTTGACTCACCTGGCAGACTTCGACTTCTGGTGTAGTGCTCGACGATCAGACTAGCCTATCTATTACATCATAAGATCAACCTAACAAGCTTGATCTTTCTATCTTTATAGTCCTTGTACATCTTTTCTTTTTAAGGACTTTACAAAGCTGTCTTTCTTATGTAGGATCAACCTAACATATTTGATCAATTCATTCTAAGTCATTGTACACATATTTCTATTATCTATCAAAGGACTTTACAGCTTTTCTTAATGCAAGCATACTTGCATATTATTCATTCATATATATATATATATATATATATATATATATATATATATATATATATATATCAAATTAAATCATATATAAATAGGAATAGCATTCACATGCTTATATCTGACACATCCAACACTACGTAATACTGCATTGATGACTCCATCATTTTTTATCATCTCTGCACCAGGTTTCATGATACATTGATGATATATAAAATACATTTTGATATATTCCAAATCATTTTTGTCTAGCTGAAGCAATTAGCATAGACATATGAATGACAGTATTGTTGTTAAAACTCATTGGTTCCATCAGTTGATCCAATGTTTTTCAAGAAAATAGAAGTGTAAACATCAGCACGAAGTCAATAAATTTCGAAAGTCTAGCAGAGCTAGTAGATTTAGAATACCTATGCTTCCACCATCAACTCCACTTTCTATAATGATCCATTGCTTAATAGGTCTATCTATTTCTATCATCCTCAATACTCCATTCACACTTATCTATACCCAGTTCATCAAACTTATCACACGTTATGAGTTCAGGAACTTGCCACAATCATATGAGTTTAAGAACTTATCCTAGTAAGACCATAAAGGCCCATTCATTTGAGGGGTTCAAAAATATACCATATAATTATGAGTCACGAACCTACCATAAGTATGAGTTTTAAGAACTCGCACTTAACCTTATAATATTCTCTAACTATACTCTACCTATCTCATTGACACATGAGAAAAGAATCACCTTCAGCGTGCATATAGCAAATAATAGCGTGACACAAACATTCCAATGATTATCAATGTGATAAACTGAGTGCAAGCACAAAACCCTCGCACATACAAAGATTTGTACAACTCAGCCATCACAGGAGTCCTCAATTGAAACCCCACCTAACTTTATCTTGCTCTTAACTTGTTCTTTGCTCTATACGAATTCCTCGTATCACATCATCTATAACTCCTCATGAGTTATCTCGTACTATTTCATAGCACACCATCTTCATAGCATTAAGCTATAATCATTCAAACATTACAGACCATCTTTCTTTTATAACTTAAACTGATCATGTCGTGATCTTATTCTATAATCATCTCTCTTAAAAATCTTTTATTAACTCGTGATCGTTTTGTTTTACGATCCCCTTTATTTCCTTTCATTTACGAAATTATTCATTATCTTGGCTATTGGAGTTAGGTAACTCCCATTTCTTATCTACATATCTCTTCAAGATTCTTCTTTGAATCTTCTTGTTTATATAACAATTCCTACTTTAAGAATTTTCAACTTCATTTACATTGCTCAACATTCCAATCGAGTTCTACATTTTCATCCTACGTATCCCTTTCTACACTTGGTACACATCGAGTCTCTAATAGTTTCAATATGGTACGCTGAGTGGTTTCCCACAAACAACTAACAAACTAAGTTCCGAGTTGCTAGTTCGTATATACATCCGCTCTATGAAGGAATCATTTAGCCCAGATACCATACATCAACTACTAAAGAGTACAACTATACCATACTTAACTATAACTTTTATTCTTAACTTCTTTACCATTCTCTTCTTATAGACATTGTCTATTTGTTATTACCTTACATTCTTATTATTGGAGTTGGGTAACCCCATAACTCTGCTAGATTCTTCTTTGAATCCTCTCATGCATGCTTCAATCCCTTCTCTATACTTTTCTTAAATTACTTCTTATTGCTCAAACTCTATCTGAGCTTATTCTTTCATTATCCACCTCTTTTCTCTAAGGTTATAGTCTACGGTACTCCTACCTAAGGTTTATAACCTACAGCTTTGATACCAACTGTAACGACCCCAAAATTCATACAATAATATTCTCCTTCTCGATCGTTAACAATACAACTTTAATCTATCTTTACATCATTATTCGATATTAAAATCACTAAAAATGCAGAATATTTAAAACTTTTATACATTTCCTTCTTTATTGCCCTAAATCGCAACCTTTACATTACATCTCTTCTATTCAAATTTATATCATGAATCGTTACAGCAAAATGATTATACAAAGTCTTACATCATAAATAGATATCCATATACACCAGATAGCTCAACTTACAATTCAACAACATGTTACATTCAAAATATTAAATACATTTCCCATAAAACATAAGTAATCTTTGTGAATATGGATCTCTATAATTCACATAGCACATATCCTTACCTTAAATCTTTAACCTGTAAAAATGGTTATTTACAAGGTTGAGCTCGACAGCCCAACAAAATCTAACAGTTTTCATGCATCACATAGCACATGATAACATACTCAACATATATCTCATAAACATTGGACTAACACAACATACATGCTACATTTCATATAACAAGCATAAAGATTGAGTTCCTTACTCAATCAACATTCATTATTCAATCAACGTAGTCATAAATTAACTTTAACGTTTCATACTTTCAATATATATAGAACACATCATGCTCTTTGCAACAAATATTTAAAACATTTCATCATCAAGTTCACATAACAAATAGGAACTGAAAAACTTGCCTTGATCGTTGTTTACCAATAACAGTTTAACAACTTACAGTTATCTGTACTTCACGTGCCCTACACAATTATATAATCATACACATCAACTATTAGTCACATAACACATAGTAATTGTAATGTAAACTCTACTCCACATCTCATAATCTTTCCTATTAATTAGCACACAATGTTCAATTAGATTGTGTTAACTTTTCGACTTATATAATATTCGAAGTTCATTCAAGTGTTTAAATCTTGCTAGGAATCATTATTGGTTTTATATTAAACCCATTTCATATTTTATAATATCCATTTCATTTGACTTAAAAACACACTTTTTACGCTCAATAACACTTATCACACTGCGTTCGACGCTTATTCGCCATCGCTTGATTTTGCCTCTCTTGTGTATGCTTACTATGCTTCTATAATTTATCTAATACATCATTATATTAATGTTAAGCATCATTATATTTACTAACATTTATGTTTTATAACTTAGAACAACATCTTTTATCGTCAAGAGCACTACACTAGCATACGTGCATGCCCAACGCCCTCCGATTGCCTCCGAAAACACAACAGTCCTAAAGATGACCATTTTGATCACTATTCCCGACATCAAATTGTAACACTTAAAGAACAAAAGTTGTAAGTCTACTCGTTCTCGTTCTGGATCATCTTGAATCTCCTCAATCGGGGTTCATATGAAAACGTTATGCCCATTTTAGTAAAACATGTTCTGTCAGATTTTCTTAGCAGTTGTAAGTCAGACCACCCCTACCGGGGCGGGGGTCTTGCCCTATAAATAGCCCACCGGGCCGGGCCTAGCTACTGTATGTGGGAAATTTCATGCCCTGCTACGAGCTAACTAGCCAAATTACTTTCTAACCTTCATAATTTGAGTTATACATGTCCAAATTAGTCCGTTTTCGATTCTATGGATTCGTAATTCATAGAAATACAACATACAATAATACCCATCAACTAACATAATCATTAACTAATCCAAATATGAATCTATAACTCATGTTCATGCAAATGTTCATGTTTTGGACAATTTAACGAAATCATTCACTACGAATTCGTTTCTAAACAAAATCAAGTAATTCTAATTGTGATAACTCATATTCTTAACATACTAACATAATACATGATCAATTTCCACAATATATCATAACCAAACTTCAATTTGATAGTTTCAAAAGCCATTTTTCAAAAATTAATTCACAAAAAATCATTGTGAACAAAATTTCTCTTGTTTATCAAAATTATATGGATTGAATTGCTAGAACAACCATATAACTCATAATTCATCATGTTCATCATATCTTTGTAAATTGAAACTTTTGAACAACTATAAAACTCTAAAACTATGAAAACATAGAAGAACGTGATTTTAAAACTTATTTTTACAACACTTGTATTGTGAAAATCCTTTCATGGCATACAATCACATATGAACACCATATATACATATAAATACATAATCATGAAAATCTAATTTTACAAAGACTAAATACATACCATCTTAATTTAGTATAAGGGTTAGTTTGATACCTTTCTAGGTTGAATTAGAAGAAAATATGGAGATGATGAAAGCTTTTCTTTTGTTTTCTCAAGGTTTCCCTTCTTCTTCTTCTTCTTCTTCTTCTTCTTCTTTTTCTTTCCTTTGTTCTTAGTTTAGACTTAGGTTTAGAAAACTAATGTAACTTAGTGTATATACAATATACATATAACACATATAATTATAGAATATGTAACTCCCAATATAAGAACATATACTAATTATCAATTTAATATATAAGTTACAAAAATTAGAATTTTAAAAGCCCTAAGAATTGTTTGGCAAAACCATATTAAAATAATGACTTAATTATTCCTTAAGCCTTGTTTGGCAAAACAAGATTAAAACTACTTTAATTTATTTTAATAACCACATATAATAAAGTTATTTGTCACACTTCTTTTAATTAAGTTTTCATACTTAATCTAATTAATACCAATAACAATTTATCAATTCAATCATTAAATCATAAAACTCAATACAAATAATTACCCATCAAAATGAAATATCAATATAATAATTCATTTAATCAATATAAACTCTCTAATTTAATTATTAAATTAAATTAGAACATTATCCCATAATTATTATTTTATTTAACTCATTAATTATTTATTAAACAAATAATTATCCAAATCAAATCAAATCAATTAAACAAATATTTATTCAATGATAAACACATCCATTAAATATTTAAATATTATAATTTAAAAAAATCTAGATTGTTACAATCAATGTTTTAGCTAAACACTTTTGTTGGAGTACTGAAAAAGGCCATCCTCGATGAAGGTGGGAGCGATGCAGTGACCAAGTACAATCAGGATCAGAAGAAGAAGAAGAAGAAGAAGAAGAAGAAGAAGAAGAAGAAGAGTGAAAATGGGGGAAATAACAAAGCCAATGGCAGCAACACGGAAGGAAGTATCAATCAGAAAAGGAGGTGGACTGACAACTCGTCAACTGGAAATCAGCAAGGAGGTCAGAAGAAGAGGATCGAAGCGTGCCCGACTTGCGGGAAAGCTCACCTGGGGGTTTATATGAAGGGAAAGCGGGTGTGCTACAATTGTGGTCAGGAGGGCCACACAGCACCTAACTGTCCTAACCCAAAGAAGGGAGCCTAGTTCACTTGCGGCTCAAAAGATCATCTGGCAAGGGACTGTCCCAAGAAGGGATCTGGAGGGGCAGGATCATGAGGGAACAGAGGAAACAGCGGTGGAAGTGCTTTAACTATCACGGGACCAACCGCAACCAACCGAATCGAATCATAGGACATTCAACGTACGATCTGACAGATGTCAGTGCGGGGTCTCATGATGTGGTGTCGTATCATTCCGATCAATAAAGTTAATGCTTATGTATTATTTGATTCGGGTGCTACTTGTTCATTTATATCCGATGACTTTTCTAAGAACTTAGAATTGCCTAAGGATGAGTTAGAACACCCCATGAACATAGAAATTGTGAATAGAGAAATAATCCCTGTTAAGTACGTACATAAGAACTATAGAGTGGATATTAAGGGTAATATCATGAACGTAGATCGTATCCCTATTCGACTTGGAGAATTTGACGTTATTTTGGGTATGGACTGGTTATTCAATCACGGAGCCATAATTGATTGCCAGAAGAAGCGTATTAACCTCATGACTCCGTCAAAGGTGGTGTTTTATGGTAGCAAGTCGCCTAGACAAGTGAGTTGTCTGACGATGATGCAGGCCAGGAAGTTGTTAAGACAAGGTTGTGTAGGATATCTAGCTTACATAGTCGATAGTCGTAAAGAGAATCCAAAAGTAGAAGAGATACCAGTAGTGAGGGACTTTGTAGACGTATTTCCAGACAATTTGACAGGACTTTTGCCAGATAGAGAGGTTGAAATTTGTGATCGATTTGGCACCAGGAACGGCTCCAATATCGAAGGCACCGTACCGAATGGCACCGGTAGAAATGAAAGAATTGATGGTATAACTACAAGAAGTACATTCAACCTAGCATATCACCATGGGGAGCGCCATTGTTATTTGTGAAGAAGAAGGATAGGACGATGCGACTCTGCATTGACTACAGAGAACTGAATAAGGTCACGATTAAGAATAGATATCCATTACCGAGGATCGACAACCTGTTTGATCAATTGAAGGGAGTAAGATACTTTTCCAAGATAGACTTGAGGAGTGGTTATCATCAACTGAAGGTGAGGCCAAAGGATGTACCGAAGACAGCGTTCAGAACACGATATAGTCACTACAAATTTTTGGTAATGTCATTTGGTCTAACGAATGCTCCTACAGCATTTATAGGCCTAATGAATGGAGTGTTCAATCCGTTTTTGGACAAATTCGTAGTGGTATTTATAGATAACATTTTGGTATATTTGAAAACCAAGGAAGAACATGAAGAGCATTTGAAGTTAACGTTAGAAGCTTTAAGAAGGGAGAATTTGTATGCCAAGTTTTTTAAATGCGAATTTTGGATTGAGCAGGTACAATTTCTTGGACATGTGATTGATAAAGACGGAATTTCGGTAGATCCATCCAAAGTCGAAGCCGTGATAAACTGGGATCAGCCGAGAATGCCGTCGGAAGTACGAAGTTTTCTTAGATTGGCAGGATATTATAGAAGATTCGTTCAAGACTTTTCTAAGATCGCAACTCCGTTAACAAATTTGACTCAAAAAGCTGTGAAATTTGTTTAGACAAAGAAGTGTGAGGAAAGATTTCAAGAATTGAAGAAGAGGTTGAGTACAGCACCTGTGTTGTCTCTTCCGGATGATACAGGAAATTTTGTTATTTATAGTGATGCGTCGCATAAAGGACTTGGATGTGTGCTGATGCAAAATGGTAGAGGCATTACATATGCGTCACGACAATTGAAGGATTATGAGAAGGGATATCCAACCCACGACTTGGAGTTATCTGCGATGGTTTTTGCTTTAAAAATCTGGAGGCCCTATCTCTATGGGGAGAAGTGTGAAATATATACAGACCACAAGAGTCTGAAATATTTTTTTACATAGAAGGACTTGAATATGAGCCAAAGAAGATGGTTGAAGTTAATTAAGGACTATGATTGTGAGATTTTATACCATCCGGGTAAGGCAAATGTGGTTGCCGACGCCTTAAGTAGAAAGGGTCGGGAGAAATTGATGTTGTTGACTGCTCAGGAGGAGCTAATTACAGAAATGGAGAAACTAGAATTGGAAGTGAAGTATCCTATTGAAATTAATGAGAAGCTATTTCAGATGCAATCTGGTACAACCCTACTAGATAAAGTTAAGGACGCCAACTTCAGGACGAAGAATGTAAAAAGGTGAAAAAGAAGATATCCGAAGAAACCGAACCAAGATTTAAGATGGATAAGGAAGGAATACTGAGATTTGAAAATAGAATTTGAGTACCGCCAGTAACAGAGATTAAGGAAAACATTTTGAGTGAGGCTCATAGTTCTCGATATTCGTTTCACTCTAGTAGTACCAAGATGTACCAAGATCTTCGACAACATTTCTGGTGGCCAAATTTGAAATGAGATGTTGCAGAGTGTATTGCCAAGTGTCTGACATGTCAAAAAGTGAAAGCAGAATATCAGAGGTCGAGTGGGTTACTACAACCTTTATAGATTCCAGGATGGAAATGGGAACATATTACAATGGACTTCGTGGTTGGCTTTCCGACAACTCAGAAAGGCTATGACGCAGTATGGGTTATCGTTGACCAACTGACGAAATCCGCACACTTCCTTCCGATCAAAATCAGATTCAACTTAGATCAGTTGGCAAGGTTATATGTGAAAGAGATTGTTACGAGGCACGAAGTTCCGGTGTCAATTGTTTTCGATAGAGATCCACGCTTTACATCGAACTTCTGGAAACGTCTACAAGAATGCATGGGTGCGCATATGCAAATGAGTACAGCATATAACCCTCAGAGAGATGGATAGATCGAAAGAACAATTCAGACATTAGAAGATATGCTAAGAGCCTGTGTGATGGACTTTAAAGGAAATTGGGATGATCACCTACCGCTCGTAGAGTTTGGCTACAACAACAGTTACCACGCTAGTATTGGCATGCCGCCTTATGAAGCGTTATATGGTAAAAAGTGCAGAACTTCGCTATACTGGGATAAATTTGGCGAGAGATAATTACTAGGCCCAGAATTAGTACAATGAGACAAAGAAAAAAATAGTCAAAGTGATCGTAACAAGATCGGTAGCATTTCAAGATGTAGCGGAAAATACGCTCATCCACATCATAAAAATGTTGAGTTAGAATTGGTTAATTATGTGTTCTTGAAGGTCTCTCCCTAGAAGGGGAAGATCAGGTTCGGAAAGAAATGAAAATTAAGCCCAAGATTTATTGGTCCTTTTGAAGTACTGCGAAGGATCGGAGAAGTTGCGTATGAGGTAGCCTTACCTCCAGCACTCGAGAATGTCCACAACGTCTTCCATGTTTCTATATTACGACCCTACAAACCCGATTACAAGAATGTAATGAATACGAACCCCTACATTTTGAAAAAGACTTATCTTACGAAGAAATTCCTATTCAAATTGTCGACAGAAAAGAACAAGTTCTCAAAAATAAAGTAATACCTTCTGTTAAGGTAATTTGGAGGAACCACAACGCTGAAGAAGCTACGTGGGAACTCGAAGAGAATATGATGAAGAATTACCCTCATTTACTTACTTAAATTATGTGTAAGCGATTTTGGGGACAGAATCTTTGTAAGGGGGGAGAATGCAACGGGTCGAATTTATTGAGTCGTGATTCTGGGGACAGAATCCTTTTAAGGGGGGAAAGATGTGACGAACGAGATTTTTTAATTTAATTTTAATATTTATTGAATTAAATAAATATTTTCAATGATTTAATTATTAGATTTAATAATTAATTGATGCAATTGTGGTAAATTAATTTAATTATATGTGTTATAGTTATTAAATTAATGTGGAGAATTTTATTACTCAGATTATGTATTTATGTGAGCTGATTGAATTAAATGAAATATTTAATAAGCATAATGTTATTTTAATTAATTTAATTAGATATTAAATAATTTGACCTATTTAATAAATGAGAAATTTAATTTTATGACTATGGGAATTAATGAGAAATTATCATAGTTTATTTAAATTAAAGTAAATAAGATATTTGATTTTATTGTGTAATTTGGGTGTGACATGTTTTAAACTATAGTATAAGAGAATCATTAAATTAAATGGTTTTAAAGTCTATTATTACCAGCCAAACGAGACCCTAAGGAAAGTTAGTAGCAGTTAACCCATGATGGGTTAACTGACCACCACTCTGCGCTCAGTTCTTTTATAAAATTAATATGTCTTCTTTTATTTTGATTAAGTCTTTTATTCTCTTAGTCTGGCAAAGCAAATCACGGAGAGAGATTGAGAAATTATTGAGGGAATTTGTGAGTTGTGTGATTGAAGAATTAATTGATAAGGGTTTCATCTCTACTCATCTACGCTTTGGGTAATCTCTTCAACCCAGTTTGTTCTATTCACGTCATTTAAAAGTTTTCATGAAATTGCTTTCAAGTTCGGTTAAAATCTCTGTAATTGGAAATTGTATTGATTATGTGGATATATATGTGATAATATGTTAGCATAGCATGTTTTTACTATATATTGTAGATTTCCATATCATCAGTTTCATAAAATATGTCGTATATTGTTGCTTCAAAATTATAGAGTATGAAATATGGCCATATGGCCTTACATACCAAATTTAACACGATAATCATAAGTTGTATTATAAATTTACACATATATGAGTTAATATGATTAATGTAGTATGTTTTTACTATGTTGTATGAACCATAACATCAGTTTCATAAAATATATGTCGTATATTGTTGCTGTAAAATTACAAAGTATAGAAATATGGCCATATGGCCTTACATACCAAATTTAACACGATAATCATAAGTTGTATTATAAATTTACACATATATGTGTTAATATGATTAACGTAGTATGTTTTTACTATGTTGTATGAACCATAACAAATTTAATACATCAAACATATATTGTGTCATTAATTTTATACCTATATATAATTATGCATATTAAAACGAAGAGATCAAACTTCAAATGAACGGATTCGATGTTATAACGAATTCGTAGTGTTGATTTTCATGTTCTGTATTCAAAACTTTCAAAAACACCCAGAATAGTAAATTACATGTGTTGATTCTGCAAATTATGTGTTTTAACATGTTAAAATCATGCTAGAAGGGTTAAGTAGTGATCATATATGTATTATAGTGTTTGGGCATGTCTAATTTTGTGTAAAAATAAACTAATTGGAAGTTATGGTCATATTCTGTGTTCTTCACTGAACGTATAATTTTACTTGTGAGAGATTTTTGGCCTAATTTGGCCTTGTTATGTTCGCTAAATCGCAGAATCGAGTCTAGGTAACCCAGCCTCAAATGGCATTACCAAACTAAATTACCCTTTTACGGCAAAAAAAAAAAAAAATAAAAAATAATAAATAAATAAATATTCGATGAAAATTATTATTAAAATATTTATAAAATAAATTAAATATTTTAATTGAGATATTTATGGAATAAAATAAATATTCGATGAAAATTAATATTAAAATATTTATAAAATAAATTAAATATTTTAATTGAGATATTTATGGAATAAATAAATATTCGATGAATTATTAAAATATTTATAAAATAAATTAAATATTTTAATTGAGATATATATGGAATAAAATAAATATTCGATGGAAATTATTATTAAAATATTTATCAAATAAAATAAATATTTTAGTTGAAATATTTATGGAATAAAATAAATATTCGATGGAAATTATTATGAAATAATTTATTCAAGTGTAATAATAGTAAGAGAATGAAAATATTCTAATTTAATTAAGTAATTAAATTAGAAAGGTAATGATTTGTTAAATAAAGTGGAGTTTATATTAAATAATTTAGTGAAAATGTAACTAATGAATGTCGTGAATACATATGGTATGTGTGTAGGATTTGTGGTGAACTAAGTAGTAATCATTTAGCCTACGCATTTGAGTAAGTTTCTAACCCTACTTGTTATCATTATTCAAGTTTATAAATTACACCGAGTAAATTCTCGTTATTATTAAATCAATTTCAAATTGTTATATTGAAGATTATTTATCTTTTCAAAGTATGATTCTGTTATACAATACGTGTTCTATTGTATATGTGACGCCCCCAAAATTAGGTATACATCACCTATTCTTGAGTCACCAGATACATGGTACAGAATTCAAATACAAGTTAATAATACAACTGTCGTGTACAATACGACAAAACATAAACTGTGAGTTTGAATACAAATATTGTCTACTAGAGAGTATACAAACTCAAAATGAGTCCTCATTATAATTATTATCACATTATTTCACAGAATAGTGAGGACTACTAATGCACCATCTAGGACCATCACTCTGTTCCCCGACTAGTCCCAAATATGTTCTCATTTCACGAAGAGAATAAAGAAAGAAAGGGTGAGCTCAACTAGCCCAAAGAAGAAATATTATGACTAAGATAATGCGAATAAATTATCATTAGCCTTCAACAGTTGTTAAACTGATAAAATATAACAAACATCAAGTTTAACTGCAATGGAACAAGCAATCCATTAGAAGAGTCAAGTAGAGAATAAAATCTACTATCTTCTATGATTTAAAAGGTTTTTCATGACTTTTATCGCTGAGACTCAGCTTAATAAATAATTCACATAATCGAATCACCCCTGCACTACGGCCAAGGATATTCTTTAGTATCACGACCACAATTATCCATGCACTACGGGCCAAGAATATTTGTGTATTCATTAATGGTCATGATCATGCCAACAACTGTCCATCAATGCACTACGGGCCAATGAGGACTTTTACCACATCATTTGTAACATTACGGTCATGATTACACCGAATAATCCCCGGTCATAATCACACCAAGTCCATCTATGCACCACAGCCACGATGACTTTCAAAAAAATATAAACATGAGGATGATGACAATGATATAAGAATTCAATAAAACAAGTTCAAGAATTAATTTATCCAGAACTAATAATGTCCAAATTGTCAACATGATACCGCTTTGAGAGTAAAATTCAAGAATGCTCGTAAGAATATTTCCATAAAAGATATTTGGATGAAGCGCAAATATCAAGGATATTCCACTAATTTCATGGAGTATAGAAGTCAAAACTTTAACCAACCGAGTATACTAAAGAATGGAATAACAAATGAAATCACCATACAAGCGTATTCAGATGTAGACATGTTATTCCAATGTAACACTAAATAACATAACCAAAATCGATTTAAATTACACCGGCTGGATGTTCCAAATGTAATAATAAAGAATGGAATAACAACAGAAATCACCATGCATGCGGTGCTTAGATGATGTGTTATTCCAACGTAAAACTAATAAGGACTTTAATCAGTCCGGACGTAAAACACATGCATGTGATATTCCAATGTAATAATAATAATAAAGACGGAATTCAGGTTCTAGCGTAAAAACGCATTTACGTGATATTCCAATGTAATAATAAAGACGGAATCAGTCCCACAGAAACGCACCGATGTGAGATATTCCAAATGTAATAATAAAGGCGGAATAATAGAAGAATGTCACCAAGTATAGGGTAGCCCACGATACAAAAGTTATTCCAACGAATAATAAAGAATGGAATAACATAAGTTCTCCTCATGAATACAAAAGAATAACACCCCTTACGAGTACAACAAATAATATTCCCTACCGTAAAAGAAACTGAATATAAGAGTAAGGAAGTAGCAGAATACTTTTCTAAAGTTTCTCTATAATTTCTCTCTCTAGAGTTTCAGTGAATTCGTAAGAAATAATGAATGAATGAGCTTCTATTTATAGATAAATGGATCACGATAAGAATCTAACTCATGAACTAGTCTAGATTGATTTACTTTAATCGACGGTCCATTTTAAATAAAATATAATATATTCTATTAATAATCTAATAAAACGAATAACTTTATAAAAGATTTTACTATACAAACACTATGCAGGCACTATGCAAATACTATGCATAATAAAATATAATATATTCTAATTATTGTCTAATAAAATAGATAACTTTATAAAAGTATTCTGTTTTATATAAAAAGATTTTATTATGCAGACACTATGCAACACTATGCATAATAGAATATAATATATTCTATTTATAGAATAACTTTATAAAAGTATTCTGTTTTATTACATTAATAATACCAATAAAACAAAACTGAGTGACTTATCACGTAAGCATCAATAATCAATACCGTGTGCTACTATGCAACCACACGTATTACTGTACTTTTAACACCGGGTGTTTCAACAGTTAACAGTAAAACTTTCGCCGTTATTTTCATAAAGTATTTTTGTCGTTTTCTTAATTCGAAAATAATTCCGTTGCGGGGTCCACCAATGATTATACCGTCGTACGGATATTCCCCGACAAAAAGAATATTCCCCGACCAATCGAATATTATATAACCACTTGCTTACATTTCAAAATTTGTAAATATTACCCACAACTATAACATTACATCAAATCAACACCATAATATTAAAAAAATTATTTCGAGAAAATTAAATCTTTATTCATAAAATCTGGGGTCTCACAATCTCCCCTCCTTATGAAATTTCGCCCTAGAAATTTACGTACGTACCTGGTATGCCGAAGAGGTGAGGATACCTTGGCTTCACTTCAAATTCTAACTCTTGAGGTATAACCTTTGAGCGCAAAATATATTTCAAGATTCTAACAGGTACACCTTTATACATTAAATTGTCCGCTATCTCGTCCGGTTCTAAATTAATAATGCGGTTCGGGTCGTCCACATATTTACGTAACATCGATACGTAAAAATGTTATGAACACGCGACATACTTGGCGGTAAAACGAGTCTATAGGCCAAAGTTTCTACTTCATCGAGAATTTCAAATGGGCCAATTAAATCGAGGATTGAGATTTCCTCTCTTCATCGATTCTTGCTTCTAGAATAACGCCCTCTTGAACCATCTTACTCACATTCATCAGCTCTAAGTATGTAGCTTGAGCGGCTTTAACTTTATCGATTAAAGTCGATTCTTCTCATATATTTGTTATCTTCACGTGGGTCCCTAGAGTCTTTAACTCTATCTCCATCATTTGTAAGTTTTACGAAATGGGTCTTTGTGTTAACAACATCACACTCGTAAACGCATACGATCTTCTACTCAATGCGTCAGCTACCACGTTCAATTTTCCCTCGATGATATTGAATGGTACGATCGTAATCTTCAACAGCTCGAGCCAACGTCTTTGGCACGTTATACGTTCATTTTAGATGAAGAAATATTTGAGGGTTTAAGAAATGGGTTTTGTCAGATCATTCAATACAAAATTCAATTTCACGCCTAGGGTAGGCTAAGAAGTCTTCAAGAATACGTCAGAAATTTATTAACAATAGAAATATCATTCAAAATCGTGACTCTCATCCAAGACTTGGATAAGACGTCACATTGATACCTATCAACTTGTCATCGCTATTCACGATGTTGCCTTACAAAAGTCCGGCTTCGGCATTCCACACAAGAAAGTCAACAACGAAAGGACCGGGGCTCTTTACTTATGGCTTGATATGACAATGATTTACTTTAGTGGTTTGGTTGCTTGAATTCGCATAACAGGTTGGTTAAGAATATGAAAGCTAACAACCTTACAAAAAGCATGATGAGTAGTTAACCAATCAATTCCTAAAATCACATCAAAAGTAAGTATTTTCAAAGAGACAAGATCGACACGTAACGTGAAAGTGTTGATTTGAACAAGATTTATAAATAGTGGAGGTAACGAAGGTTTCTCCCAACAGATATATCAAAGTCTAACTTCTCTGGAGTTAACTTCAAACATTGAACACAACTAGGTGACATAAAAGAGTAAGTAGAACTGGTATCTAATAAGGTATAAACTTCGCAAGAGTTTATCATTAACTTACCCGTAATAACTTTGTTCGGGTTCCTCGACAAACGCTCTCACTTAAACTACTGGATTTAACTTTGCTATAGGCCCTTAAGTGCTTCGTCCCATTCCTGATCCATGATTTGAATCATTATTCTCCAATCCATATCGAATTGGGGTTGACTGCTATGCACAGGGTAATTTCGAATTCGATGTTAGATTCTCCCAATTGTTGTCCAAAAAGAAAAATTCATTTCATCTATTTTGGCTTTATTGGATCGGACGTCTTTTTCTACAATATCTACACGTCGTGTGGCTTTTACCCATCGCCATCTATTCTAATTGCTCATTTGTTTCGCTTTCATCGTAACTTTGATCATAGCATTCTCGATTCCAAATCTAATATCTTATACTCGCAAAAGAGTGCTTCGCTCAAGCATCGCACATCTGCAACACAATTTTGAATGGTTACATCTCTTTGCTCCACGACCACCGTCGTTCTTCAAATTTCGCTTCTTCTAACTCATGAATACGATTTTTTAATGCTAAATTTTGATCATAAAATTCTTCTAATAAATTCTCCTCTGGTTCCTCTTCTTCCTCTTCTTCCTCACTCTCACCGCTACCTCAGAATTAGCTCTAAATGCAACTATTAGTTCTTCACGCACCACGTAGATATCTCTAATTTCTTCTTCGTTTAACATCACATTAACCTGGTTAGTGATTAAAGGTGTCTAAACAGTCTCATGTGCTTCATTGCTTATCTCAATATTTTCAGATGCCATTTGCAAATACTGCAACAAAACAAAGGTTGATTGACATGTAACATATTATCCATATACTCTGACCGACCAATTAAATATCAAATAAACTTAGGTAGGCCATACTAGCGAAGGAATTCCCCGTCTCTCCCCTCCTAGTTCTTGTCTCACATCTCAGCTAGGGATCATATCCCTAAGCTTTGATACCAACTGTGACGCCCCCAAAATTAGGTATACATCACCTATTCTTGAGTCGCCAGATACATGGTACAGAATTCAAATATAACTTAATAATACAACTGTCGTGTACAATACGACAAAACATACACTGTGAGTTTGAATACAAATATTGTCTACTACAGAGAATACAAACTCAAAAGGAGTCCTCATTATAATTATTATCACATTATTTCACAGAATAGTGAGGACTACTAATGCACCATCTAGGACCATCACTGTTCCCCGACTAGTCTCAAATTCGTTCTCATTTCACAAGAGAACGGTGAAAGAAAGGGTGAGCTCAACTAGCCCAAAGAAGAAATATTATGACTAAGATAATGTAGAATAAATTATCATTAACCTTCAACAAAGGTTAAACTGATAAAATATAACAAACATCAAGTTTAACTACAGCGGAACAAGCAATCCATTAGAAGAGTCAAGTAGAGAATAAAATCTACTATCTTCTATGATTTATAAGGTTTTCATGATTTTTATCGTTGAGACTCACCTTAATAAATAATCCACATCATCGAATCACCCCTACACTACTACCAATGATATTCTTTAGTATCACGACCACAATTATCCATGCACTACGGGCCAAGAATATTTGGTATTCATTAATGGTCATGATCATGCCAACAATCGTCCATCAATGCACTACGGCCAATGAGAACTTTTACCACATCATTTGTAACATTACTATTCCATGATTACAATCAATAATCCCTCGTCATAATCATACCAAGTCCATCTATGCACTACGGACCACGGATGACTTTCAAAAAAATATAAACATGAGGATGATGACAATGATATAAGAATTCAATAAAACAAGTTCAAGAATTAATTTATCCAGGAACTAATAATGTCCAAATTGTCAACATGATACTGCTTTGTAGAGTAAAATTCAAGAATGCTCAGAAAATATTTCCACGAAAAGATACTAGATGAGCGTAAATATCAAGGATATTCCACTAATTTCATGGAGTATAGAAGTCAAAACTTTAACCAACTGAGTATAATAAAGAAAGAAATAACAAAAGAAATCACCATGCATGCGGTACTTCGCATGGACAGGTTATTCCAACAGAATACTAAATAACGGAACTAGGTCAGGCGAAATTCGCACCGACAGGATGTTCCAATAGAATAATAAAGAATGGAATAACAACAAAAATCACCATACATGCAGTACTTCGCATAGACAGGTTATTCCAACAGAATACTAATAAGGACGAAATCAGGTCCGGAGTAAAACGCACAGACAAGATATTCTAACAGAATAATAATAAAGACGGAACCAGGTCCGGCGTAAATTTCACAGACAGGATATTCTAACAGAATAATAAAAACGGAATGAGGTCCATGAAAACGCATGCATGTGATATTCCAACAGAATAATAAAGACGGAATAATAGAAGAATGTCACCAAGTATAGGGTAGCCCACGTATACAGGTTATTCCAACAGAATAATAAAGAATGGAATAACATAAGTTCTCTTCATGAATACAAAAGAATAACACCCCTTACGAGTACAACAAATAATATTCTCTACCGTAAAAGAAACTGAATATAAGAGTAGGGAAGTAGCAGAATACTTTTCTATAGTTTCTCTATAATTTCTCTCTCTAGAGTTTCAGTGAATTCGTAAGAAATAATGAATAAATGAGCTTCTATTTATAGAAAAATGGACTACATAGTAACTAACTCATGAACGATCCAGATTGATTTACTTTAATCTGACGGTCCATATTTAAAGCAAAATTTTTTAAATAAAATATAATATATTCTATTTATAATCTAATAAAACGAATAACTTTATAAAAGATTTTACTATGCAAACACTATGCGCAGCACTATGCAAACATTTATGCATAATAAAATATAATATATTCTAATTATTGTCTAATAAAACAAATAACTTTATAAAAGTATTCTGTTTTATATAAAAAGATTTTACTATGCAAAATACTATGGAGACACTATGCAACACTATGCATAATAGAATATAATATATTTTATTTATAGAATAACTTTATAAAAGTATTCTGTTTTATTACATTAATAATACCAATAAAAAAACTGAGTGACTTATCACGTAAGCATCAATAATCAATACCATGTGCTACTATGCAACCACGCGTATTACTGTACTTTTAACACCGGGTGTTTCAACAGTTAACGGTAAAACTTCCACCGTTATTTTTATAAAGTTTTTTGTCGTTTTTCAATCCGACAATAATTCCTTTGCGGGGTTTACCAATGATTGTACCGTCGTACGAATATTCCCCGACAAAAAGAATATTCCCCGACCAATCGAATATTATATAATCACTTGCTTACTTTGCAAAATTTGTAAATATTACCCACAACTATAACATTACATCAAATCAACACCATAATATTAAAAAAAATTATTTCGAGAAAATTAAATCTTTATTCATAAAATCTGGGGTCTCACAGTATACCTCTTGAGATTGTTATTCAATTTAAATATTATTTATTGTTGAACCATATTAGACTAGTGAACCTTATTTGATTCGACTAGTCCATAGTTGATGAACGTTCTAAATTTTAGAACTCTTATTGATTTATCCAAACCAAACTTCCTTTGGTGCGGACTCTAATGTCAAACTGAGATGAACAACCATGTATAGGGATTACTTATGCGTTAGCATTAAGATATTGTTCACAGTATGGTACTAAGGGTTGATCCCCCTAAGTAAGAGTAGAAGAGTCCATAGTCTTATAACTGTTAAAGGTTTTAAGTATAACCCATGATAACCTAGGACATAGTTCAAGGTCTTATGGCCCTCAGAAATCTTTTGAATTCTTGTTATTCATTCTTGATTCAAAGGTTGAATTTTATTTCAGAAGTCCTTGATTCACTCGCATGTTATTATATATTGTTATTTCATTTTTAATCTTGTGGGAAATCATGCTCACTCTTGCGTAATAATAACATTGCAGTTAAGAACGAAAGGTACGACGAGCCTTCTACTAGCAAAGGCAAGGGCAAGATTAACAAGTGACGAAGACTTTGTTTTTTATGTGATATTGAATTTATGTTTTAGACTTATGTTAATGATGTGTAAGATGATTAATTATTTATGTTTTCCGCAGTTAAGATTTAAGGTTAGTATGACCTGGGATTTATGTATTCTTTCGATGTAACTCCTTAAGGAGAGGATTTATTTCTAATTATTAATGTTTTCATTGATTATGGGTAGATAGATATATGATGTTTGAATAATGAACACCAAATCATGTGGAAATTGAAGTACCTGGATTTGGGGGTGTCACACTTATAATGGATCTTTAAGTGGAACGGTGATTATGTAACCTTGGTTTTCAGTTTAATAAGCTATTATGCAGTTTATCTATATTAATTTGAGCTTAAGTTTATCAATTTCCTGATCAACAATTTTATGTGGATTTGTATGAATTCGAGAGATGAAATATGAATCTAGACTTAATTAATATAGCATGTGTTCTTGATTTATGTGAATGAACAGAATCTGGATGTATGTTAGGGTAGAGATATGTTTGACATCGCATGTAATCATAAAGAGAACTTGAACTTAAACCTTCTTTAATTATAATTCACATAAAGATATAGTGAGTTAGTTAATTAAGGTGTTTAACTTAATTCAATCTTAATTATGGATTTGGGTTAATACGGTGTTAATACATCGAGAGGTGGTTAATACTACTTATGTGCTATTGATTAATAAACTGGGATAGTGAATTAAACTAGAATAAGGGAATAATAATCAGAGGGATGCTTAGAGTGAAGTTGTAAGCCTAACTCTCCAATATTTGTTTGAAAATTCAGTTTTAGGGTTTGTTGGTATTTAGTTGATTTTTAATAGTTTCAATATTTTCGCTATAAACTGGAAATTGATTAGTTTAATAAAATTACGATTAATAGAAGATTGGTAATTATGAAGTTAATTTCTGGCTAAGTCTCTGAGGGAACGATACTATACTTACTATTATATTACTTGTTGACCACGTATACTTGCGTGTTGTGCGTATATAGATTTTACCCAATAATCATTGGTTCTTGTAGGACATTGTTGTGTAGAAATGTATGTATAAGGTGTTGAGACGGCGAAATGTGGGGTCAAGGTGGCAAGATAATGACTTTGCCCTCACCGGTTATCTTCTGTCAATGATAAAGCGTGACGCCGCTCTCACGAGTTATCTCTAAGATTGGACTGCTACAAGTGTTGAAGGTCCTCCGTGTCATCTATGAGGTGTGCATGTCTTCCCGGTGTTATCTCCGGGTCTTTTTCTGAGTGCCTTGGTGTGAGTGTCAAGGTTGAATACGAGACCCCAAATTTTATGAATAAAGATTTAATTTTCTCAAAATAAGTTTTTTTATATTATGGTGTTGATTTGATGTGATGTTATAGTTGTGGGTAATATTTATAAATTTTGCAAAGTAATCAAGTGGTTGTATAATATTCGATTGGTCGGGGAATATTCTTTTTGTTGGGGAATATCCGCATTTACTAATGTACAATCATTAGTGGACCCATAGAATGTAATTATTGTTTGACAGAGAAAACGACAAAAATATTTTTATGAAAATAACGGGCGGAAGTTTTACAGTTAACTGTTGAAACACCCTATGTTAAAAATGTACAAGAATACGCTGCGTGGTTGCATAAAGAAGACACTACAGTATTGATTATTGATGCTTACGTGAGAAGTCACTCGCTTATACTCAATTATTGCTACTGATAATTTCGCATCATATCTCTCATATTATTGATTTAATTATTGTTACAAAGATCATCTCGCATAATATGATATATTGTTCAATCCAGTATTCGGACACTTTTCGTTGTTAGTACTATTCATGAGTTACTATTCACGAGTTACTATTCACGAAGTTACTATTCACGAAGTTACTATTCAAGAGTTACTATTCACCCATTCTTACTATTCACTCTAGTATTGTGCATTCTTGTATTTGGGTACAATATTATTTCATGAGGAGATGTGCTAATTTTTCGCATCATTGGTTGAAGATATAATAAGTAAGTCAATATGGATCACCGTGGTGGAGTTATAATAGTAAATCAATATGGATCATTGGTTTAAAGTTTTAATAGTAAATCAAGATAGAATCGTTGTTTTAATTTTTAATAGTAAACCAATATGGACCGTCTGCTTAATAGTAAATCAATCTGGACCGCTCATGAATTAGTTACTATTCATTCCATTTTCCTATAAATAAAGCTCATTCCTTCATTATTTCTTACTTAATTCAATTGAAACTCTAGAGAGAGAATTACAATAGAACCTATAGAAAAGTATTCTGCTACTTCCATACTCTTATATTCAGTTTCTTTTATGGTAAGGGGTATTATTTCTTTTGTATTCATGAAGAGAATTTCAGTTATTCCATTATTTATTATTCTCGTTGGAATAACTCAGATACGCTGAAGCTACCCTATACATGGTGACATTCTTCTAATATTCCGATCTTTATTATTCTCGTTTAATATCCTGCGTCTGCGTTCTGTGGGACACAATTCCATTATTTATTATTCGTAGGAATATCATGTCTGCAGCATTTACGCCGGACTGGTTCCATTATTTATTATTCCGTTTAATGTCCCGCCTCAAGCGCTGCGCTCTGGGACCGGGTTCCATTATTTATTATTCTCGCTTTAATGT
>CM035166.1:24100153-24313971 GCA_020205615.1 Panax quinquefolius
CAAATAATATTACAGAATCACAGTACTGGCAACCAGGTCGTTCCCAGGAAAGAGGGGGCTTTCCAATAAGAATTTCTCCTTACTGACGCACAATTAGGTGACCAAACCTCTCCTTAGACAGAACTTTCTAGACATTGCCAATAATATTTTTTAATAATATTATTCAGATAATATGAATTATTGCTTTGATAATGGAAAATACTGTGTAGTGACAATTATTGAAACAACAAAGAATATAAAATATGAACGCAAAGAATTATTGAATCAATAAAATAAAATATCGAATAAGAATTCATCAGTAATAATTATTGAGTAGTGCCTTCTTATGTAAGAATCAATAATTGGTGCAATACCGTAAGTTATTCTTTGTGCAACAACGCCAGACATCGTGTGTTTTAACCACCGGATATTCCAACAAAGGTTAATTCAGTAACAACTACACCGTTATTTATAAACAACTTATACTTGTCGCTTTCTTCATCCAATTGCTTTTTAGTTATGGGGCCCACAAAAGATCGCACTGGTCGCATTAATATTCCCCAACAAAGAAGAATATTCCACGACCAAAACGAATATTCCCAACAACAATGAATATTTTATAACCACTTACTTATTTTAAAATATTTACAAGATTTTACCCATAACTAACCACATTAATCAAATCAACCCTTACTATTTCAAAATGATAAATAGAGAAAATTAAATTTCATTTATTAATAATTTGGGGTCTTACATATTATGAATAAGATAATGCAGAATAAATTATCATTAGCCTTCAACATTGTTAAACTGATAGAATACAATAGCAATGAACAAGTTTAATCAGCAGCAAACAAACAATCCATTAAAAGAGTCAAGTAGAGAATAAAATCTACTATCTTTTATGATTTAAAAATGTTTTTCATCACTTTTATCGCTGAGACTCAGCTTAATAAATAATCCACATCATCAAATCATCCTTGCACTACAGGCCAAGAATATTATTTAGTATCACGACCACGGATTATCCATGCACTACGGGCCAAAGATAATCGTGTTTTCATCAACGGTCCTGATCTTGCCATAAAACAATTCATCTTTGCACCCTTGGCCAAAGAGAATCCATAGCCATAATCATACCAAAAACTGTCCATCAATGCACTACGGCAAATGAGGATTTTTACACCATCATTCATTACATTACGGTCATGATTACACCGAATAATCTTTGGTCATAATCATACCAAGTCCATCTATGCACTACAGGCCACAAATGACTTTATCCACATCATTTGTAACATTACGGTCATGATTACACCGAATAATCCCTGGTCATAATCATACCAAGTCCATCTATGCACTACAGGCCACATATGACTTTCAACATAATATAAACATGAGGATGATGACAATGACAAAATATTCAATAAAACAAGTGAAAGTAGTATGCACACAAGCCAATCATGTTTGATGATAAAGCATATACTTTGTAACAATCTTATTCATTTATTAATAAAAAGTATTAATTTATTAAAGACTTTTAATTATCTACATGATGCTGTTTTATAATATGTGATAAACCCATAGTTTTAAGCAATGCTTTTAGAATAATGATGATGATCATTCTAATGAGATCTAAATTCTTAGAAAGCTTAAAACTAAAATAGTTCCCAATCGTTGGATTACTAAATTGGGGATTAGTGAATCCGGATAGATTGGTACATACGTTGCTTGCTCATTGGATGAGGATGATTGATCTCATGATCATTTGTGTGGAGACACTAAAGCAAGTATGTAGGTGCTTATTAGAGAATAAGTTCACTGAACGTGGCTCGCTAAGGAATACCTAATGGAGTTTTATTTGCCTGTCAATAGGAATTCCAGTAGTGATAGTAGTACAAGTAATCCTTGGACTTGAGATCATCATAGTATCTTGTGTATGATGAGTTATACTTTGACTTATTCCTTAAGACCCTTAGGGTATATCAAAGGGTATGCTTGGGTATAATAAGTTGTACATGGAGATAATGTATGATCAATAAAGAATCTACCACTTCTAATAAAAGAAGAGAAATGTCCTATATGATTCGATAAATGACAACCCAAAGAGTCATTGGCATAAGGCGTAATGAAATTAGAAAGGAGTTTCTAATTTGCATTATTTGAGTTGTGCATTTAAGAGTCGAAATACATATAATTAAATAAAATAAGACTTGACAAGAATTCCATGTCTTATATTTAATTGGGACATTGTATGGTGGGAGGATTGAATTGTCTTTTAACTATTTACTCAAAGGTTCTTTTATGATTAATGTTGAAATCTATATTATCCGGAAAGTCGTTGATCGCTAGGGAGGCTTATCCCTATTGTAGAATAAATATTATTTATTTAAATAAATTTTAATTGTTTAATTTATTTATTTAAATAAGATTAGAATTGTTCTAATTGATTTATTCACAACCTAGGTTTAATATGGAGAACCTAAAGGGTCACACCATAAAAGGAAGAATAATTATTTAAGAAGTTAATGGCATAATCGTAATAATATGTTATGTATATTTAATTTAATCTATGGTGATAGAATAAATTAAATAGCTTAATATTTATTATTTAATATTTTAGAAATATTAAATATAAATTAATAAGAGGAGTCTTATTAATATTATTACAATTATTATTATTTTAATTTCTAAAAGAGTTTAGGAATTAATTTAATATAAGTACTCTCATTTATTCCTAATAGGATTAGGAGGGAAAATTAGTTAAAGGAGTTTAATTAATTATCCCTAATAAGATTAGGGAGCCCATTTAATTAAAAGAGTTTAATTAAATAATACCTTATTTTTATTAAATAAGGTTACCTGATATCTTTATAAGGGGAGTCTTATATCAGATATGAAATATACGTAATAATTCCAATTTGTTGGAGAGTACGCCTTTTCTATAGAGATAGAAAACTAGGGTTGAGCCAATATCCCTTCTTCTTGAATTCCTATTTTTCCTTGGTGGATCACCTCTAGAGGCCAAACACATGGGTGGCTGACGTTGATCAAAGGAAGGAACCAAACCCGGTGGATTCAAGGAGATCGCGGAGAAGTAGGAGGTGAACTCGTACCTGAGGAAGCTCGTTTCTACAAGGGTATAATTTCATAATTCGTTATCTTTTCGTTTAATTAATAATTGTGCATAAAGGGTGATCCGGGTATATGGTTTGTAAATTTTTTTAAACTCTGATTTTTTACACGCTTCCGCATTTTTTATGCAATTTGATTGCGTTCATAAATATTACAAACCTAACAGTGGCATCAGAGCCAAACCTTTATGTGAATTATTAATTGTCTAATTTAATATGTATATTGATATGTGTTTAGAACAATTTAATTGGGCATAATTTATTGTATAATTTTTTTTTTAAAATTGGTAATGCCGATTTTTTTTTGCTTCCAACATTCCCATTATTTACGTGGCATATAATGTTAAAGGGTTGATCTCCTGGCAAGGGTGCATATTCGCTTTATATACTTATAAGTAATATATGATTACTTTAGTTAACAGGATCACATGGTTGCCGTGAATCCCATTTTTTTTTCTGTCAATTTTTTTTTTTGAATGCTGATTCACGGATTAGCAGGTCATGCAATTTTAAAAAAAAAAAAAAGGGCAGATCATTGAATTTCGGATTTCAAGGGATCAGGAGCTTATATGATTATAACTCTTATATGATTATAACTCTTATATATTAACGGAAATCAAGTAGCAAGATTCTTGGAATGGCCACGTGCTTTTCTTTTTTATTTTTTTTTTATTTTTTAAGGAAAGGTACGGTTTTATAATATATATATATATATAAGCGTAATATATATTATATATATAATATATATATTTTAATAATTTTATTATTAAAATAAAAGGTTATTTCAATTTTAAAATAAAAGTTTATTTTAATCTTAAAATAAAAGATTTATTTTAATTTTAAAATTAAATTTCATGCTAACTAATTAGAGTTGGAATTTGATTCCATGATAACTAATTGGAGTTGAAATTGGATTGCCTAATTTCCTTAAATAAAGGAGTTTATTTAGATATGAAATAAGATTTCATATCATTCAAAATAAAAGAGTTTATTTGTGAATAGGAAAGAGAATCCTAATTTCCTTAAATAAAGGAGTTTATTTAAATATGAAATAAGATTTCAAATTAATTCAAAATAAAGGAGTTTATTTGTGAATAGGAAAGAAAATCCGTGTTTCCTTAAATAAAGGAGTTTATTTAAATATGAAATAAGATTTCATATTATTCAAAATAAAGGAGTTTATTTGTGAATAGGAAAGAAAATCAGTGTTTCCTTAAATAAAGGTGTTTATTTTTTTTACATAGAATTGGATTCCATAATTAATTAAAATAAAGGGGTTTATTTTGATTAAAGATTTTGATTAAAATAAAATAGTTTGTTTTATTCAAAATTGGATAAATTAAAATAAAATAGTTTTATTTTGATTTAAATTTGGATTAAAATAAAGGAGTTTATTTTGATTCAAAATTAGATTTTATACTAAGTAAATTTGCCCATTAAATGATATCAATATATATATTAAATGTTTATTATTCATAAGATGAATGTTATTTATTGATGCATATGGTGATGTGTATGATAATAAATAGGATTGATTATGGACTATTGACCAATATGATTGGATTTTATTTTAGTTGGATGCATGAATGTATGGGTTTTATTAAATGGGGTCTGCGTACCTCGTCTTCTCTAATTTTTTCTTAATGTAAATTCTATCTCCCTCCTATGTACTTCCCCTTGACCACTGATTAAGGTTTCTATTTATTTTAAATAGTTTTGTAATAGGAATAGTTAGAATTATTTTGAAAAATTGGAGATCAAGGAGCAAGGAGCGCTTGAAGACCCGTTTGTAATGGAGCCCAGGTTTAAATGTAATAGTTATATTTAAATATCATTTCTTGCACCCCTAGGGTTTGACCTTTTGGTTCACTTGGTGGCTCTAGTGAACCAAACTAGAATAAAAGTCCATAATCAATCCGGGTAGAATATAGTATTCTATATGTGCATACTTATACTATATATATTATATATTATGCAAACATGCTTCGCATGTTCATTAATATGACGTGTATTTTATATATATATATATGTGCATGCGTGCTAAACAAGATGAGACAAATTAATAACAAATCCCTCAATTTTTATATTAAGTCCTAAGCGTTCAAAGATATTTGGAATATCGAACGTCGCCTTCTAGCATGATAAAATTAATAGAGTATTAAATATTTAATATGAGTTTGTTGTGTCACCACAAGGCAAGTATTAAGTATTTAAGATGTTAATTTATCACATTTGATGCTTATAAAGAAAATTGAACAATATTGTTTTGTTGTGTCACCACAAGGATGATATTTTTCCTTTTTGAATATATGGAGTGCTAGGTCCGACTTAACTTGGATAATTTTGATTCGGATGTGCCACCACTGATCAAAATAATCTAAGAGGCAAAAAGAAAAGGAGTTGCATAGTTGATGTAATTGACAAAAGTTGTCTACCTATTTATTTATATATAGTTTGTTGTGTCACCACAAGGCTATATACATTTGAAATGGGATCCTTATTCTCACTAGCAAATCTTTAATTAGATTTTGCCGAACTATATAAGTGAGGGTAATATAGTTTGAAGAAAATAGTGGGAGATACCAATTTAAAACAAGACCTAAATTATTTTGGTAATTAATAAAAGAGTGTATGTTAAAATGTTGTTAATTACAAATTCATTTACAGAATTTTACAATGTCTAAATTACTATCACTGCGAAGCATATTAGATGCTATTTAATCGAACCGAATTAAACGGATTGATTAAGGAAATTGAGAATAGTTCTCACGGCTAAAAAGCTATCTTATATCCTTAATATGTCTATCCCTGCAATGGTTGCAGACAATGCCTCTGAGGAAGAGATTGCTACTTTTAGAAAGTGGCAAGATGATGCATGTGATTGGCTCGATGCATCATGCTTGCATCCATGAAAGTAACGAGCTTCAGCCACAAGACGATGAAACTATGGATGCTCCTACTATATTCCCCGCACATCAAGTAGTTGATGGTGAGGAAAGTAGGACCGATAGATATCGAGATATCTAAGGAGCTCTTCCGATCTAGAATGGCCAATGGCACTATAAATGCAGACAAAAAGTTCTTAACATAATCAATTTGATTGATCAATTAGGACAACAGGTTTTGTCATGGATGGAGAGTTGAGCCAAGATTTGATCTTGCACTCACTCTCGGACTCCTTTCACAATTGTTGTAAATTTTTCATATGGAAAAGCTAGATATCAGCCTCGCTGATTTGCTTAACATATTGAAAAATGTTGAGAGTCACTTTCCAACCAAGAAAGATCAAGTCTTACTGGTAGGGGCCAAAGGATCTTCTGAAAAGAAGAACGATTCAATGAAGGTAAATAGAAAGGAAAAAACAAAGGATAATAAGAACAAAACTGATACGGATAACAAAGGAGTTTGCTTCCACTGCAATAAGCCTGGACACTGGAAAGAAACTGCGAGAAGCATCTTGCAGAGGCTAACCAAAGAAGCTTAGTGAAGTTTCGGTTACAATACAGTTTTTGTTCATGATTGAAATAAATTTTTCTTTAAGTCAAGGTTCTACTTGGGTATTGGATACCGACTTTGGTTATCATAAATATAGATTTATGAAGGGACCAAGCAGAAGTAGAAAGCTAAACAAATATAAGTAATCCTATATGTGGGAAATGAAGTAAAGGTTGCATATTAGCCATAGAAACTTATAGTTTAGCAATGCCTACGGGAAAATCTATTGAGTCAATAAGTTGTTATTGTATTCCAGTTCTTGTTAAAAATATTATTTCCATTTTATTGTTGGACAATGAAATCTTTGGTATTATAATTAAGAACAATTGTTGTTCTATTTATAATAATAATGTTTTGTATAGAACTGAAATATTACTTAATGGATTTTGTATACTTGACTTACGTGAAAAATATATTTTATAAATTAAACAAACTAGTATAAGAAAAGGAGATGATCATTCAAAGAGTTGAATGTGTGTATTTGCAGAAATACAAGTGTGAATTATTTGAAAGGTTCAAAGAATTCAAAAAGTGAAACAAATTGACAAAGTATTAAGATTCTTTGATTAAATCAAGGAATAAATACTTGTGCAATAAGTTTCTAGATCATCTCAAATGGTTTTCTCATAATGGACGCCTCTTGATACGCAATAATTGATTGGTGTATCTGAAAGGAAAAATCGTACCTTGTTGGACATGGTGCGGTCCATAATGATTTTACCGACATTCCAAAGATCCTTCGGGATAATGTCCTAGAAATGGTCAGCATATCTACGAAAATGGTAACCTCAAAATCCAAATTTCAAGACTCCATAAAAGTTATGGACAGGGAGGATTCCTAATCTTAAGTTTGTTAAGATAAGGGGTTCCAACTTATGTGAAAAGGTTTCAAAAGGATAAGCTTGGGACAAGATTTGACATGTACAGATTTGTGGGACATCCTAAAGTAAGTTTAGGGTATATGTTCTATAATCATGCTTAGCAAAAGGTGTTTATTGCGAAACACGCTGCCTTCTAAGACAAGTGTGTTTATCATTGAAGGGGCTAGTGGGAGGATAATAGATCTTGAAGAGTTCAAGAACCACAAAACACTGTAAGTCAAATAAAGGGAACCTATAGATATACCTATTGTACCACAACCAAATCGTAAATCTGGAATAGTACCGAAGATACCTAGGAGGTATGGATTCATCATAGATGATGATGATGAGGTACACATCATAGAAGATGATGATCCAGTTATATACGATGAGGTAAGAGTTCTAGTGTGTACAAAAGGGGACAATTGGGAGCGCCGTGACATTCCTAATATTATATGTTGATATACTACGGATAAGGAATGACATACTAATGCTACAATCAGTAATGATAAAGTTGTCTAAACATTCCTCCATGAATGGTTTGGGAAGAGTATCTTAATTGGGGATACAAATCTATATAGATAGATTTAAAAAGATGCTCGAATTAACCCAAGGAACGTATATTCATTTGATGCTAAAGTTGTTTAGCATGGCAAACTCCAAGAGTTGTCTCATGTTGATGAGCTATGGAGTGTATCTCTCTTAATAGTCCCCAAAGACTCCAAAAGAGAGATCACATGAGTAACTATCATGTATGCAATGAAATATACAAGACCTGATGTTGATCAGTCATATTCTGGAGAAGTTCACTGTGAGTCAGTGAAAAACATCTTAAAGTTCTTAACCAGCACTAAGGATGCGGTCATACATGGTGGGTCTGAATTAAAACTAGAGGGCTTAACAGACTTAAGTTTAATTTTCAGACAGACCAAGACAAAAGAAAATCCACTTTAAGGTAAAGTGTTATCTTGAACAGTGGTGCAGTGAATTGGAAAGGTTCCGAACTGACAAAAGAGTTCTTTGGTTTAGTGATAAAGACAAAGTATATAGCTATAAATGAAGTATGAGTTGATTGTTTGGATTAAAAGTTCATTACAGAACTAGGAATAGTTCCTAAGTCTCATCTTGGATCTAAACATGTGTTGTGGCATTTTCATTTGATTATTAGAATCATTGAAAGATGGGAAATCACTATAGAGATAGTGGACTCTCATGAACAACATTACATATCCATTAACTAATGCTTATCCAACAAAGCCAGGATAATCGTCACTTAGAGAGAAGAGTAGTATAGATACAATGACGATTGGCTTTAGTGCAAGTGGGAGATTGAAAGTAGTATGCACACAAGCCAATCATGTTTGATGATAAAGCATATACTTTGTAACAATCTTATTCATTTATTAATAAAAAGTATTAATTTATTAAAGGCTTTTAATTATCTACATGATCTTTGTTTTATAATATGTGATAAACCCATAGTTTTAAGCAATGCTTTTAGAATAATGATGATGATCATTCTAATGAGATCTAAATTCTTAGAAAGCTTAAAACTAAAATAGTTCCCAATCGTTGGATTACTAAATTGGGGATTAGTGAATCCGGATAGATTGGTACATACGTTGCTTGCTCATTGGATGAGGATGATTGATTTCATGATCATTTGTGTGGAGACACTAAAGCAAGTATGTAGGTGCTTATTAGAGAATAAGTTCACTGAACGTGGCTCGCTAAGGAATACCTAATGGAGTTTTATTTGCATGTCAATAGGAATTCCTGTAGTGATAGTAGTACAAGTAATCTTTGGACTTGAGATCATCATAGTATCTTGTGTATGATGAGTTATACTTTGACTTATTCCTTAAGACCCTTAGGGTATATCAAAGGGTATGCTTGGGTATAATAAGTTGTACATGGAGATAATGTATGATCAATAAAGAATCTACCACTTCTAATAAAAGAAGAGAAATGTCCTATATGATTCGATAAATGACAACCCAGTAGTCATTGGCCAAGGCAGAATGAAATTAGAAAGGAGTTTCTAATTTGCATTATTTGGAGTTGTGCATTTAAGAGTCGAAATACATATAATTAAATAAAATAAGACTTGACAGTAATTCCATGTCTTATATTTAATTGGGACATTGTATGGTGGGAGGATTGAATTGTACGGTAACTATTTACTCAAAGGTTCTTTTATGATTAATGTTGAAATCTATATTATCTGGAAAGTCGTTGATCGCTAGGGAGGCTTATCCCTATTGTAGAATAAATATTATTTATTTAAATAAATTTTAATTGTTTAATTTATTTATTTAAATAAGATTAGAATTGTTCTAATTGATTTATTCACAACCGGTTTAATATGGAGAACCTAAAGGGTCACACCATAAAAGGAAGAATAATTATTTAAGAAGTTAATGGCATAATCGTAATAATATGTTATGTATATTTAATTTAATCTATGGTGATAGAATAAATTAAATAGCTTAATATTTATTATTTAATATTTTAGAAATATTAAATATAAATTAATAAGAGGAGTCTTATTAATATTATTACAATTATTATTATTTTAATTTCTAAAAGAGTTTAGGAATTAATTTAATATAAGTACTCTCATTTATTCCTAATAGGATTAGGAGGAAAAATTAGTTAAAGGAGTTTAATTAATTATCCCTAATAAGATTAGGGGAGCCCATTTAATTAAAAGAGTTTAATTAAATAATACCTTATTTTATTAAATAAGGTTACCTGATATCTTTATAAGGGGAGTCTTATATCAGATATGAAATATACGTAATAATTCCAATTTGTTGGAGAGTACGCCTTTTCTATAGAGATAGAAAACTAGGGTTGAGCCAATATCCCTTCTTCTTGAATTCCTATTTTTCCTTGGTGGATCACCTCTAGAGGCCAAACACATGGGTGGCTGACGTTGATCAAAGGAAGGAACCAAACCCGGTGGATTCAAGGAGATCGCGGAGAAGTAGGAGGTGAACTCGTACCTGAGGAAGCTCGTTTCTACAAGGGTATAATTTCATAATTCGTTATCTTTTCGTTTAATTAATAATTGTGCATAAAGGGTGATCCGGGTATATGGTTTGTAAATTTTTTTAAACTCTGATTTTTTACACGCTTCCGCATTTTTTATGCAATTTGATTGCGTTCATAAATATTACAAACCTAACAACAAGTTCAAGAATTAATTTATCCAGGAACCAATAACGTCCAAATTGTCAACATGATACTGCTTTGTGGAGTAAAATTCAAGAATGCTCAGAAGAATATTTACATGAAAAGATACTGGATGAAGCACAAATATCAAGGATATTCCACTAATTTCATGGATTATAGAAGTCAAAACTTTAACCAACTGAGTATAATAAAGAATGGAATAACAAAAGAAATCACCGAGCACGCGATAGACCGCATGCAGGCGTTTATTCCAAAGTAATAATAAATAACGGAATTGATTAAAACCAGAAATGCATGAGCAGGATATTCCAATGAGATAATAAAGAGCGGAACTAGGTCTCATGCGTGAAACGCATAAAACATGATATTCCAAATGTAATAATAAAAGATTTTAACCAGTCCCGTGAAACGCATGCATGACGAGATATTCCAACATAATTATAAAGACGGAACCGATTAAGCGCGTAGAGAACGCATGCATGTGATATTCAGCAATGAATAATAAAAAGACGGAACCAGTCCCATGAGAACGCATGAATAGGATATTCCAACGTAATAATAAAGATTTTAACCAGTCCCATGTAGAACGCATGAGCATGGATATTCCAAATGAATAATAAAGAATGGAATAATAGAAGAATTTCACCAAGTATGCGATACTTCGCATAGACAGGTTATTCCAACATAATAACAAAGAATGGAATAACAAAAGTTCTCTTCATGAAGACGAAAGAAAGAAATAATATCCCCTTCCTTAGAAGAAACTGGATATAGAAGTAGTGAAGTAGCATAATACTTTTCTTTTTTCTCTCTATAATTTCTCTCTATAATAATTGCTCTATAGCTTTAGTGAATTGGTGAGAAATGAAGGAAGAATGAGCTTCTATTTATAGAAAAATGTAATTTCGATAATTGCACGTTTTGGGGCTCGAAAAAGTGTAGTGCAATACCTCCAACTTTTTCTTCCTTTTTAATTTAGTCCTGCAAGTATTATCAATCTTGCACCAACTCCCCTAATAGTAAATCATGTGAATCAATAGTAAAATCATGTGACTCAATAGTAAATCATGCGAATCAATAATTCTAGAATGTGAAAATATAATTTACAGTATAGTACCTCCATCTATACCTCCATTTTTAACTTAGTCATGCAAGTATTATCAATCTTGCACCACCACCCCTAATAGTATAAGAATGTGAATCAATAGTACCTCGTGAATAGTAACTCGTGAATAGTAACTCATGAATAGTAACTCGTGAATAGTAACTCGTAAATAATAACTCGTGAATAGTACTCCGACACGAAAAGTGCTCCGAATACCCGAGTGAACAATATAACCTCCAGACATCAATTATCATCGAAATAAATGTCAATTTCCACTAACACTAACAATCCTAATACAATGGAACAATTAATTTCATCTTTAATCAACACAATTTATTCATCATTAATATTATAACTCACAATATTTAACAACCAGGTCGTGCCCAAAGAAAGAGGGGGGCTTTCCGATAAGGATTTCTCCTTATCATGCGCGAATTAGTGACCAAACCTCTCCTCGATGAAATTCTAGACATTGTCAATATTACAAATAATAATATGAATAACTTTGTCGTCTCAATTATTGATTTAATAATAATAAATATTATGCGGATGATCTTTGTGACAATAATTGAATCAATAATATGAGAGATATGATCGTGAATTCTTCAGAGTAATAAATGAGTATAACTGTGTGACTTCTCACGTAAGCATCAATAATCAATACCGTGTGTTACTATGCAACCACGCGTATTACTGTACTTTTACTACCGAGTAGTTCAATAGTTTTAACGGTAACACTTCCACCGTTATCTTTATAAAGTATTTTTGTCGTTTTCTCAATCCGACAATAATTCCGTTGTGGGATCCACCAATGATTGTACCTTCGTACGGATATTCCCCGACAAAAAGAATATTCCCCGACCAATTGAATATTGTATAACAACTTGCGTACTTTGCAAAATTTATAAATATTACCCACAACTATAACATTATATCAAATCCACACCATAATATTTAAAAAATTATTTCGAGAAAATTAAATCTTTATTCATAAAATCTGGGGTCTCACAGTTTCTGTACCATGTATTTGGCGACTCATAATAGGTTGGTTGGATTGGACCTATTTTGGGGGTGTCACAGTTGGTATCAGAGCCATAAGTAAAGAGCCCCGAGCCTCTATCTGGTGACTTCCTGTTGACGAGGGATGCACCGAAGCCAGACTCTCTGTAGGGGACGCCGTTCTGCGGTGGCAAGCTGATAGGTACCCTGGTGAGGTGCTGAAACAAGTTGGTGTCCAAAGTCACAGTTGGTATCAGAGCTTAGGGATATGGTCTCTGGCGGAGATCGGGGAATAGATCTAGGAGGGGAGAGACGAGTAAATCCTTCGCTAGTGTGTCATACCTAAGCTTATTTGTTGGTCGGTCATAATATAGGGGTATTATGTGATTTATTAATTTGTTAAATTAACCCTTATTTTATGGTAGTATTTGAGAATGTCGACTGAGAATGTTAACAGTGGAGTGAATGAGACCGTGGAGACACCTCTAATCATCAACCAGGTTAATGTGATTAGAGATATCTATGTGGTGATTGAGGAATTAAAAGTTGCACTCAAGCTAGTCGCAAAGGTAGCAACTGAGAGTGAGGAAGAAGAGGAACCTGAGGATGATTTATTAGAAGAACTTATTGATCAAAATGTAGAATTGCAAAATCGTATTCATGAGTTAGAAGAGCAGTCAAGAACTAAGCGAATTACGTCAGGAACAAAGGGATGCAACAATTCAAAATTGTATTACCCGATGTGCGAAGGTTGAATGTAAGCACTCTTTGGCGAGTATACGATATTAAAGTCGGAATCGAGAATTCAAATGTCAAGGAGCAAATCGAAAGAAAAAAAACAACCGAACGAGTGAGAATGAAAATGCATGGGTAAAAGTCGCATCGCCGCGTTGATATTGTGGAAAGAGAAGTCCTATTCTAAGAAAGCTAAAATAGATGATATGTATTTCTCTTTTTGGCAAAGAATTGGGAGAATCCAGCATCGAGTTTTGAATTACCCTAACGAGGAATCGAATGAAGTTATCACGAGTTAGTTAATTATAAATTTTTGCGAAGTTTATACATTACTCGATATCGGTTCTACTCATTCTTTTATCTCTATTGTTTGCGCTCAACGTTTAAATTTGACTCTGGAGAGATTAGACTTTGACTTATCGATTGAAAATCCGTTAGGAGAAACCTTCATTACATGTGCTATCAAAGTCTTGGATGAAAGTCACAGTTTTGAATGACATTTCTATTGTTAATAAATTTCATGACGTATTCTTGAAGACTTCTTAGCCTACCCCTAGAACATAAAATCAAATTTTGTATTGACCCCAGTACAAAACCCATTTCTTCAACCCTTAAATATTTTTTCACATAAAACGATAGTATCATGCCCCAAAGACGTTGGATTGAGCTGTTGAAGATTGCGATTATACCATTCAATACCATCGTAGGAAAAACGAACGTGGTAGCTGATGCGTTGAGCAGAAGATCGTATGCGTTTACAAGTGCGAATATACGAACCTACGTGAAGATAGTAAATATACAATTAGAACCGACTTTAATCGATAAATTTAAAGCTGCTCAAGCTACAGACCTAGAGTTGATGAATATGAAGAAGAAGATGCAAGAAGTCGTTATTCCAAAAGCGAGAATCGGCGATGTGAGGAAAGCTCAAACCTTCGATTTATTAGTCCATTTGAAATTCTCGATCGAATAGGAACTGTGGCCTATAGACTAGTTTTACCGCCAAGTATGACACGTGCTCATAACGTTTTTTGTGTATCAATGTTACGTAAATATATGGATGACCCTAACCACATTATTGAGTTAGAACCAGACGAGATAGCAGAAGATTTAACGTAAGAGGAGGTACCAGTCAAGATCTTGGATAGGAAGGAGCATGTCCTACGTACGTCAATTTCGAGGACGAAATTTCATAAGGAGGGGAGGTTGTAAGACCCCAACTTTTTATAAATAAAGATTTAATTTCTCTAATTATTATTTTGAAATAGTAAGGGGTTGATTTGATTAATGTGGTTAGTTATGGGTAAAATGCGCAAATATCTCAAATAAGCAAGTGGTTATAAAATATTCATTTTTGTCGGGGAATATTCATTTGGTCGTGGAATATTCTTCCCAATCAGAATATTGGTACGACGACGCTTGATCTTTTATGGGCCCCATAACGAAAAAGCGATTGGATGAAGAAAATGACAAGTATAAGTTATTTATAAATAACGATGTAGTTATTACTGATTAATCTTGTTGGAATACCCTGTGGTTAAAACACGATGTCTACGCTGTTGTTGCCAAGAAGACACGTGATATTGCACCAATTATTGATTCTTACGTAAGAAGGCACTACTTAATAATTGTTACACGATAATTACTTATTCAAAGATTTTATTTTATTGATTCAATAATTGTTGCGTTGATATTTTATATTACTGTTGTTTCAATAATTGTCTGTGACGCCCCCAAAATAGGTATACATCACCCATCTTGAGTCGTCAAATACATGATACAGAATTCAAATACAAACTTAAATATACAACATGAGCTGTGAGTTTTAATACAAATATTGTCATCTAGACAATATACAAACTCAATGGGGTCCTCATTACATTTATTATCACATTATTTCATAGAATAGTGAGGACTACTAATGTTATCATCTAGACCGTCACTCCGTTCCCCGACTAGTCCCTGCTACATTCTCATTTCCTAAAGAGAACAATGAAAGAAAGGGTGAGCTCAACTAGCTCAGTAAGAAATATTATGACTAAGATAATGCAGAATAAATTATCATTAGCCTTCAACAGTGTTAAATTGATACAATATAACAAACATCAAGTTTAACTGCAGCGGAACAAGAAATCCATTAGAAGAGTCAAGTAGAGAATAAAATCTACTATCTTCTATGATTTAAAAGGTTTTTCATCACTTTTATCGTTGAGACTCAGCTTAATAAATAATCCATATCATCAAATTATCCCTGCACTACAGGCCAAGGATATTCTTTAGTATCACGACCACGAATTATCTATGCACTACAGGCCAAAGATAATCGTGCTTTCATCAACGGTCCTGATCATGCCATAAAACAATTCATCTTTGTACTACGGCCAAAGAGAATCCATAGCCATAATCATACCAAAAACTGTCCATCAATGCACTACGGGCCAATGAGGACTTTTTCCACATCATTTGTAACATTACGATTATGATTATATCGAATAATCCCTGGTCATAATCATACCAAGTCCATCTATGCACTTCTGAATACGAGATGACTTTCAACATAATATAAACATGAGGATGATGACAATGATATAAGAATTCAATAAAACAAGTTCAAGAATTAATTTATTCAGGAACTAATAACGTCCAAATTGTCAACATGATACTTCTTTGTAGATTAAAATTCAAGAATGCTCAGAAGAATATTTCCATGAAAAGATACTAGATGAAGCGCAAATATCAGGGATATTCCCCTAATTTCATGGAGTATAGAAGTCAAAGTTTTAACCAACTGAGTATAATAAAGAATGGAATAACAAAAGAAATCACCATGCATGCGATAGATCATCGCATGTAGGTTATTCCAACGTAATAATAAATAACGGAACTAGGTCCCACAGAAAAGCATACGCACGAGGATATTCCAATGAATAATAAAGAATGGAACTAGGTCCCACGTAAAATGCACCTACTGGGATATTCCAACAAAATAATAAATAACGGAATCAGTGCCATGTAACGCATGCACAAGATATTCTTCGACGTAATAATAAAGAACGGAATATTAGAAGAATTTCACCATGTATGCGGTACTTGATAAACAAAGTTATTCCATCGAATAATAAAGAATGGAATAACAGAAGAATTTCACCAAGTATAGGGTAGCTCATGAGATATCTGAGTTATTCCAATGAATAATAAAGAATGGAATAACATAAGTTCTCTTCATAAATAAGAAAGAAAGAATACCCCTTACGAGTACAACAAATAATATCCCCTACCTTAGAAAGAAGAGTACTAGATATAGAAGTAGTGAAGTAGCAGAACACTTTTCTTCTTTCTCTCTATAGTTTCTCTCTCTGAGAGTTTGGGTGAATTCGTAAGAAATAATGAATGAATGAGCTTCTATTTATAGAAGAATGAATCGCATAATGTAACTAACTTCATGAACAGTGCAGATTGATTTACTTTAATCTGACGGTCCATATTTAAAGCAAAATCTTTTAAATAAAATATAATATATTCTATTTATAATCTAATAAAATGAATAACTTTATAAAAGATTTTACTATGCAAATACTATCTGCAGCACTATGCATAATAAAATATAATATATTCTAATTATTGTATAATAAAATAGATAATTTTATAAAAGTATTCTATTTTATATAAAAAGATTTTACTATGCAAAATACTATGCAGACATTATGCAAACACTATGCATAATAAAATATAATATATTCTATTTATAGAATAACTTTATAAAAGTATTCTGCTTTATATAAAAAGATTTTACTATGCAAAATACTATGCGCAGACATATACGCAACACTATGCATAATAGAATATAATATATTCTATTTTTAGAATAACTTTATAAAAGTATTTTATTTTATTACATTAATAATACCAATAAAATAAAACTGAGTGACTTATCACATAAGCATTAATAATCAATACCGTGTGCAACTATACAACCACACGTAAAAGACATGTGGTTCAATTTTTTCTGATAAAGGGCTATTTATTATGAATTATTGAAGTTCTGAAATTCCGGAATAATTGATTTTTGGAAGTTTTAAATAATTATTTTAAGAAAAACGTTTTTTTGGGCTGCACATGTGATATAAATGTGCTGAATTCAGTTGGTCTAAGGTGGGCTTGAAATTGTTTAATTATAATATTATTTTATTAAATTTTCTACTTTGGTGTTCTAAGCATTTTCCCATAAATAGGGTGCTTGGGTTAGAATTGAAAATCACACCAGAAACTGAAGTTTTCTCTCTCTTTCTCTCTCTATATTATCGAGCGTATTCTTGTGAGTATTTTGATACTTTGAGTATTGCTATACGGTGTAAGTTCTTTCAGCACTATATCCAGTATTCCAGTCAGAAGTACTATCCTTTTGAGGTAAGGGATGTTATTTTCTTCGTTAAGTGATATTATTTATTCAATATCATTATGCCGAAATATTGGTTGGAACTTTTTATCAAATTTGGAACTTTTTCATATCGGGGTTACTATTCATGAGTTAATATTCATGAGTTACTATTCACGAGTACTATTCACAAAGCATGATGATTTTCTTGTGGAATTTCTATCTTTTGGTGTCGGAGTTACTATTCACGTATACGACACTATTCACGAATACGACACTATTCACAGAAAAATTAAATTTTCTTTTCTGTGTCCAAGATTGTCTGTTATGATTCCTATCTTTGATTGGATCTATGTTTTGGTCTTCATTCTTGAATTTTACTCCACTCTGATTATTTATGAAGTATTTTTGAACTTGAATTGTTTAAAGTACGAATCCTTAATATTTGTTCTTTTGTTTCACTTTGGATTCGCTTTTCTTTAAAATATATTTTCATCATCCTCGGTCCTAAATGATGATATAACTCAATATCTTTGGCCCGTAGAAGCAAAGATGAATGATTTCTTGATGAATATCTTTGGCCAGTAGTGCAAAGATGAACATGTGTTGAGATGAACATGATCGATCGATGAATATCTTTGGCACAGAAGTGCAAAGATGACTATTTGATTCAAGATGTATATTGATTGATGTTACAGGATAAAATATCGATGATGGACTTTTAAATTAAGTAGATGATAGTAGATTTCATTCTCTACTTAACTCTTCTAATGAATTGTTGTTTCACGCCGCGAGTTGTTGATCTAAAACTTGTCATCATTGTATTATATCGATTTTTTCCTCGTTGAAGACTAAGGATAATTTGTTGTACATTATCTTAGTCATAATATTCTTTACTAGGCTAGTTGAGCTCACCCTTTTCCTTTTTGTTCCATTTTTCTTCTCGTGAGAGGCGAGAATATAAGCGAACTACTAGTCGGGTGTGGAGTAATGGTTCAAGACAGTTGTTTTAGTAGTCCTCACTATTTTGTAAAATAGTGTATCAATAATTTTAATGAGGACTCCTTTTGAGTTTGTATACTCTCTATTAGACAGTATTTGTATTTAAACTCACAGTTTATGTGTTGTCGTATTTTGCACGATAATTGTATTAATGAAGTTGTAGTTGTTTCTGTACCATGTATTTGGTGACTCAGAATAGGTTGGTTGGATTTGACCTATTTTGGGGGCGTCACAATAATGGCCCAACATTGCCCCACAGTCTTCCATCAAATAGAATATTTGATGGAAGAGTATATAAAAAATGGCCCAATCAGCAAAGAAGCCTAAACAAGACCTAATCATCAGAAAAAGCCTAATACCGAACGCCAAACCTTCAAATCCATCATCATCATCTCCCTTAAATGTGCCGCCCTCGAGATCCAAAAATAATTAAAAGGACAACACTATAAAGACCCATTTTCCCCAATTCATACGGTTTCACCTGCTTGTTTGAATTTAAAAAATATCTTGCTCTCTCCTACCTCTCAGTTCCATACCTTGAAAGTGCATCAATGGTAGGGGTGAGCATGGTGCGGTTTGGTGTGGTTTGAAGCCCAAACCACACCCGAAACTGCTTAGGTGCGGTTTGATAAATCCAAAACCGCACATGAAACCGCTTGTGATCGGTGTGGTGCGATTTTAAATAGTGCGGTGTGGTTTCATTTGGTGCAGTTTCGGTTCCAAAACCAATTGAAACAACAATTGATATAAAATAATCTCTCTGTTTTTGAAGTTGATATAAATTCATTAATGTAGACAAATACAAAAAGCACAATTGTTGATTCGTTTATAGTGGCAAGCAACACTTGTCCACACCTGTTGAATAAAAAACCCCAGCTGATGAAGCTTCAGACGTCAAAAAAATTGGATCTGGACTAATCCTATTTCTATAGACTGCAGTAGTTGTTTCAAGGTCATAAACAAATAGAAGTCCAAGCTTGGTGATCACGTATATCAAGCTATATTTATGGGAAATCTGCCAAATTACAAATCAGAATGTTAGATTAAACTCCAATCCACTGTACTATGAAGCGTGCCACACAACGGGCCTACATGGGCGCAACTGGAAAATCATCGGCAAAATCAGGAGGAAAAAATAGATTTTCTTGTTTCTTTGAAAACGATGGTTTCCTTGCAAAAGTAAGCAGAATTTAAAAATAATGATTGGTCTATAATTATATTCCAACACAAGAACAATACTGACATACTGAACCAAACATGAAGTAGGCACGATTGTATTATTGTTAATTCCACACAATTTAAAATGAAACAATTAATTAAAAGCTGGACTATGCAGCAAGAACCAAAAGATCATACTGAACCGGTGAACCCCAAGAAAGTAAAAATCAAAACAAGTACTTTCAATTTATTCAAACATGGCAACCCTTAAAAAGCATCTGAATCATTATAATAAGGAGAAACAAGCTTCAAACAACAAAATCCTTTGGTATACCTTCTCTTTTTCCTTTTCTACTTTTGACATCTGCTCAAATGACTTTGGTCACTCATCGACCACGCATTGCTCAAACGACTTGAATTCATCTATGAAGCATACCAAAAAAATTTTATATGTAAAAATATTTGAAAGTACAATAAAATCTAATAAAGAATTAAAAAATACAATAAACATATACCTTTTTCAATATTCTTGAATTGTTGAATTTCTTCCGATTGTTCTCGAATGTCAACAAAAGTTTGTGAATTGCATTGCCAATCTTGAGTACAAATCAATGCTTCGGCCATCCTAGGAGAGAGTGAACTCCTATATGCATCAATAGTCCTTACCCCAGTGCTAAAGGCGGATTCCGAAGCAACTGTAGAAATAGGCATACCCAATACATGCCTAACAATTTTTGATAGAATTGGAAACTTCACCGAATTCATTTTCCACCCACCCAAAACATTAAAGTTTTCATCTTTCTTCTCTCTACCATCCACCAAATATATATCAATCTATGTTTTTTCCCTAACCCCTTCAACTTGTTCTTGCATGTACTTTTCAAAGTCATCATCTAAATCCCCTTCCATGTTTACAGCAACAGAAGAAGAAATGTCACATCCATTATTATCTTTATAATAGTCAAACATTTCTTGTAGAGTCTTCACCACTTTTTCACACATTAATGTAGTTTTTGAAGATCCTTTCCCATAAAGTCTAGCAAAGAAAAATTCCAAATAATGCATCTTATATCTTGGATCTAAAGCAACAGAGACATATAACAAGAAATTAGAATTATCCAGATTGTCCCAATACTTGTCATATTTTTCTTTCATCCTTTTAGCCATATCTCTCATCAAAAGATCCCCACTTGAACACAATTTCACTATTGCCTCTTGCATTTTTACAAGTTTAATAAAAAAAAGATTTGAAGTGCAATATTTGGAACCAGATATTTTCATCGTGACATCATAAAAGATTTTCAAAAATTGAATGAAACACTTAACATTTTCAAAATCAATCCACTCTGGATATCCTTCAACCATTTTCTTCTTACTCTTTCTTCTCCTAGTATTATTCTCCTAAGCCTCCTCTTCCTCATGCTTAAAGAATATCTCATAATTAAGATCCTCAATAAGCATCCTATCAAAAGCCCCTTCATACTTTATGGTAATCTCCAACATCGTATATGTGGATTTCTACCTAGTCTCAACATCAAGACACACCATTTTCTCGCACTTTATTTTCTCTCTTTCCACACAAGTCTTAAATTTTGCAAGCCTTACCGGAGAGGATCTAACATACCTCACCCCATTTCGTATCCTAGAAATAGACACATGTTGATCTTTTAAGCCATCATTCATAACCAAGTTCAAAATATGAGCATAACATCTCAAATGTATATATTTATTCTCTAATATTGCTTCCGGGCCACAAAGAAAATTTTTCAAGTAGGAGATAGCGGTGTCATTCGAAGATGCATTATCTACCGTGATAGTAAATACACGATCTATCCCCCACTTTGTCAATAAATCATGTACTAATTTCCCAATTGCAACCCCTTTACGACTTTCAATTTGACAAAAGTTTAGAATTCTTTTACAAAGCTTTCAATCATCGTTAACCCAATGAGCCGTTAGACATATATAATTAACGTTTTAAACGAATGTCCAAGTATCCATTGTGAGGGAGACTCCTTGTGAGGTGACAATTTGCTTCAATTTCATCACTTCTTCCTTATAAAATTTTAGACAATCTCTAGCAACTGTCCAATGAGATGACATCTTAAACTTTGGTTCCGCATCACTCGTGAATTCTCTAAACCCCTCATGTTCCACAATACTAAAAGGTTGGTTATCTTTAATACACATTATTTCAATTCTTTTCCTTAACCTCTCTTGGTTAAATGTATGACTTTCAAGGTTATGAGTTGCGCTTGCACTTTTCTCTCTCTCTTCCTTTGTCAAAGCAACAAATTCTAAAGTCTTTTCTTTTTTATCTTTATTGATTCGGAGGGGGGATCTAACACAAAATTTATACAAATGATTAACCATTGAGCCCGTGCCATTCTTCCTAATGTTACATCCTACTACAACTTTAAAATATTTTCATTTTTCCTTCTCTTTACCCACTTCACAACCCTCTAATACCTCAAAATGTTCCCAAATAATCGAACACTTTTTACTCTTACATTCATCCTTATCTTCCTTTTTATCATCGTCTATGTTGATAGGATTGGCAACATTAGATGATACATGTTGATTCTGAAAATAAAAAGTATATAAAATGATAATTAACTACTACTTAGAAATACATAGCACTAGCATAATAAAAGAGTGTTGATTTTATACCTCATTAGCAACTTGTTGATTTTGTTGTTCAATATGTTGATCATTTGAAGGAATTTGAGGAGTAGAAGACATAATTTGGGGCTAGTTCAGCTTTTTACCTGGTAACTGGAATTTGAGGAGATCTTGATTAGAACTATGAAACAAAATTGAAATCAACCAAACACATTAATAAAGTATCCTAATAATTTTAGAGGTCTAAGTATGAAAATCCTAATAACATAATATATAAATCAACAGAGAAAAAAATAAAAAAAAGCCCTAGTTTTGTTACCTTATAAATCTCATATGCACAAGAAAAAACTGCAATAGAATGAGAAGAGAAGACAAGGTCTCGAGAAAAGGAGAAGTCGCGAACTCGTGGTGGCCTGGTAGACAGTGGTCGTAGTGTCACAGACTCACAGTGCTTGGCCAAAGAAGTTGTAGTGCTTTGAACCCTGAGCTCTTAATTTGTATGCACTATGCAGTACGCACTTAGGAAGTTAAGAGTTAGTAGTAGCCTTTGGCCCCTTTAGTTGCTTTGAAGATATTTAGATTAGAATGGATTTTTTTGTTTTGACCCACCAAGTTAAACTTGTTTATTAATCTGGCCCTTTGACTTTACTAACTTATAAATTCTATCCCTATTGAGTTTACCTATTAAAAAAAATTGAGCATAAGCTTCCCTTGTACTCCATCCGCCCCTTCATACATACACACACACACATGGTGCAGTTTCAGTTTTATAGGTGCGATTTTGACTAGTAACCAAACTGGAACCGTAAATTTGGTTATTCAACCAACCTAAAACCGCAACATACACCGGAATAGTTGGTACGGTTTTAATTGGTGCGGTTTTGGTTCCAATTTGGTTATTTGCTCAGCCCTAATCAATGGCTTCCCAAAATCCAGAAAATGTCATACCCATCTCTGTAACCCCAATATCAATCATTCCCCCATCACCTAATACTGCAACTAACTCCCCTACCACCAACTCTATGCCAGAACCAACTCTTAACACTGCTCCATCCTCTAGTAAAAACCCTCCAACAACCGATTCACAAAAAAACCCCTTAGAATACAACAAAGAAGACCAATTCCCCCACGCCAACACCCCCTTTCAACTCATAGAGGCTGACATTCGTGTGATCCGAGAACACTATCAAGTATCAGACACCCATCACCTGAGAACCCCCACTCCAACCAACCGTATGTATCACCGCCCCGATGGTTGGACCGCCATGCCCCTCACCCTTCTAGAGAAAGGGGTTCGTCTACCCCTCCACGCCTTCATCATCACTATTCTAGGGTTCATGGGCATCAGACTAGCCCAACTAGTGCCCAACTCCTACATCCACATATCCTTGCCTTCATCGCCTTCGGTCATGAGATAGGAATCCCTCCTTCAATTGACTTCTTCTCCTTATTCACCATTGGAAACTCTCGCGAACGAGATTTCAAAGTGTTAAGCAAACAAGCCCCAAAACCCAACTCTAAGTTTGAAAAATGCCCACTGATGGACACCCCTTCAAGCAACAAAGGGTGGCATAAGGAGTGGTTCTTCGTCACAGGACTTGAGATTTCCATGATCCTAGAATGGACTTCTCATAAACGCATTTCTCTGGACTTCAGCGACATCTCAGACGATCGTGTGATAGAGATGGCGAAGCTGCACGAGAAACTTCCTCTGAAGGAATAGAGCTTAGGCCTCTTGACCAAACAAGCATGGTTGTACGATCACAAATGTAAGTCCCGAACTTAATACTTGCACAATTTTTAATTTATTTTTAGTAACTATTCTCTAAAACCCTTCTACATCTTCTACAGTATTCCCCATCAAACCCACCTCGAGCGACCGAAGAGACCTCAAAGAATTCCTCTCTGCCAAACCAACCCAAACTTCCGCTGAACCCCAAAACACTAAACCCCGAATCACCGAACCCCAAATCACCGAACCAACCCCTGCCGAAGATTCAACACTACCTCACCTGAAGAAAAGAACGGCCAAAAAACTCAAACATATCACTATCCCTACACTTAATGAAAGCCTTCTTGACAGTTGACATGCCCATTGCCGAACGTACCCAAATCCTTTGAACCAAAAAGAAATGAGCCAAAATCACCCCTCTCTCAGCTGAAAAACTTAGGGTTCCCCAAATCAAAGCCAACCAAACTCCCAACATTCCAATCGAGATCAACGAAGCCAAGGAAACAGCTGAACCTGAATCTCCCCTTATCAGAAAAAGAAAACACGCTTCAGACAACCAACCCATCAATCAAAACTCCAACAATAATCCATATCCCAACTCCAACCGAACAACCAAGACCTTGTGATGCCCCCAAAATAGGTCCACACAACCCATTCTGAGTCACCAAATACATGGTACATAAACAACTACAAACTTCGTTCTTATAATTGTCGTACAAAATACGACAACACATATGCTGTGAGTTTAAATACAAATATTGTCTTCTAGATAATATCCAAACTCTAATAAGTCCTCATTACAATTATTGATACACTATTTTACAAAATAGTGAGGAATGCTAAAACAACTGTCTCGACCCATCACTCCACACCCCGACTAGTTCTCGTTATATTCTCGCCTCCTGAGAAGAAAAATGGAACAAAAAAGAAAAGGGTGAGCTCAACTAGTCCAGTAAAGAATATTATGACTAAGATAATGTAGAATAAATTATCGTTAGCCTTCAATATATCAGATAAAATATAATGGACAACAAGTTTTAGATCAATATTCACAGCGAAAATAACAATTCATTAGAAGAGTTAAGTAGAGAATGAAGTCTATTATCTTCTATGATTTAAAAGTCTATCATCAATATTTTATCTATGTAACTTCAATCAATATACATCTTGAACCAAATATTCATCTTTGCACTACGGGCCAAAGATATTCATTTGTATCACAAGTTGGTCATGTTCATCTCAACTTTGACGCCCTCAAATTTAGGTACTTGAAACCCGAACTCGGTGCTTCACGATACCATTTCTATGAGTGGAATAATACTAATAATAATAACAATAATATAAATATCAAACTTAATTTACATATATCAAAGTCTAAATCCTAGGTACGCGACCTATAAACATTCATTACATCATAGATAATAAATATCATTGTCTTAATAAACTTTAACTATTACATAGAATATTATAAAACTCATTCGAACAGCTTTCCTTTCCCTTTGTTCTTTCCTGAACCTTCTAGTTGATCATAATTAGCTGAAAACATTTAAATTTAAAGCAAGAATGAGCATTTGTGTGACGCCCCCAAAATTAGGTATACATCACCCATTTTGAGTCGCTAGATACATGGTACAAAATTTAAATACAACTTTATTTATACAACTGTTGAGCTATCGTATAGAATACGACCACAGTTAACTGTGAGTTTTAATACAAATGTATGTAACTCTCATGGTGCCTCGACCACAACCTTACAATGGTACTTTACATAAAAGTATAGTCAAAGACTGTTTTAGAAACTAAATCTTTGGGAAGTGCTCAAGGAAACCTTCGTACATACAGGAGGCCATGCGTACAGGTTATAATAGATATCATATGGCCACGTAATTATCCTTGGTTGACCCTAATAGACCCCCAAAGAAAAACGGGAAGATTACTATCATCTTCTTTCCAATGGTGAGTCTTCTCTTGACATATAACTATCTCCACTTGTCTCCAAGTGAATATTATATTTTAAATCAACTCCAAGATCATATAGGTAATGCCTAGTAAATATACTCGAAGAAGTGGATGTACACAACCACATCTTATGATAACACGAGGTTATATGTCATTAGACATCTTGTATGATAGTGACAAAACACCCTTCCAAAGTCAGTTCACTTCACTCACCTATTTGATTCACCAAATATAACTACTAAATGTTGTATAGAATACAATACACTTTTCTATACTGTTTAAGGAGAACCTCCACAACTAGAGACCACTGTTCTATTCCCCTGTTATCCCCGCTCGACCCGGCAACACTCTTACGACAACACTCTTATTACCTGAAAGGAATTGTGAAGTAGAAAGGGTGAGCACAACTAGCCCAGTAAAGAATATCATGACTAAAGATAATTAAATTATCAATAGATTTCATTAATAATAAATTAGAGATTTAGAACATATGGTAGATGATAAAACTTTTCAACCATAGTTGCAGCGGAACAAGCAATCCATTAGAAGAGTCAAATAGACCATCAGATCTATTATCTTCTCTATGTTAAAAGTTCACCAATAATGTTTTATTCCTATAACATCAATCAACAATTCACCACAATCATATGAATAACTCATAATCATAATTGTGATTCTAAATTCCTCTTCGCACCCGTGATCAAGATAATTTTCATCACCTATCTTCACCAAACATCAAAAATCATGGTTATACCAAATCACAATTCTTGTTCATAATCATACTAATAAATTCATCTTTTGCACTACTACCAAAGATATTCATTAACAATTCATCTTTGCACTACAAGCCAAAGACATACAACTATATTTTAGAAGAGTCAAGTAGAGCATGATATCTACTATCTTCTACAAATTAAAAGTGTATAACCAATATTTTATCGCTGAGATTCAGCTTAAATAATCCACATCATCGAATTATCCATGCACTACGGCCAATGATATTCGTTAGTATCACATCCATGAATTATCCATGCACTACGGCCAAAGATATTCATTATTATCACATCCATGAATTAATATTTCATCTCTGAGACTTAGCTCAATAATTAATCCATATCATCGAATCATCCCTGCACTACAGGCCAAAGATATTCATTAGTATCACGACCACGAATTATCCATGCACTACGGGCCAAAGATAATTGTGTTTTCATCAATGGTCCTAATCATGCCATAAAACAATTCATCTTTTCACCCTTGGCCGAAGAGAATCCATAGCCATAATCATACCAAAAACTGTCCATCAATGCACTACGGGCCAATGAGGACTTTTTCCACATCATTTGTAACATTACGGTCATGATTATACCGAATAATCCCTGGTCATAATCATATCAAGTCCATCTATGCACTACGACCAAAGATAACTTTCAACACAATATAAGCATGAGGATGATGACAATGATATAAGAATAAATCAAATGAGATAAATGATAAATATTAAACATTTATAATACAATTTATCCAACGTTCAATAATAACTAAATGTTATCAATCACTTAATAATCTCATAATCTAATATCATTAATATTATAATAATATTTTAATCATTTCTTAAACTTATAAATAATTTATTTTAATTGTTTACACTTTATCAAATAATGCATTTAATCATTCAAAAATGTCATACTCATAAGATTTCATCATCAATGATCAAATCCCTCATCAAAAATCTGCATATACCCTATATAGAATTCTCAAGCCATAAAATCTTATTTTCCAATTTTATTACTTCACATAACATATTTAATTCATTTTCTCATAACTAGTTTATTTTCATGAAAAATACCAAATCAGTCCCAAAAATATTTTTTTTTGGGATTTAGCATAATATAGTCCCATCTTGAACATATATTTTTCTCAGAATTTTTAAAATTCATTTACTATTTTTCATATGGCTAAAACTTCCGAATATTTAGACATTTATCATAAATTGTAATTTTGTCAAAAAAATTCTGAAATTTACAGGGTATACTCCTGTTATATACATGTACTCCCAATAAAAATTTCACCAATTTTGGAGTTAACCACAAGGAGTTATAAGAGTTTACTTTTAAAATAGTCTTTTCCCATAAAATCCATAACTCTTAATCTATACATCCAAAAATCGCCATTTTTGGACACAATTTAGAAAACTCATTAAATTATCATTTCAAATTTTTCCAGAATTTTTGAGGGTTAGAAAAATTACGAATCTGCCCCTGACAGAAACCCCTTTTTAATATATTCTATTTATAGAATAACTTTATAAAAGTATTCTATTTTATATAAAAAACTTTTCTGTTTTATTACATTAATAATACCAATAAAACAAAACTGAGTGACTTATCACATAAGCATCAATAATCAATACCGTGCTATTTACCAAAATAGAAATTTTTTTTGAATACTTTTATTTCATAAAATTCGGGGTCTCACAATTTGATTGCCCATCAAGTAATAACAACAATATATATTAGTTGAAAGAATTAAATATTTTCTTTGAATGACACTTCTACAACGAATCAACAGTTGTGAAGTAAGTTGAACCAAAAATAACAACATATCACTTCTATATAAAATTTTTGAAACTACGTACTGACTATAACTGGAGATCAGTCAACAGACTATGAACATTGTCTTTTATTTTTGAAAAGTTTAAACAGAACTTCATCTGTAAACCGTCATAACTTACAAGCATGGGGGGTGATCAACCCGTTATGCCCTGTATTGATCAATACTACATGCAAGAACGATATTATCGTTCATCTTATCCACCTCAAGTGCACAAAAGTTTTCCCATGTTCGGGATGTTTATATTTAGTCGAGAATTCAAACCAAAACAATCTAGTTGGATACAATAAAGTTCTATCTTGTTCAACAATATTTTTATATCTAGTTGAATCAAATAACTTAGACGGCTTTTTAAATCAACGTATACATACTGGAACCCAATAAGTATGTATAAACATGTGATTAAATACAATGATTATTCAAGTGAGGACACTTGTCTAACCCTATTTAGGAATAAGCGAACATAATAAATATCTGAATTATACAGTAATACTGTGTTGATAAATAATGATCGGATAATTTAAGAACTTGTATGAATACAAAGATTGGATGCATAATCGATAACAATAGAGTTAATAATCTGTCATAATGATAATATAATTCTGAAACTTTCTTACTCATGTCCATTGCATAAAGTAATGCAAAGTTAGGATGTGACGGCCCCAAAATCGGTATACATCACCTATTCTGAGTCGCTAGATATATGGTACAAAATTCAAATACAACTTAATTATACAACAGTCGTGTAAAATACGACTAAACATATGCTGTGAGTTTTAATAAGAATATTGTCATCTAGACAATATACAAACTCAATGGGGTCCTCATTACATTTATTATCACACTATTTCATAGAATAGTGAGGACTACTAATGCTATTATCTGGACCATCACTGCTCCCCGACTAGTCCCCCCCCACGCGTTCTCATTTCCTAAAAAGAACAATGAAAGCAAAAGGGTGAGCTCAACTAGCCCAAGAAGAAATATTATGACTAAGATAATGCGTAATAAATTATCATTAGCCTTCAACAAAGTTAAACCGATAAAATATGACAAACATCAAGTTTAATCTGCAATGAACAAGCAATCCATTAGAAGAGTCAAGTAGAGAATAAAATCTACTATCTTCTATGATTTAAAAGGTTTTCATGACTTTTATCATTTAGAGACTTAGCTTAATAAATAATCCATCATCATCCCCGCACTTTTCTACGAAGGATATTCATTAGTATCACAACCACAAATTATCCATGCACCACAGCCAAGGATATTCGTGTATTCATCAATGGTCATGATCATGCCAACAACTGTCCATCAATGCACTATGGGTCAATGAGGACTTTTTCCACATCATTTGTAACATTACGGTCATGATTACACCGAATAATCCATGGTCATAATCATACTAAGTCCATCTATGCACTACAGGCCATAGATGACTTTCAACATAATATAAACATGAGGATGATGACAATGATATAATAATTCAATAAAACAAGTTCAAGAATTAATTTATCCAGGAACTAATAATGTCCAAATTGTCAACATGATACTTCTTGGTAGAGTAACACTCAAGAATGCTCAGAAGAATATTTCCATAAAAAGATATTGGATGAAGCGCAAATATCAAGGATATTCCACTAATTTCATAGAGTATAGAAGTCAAAACTTTAACCAACTGAGTATAATAAAAAATGGAATAACAAAAGAAATCACCAAGCATGCGATAGACCGCACAGACAGGTTATTCTAACAGAATAATAAATAATGGAACCAGTCACGATAAACGCATGCCAAGTGATATTCCAATGTAATAATAAATAATGGAACCTGGTCATGCGTAAATGCACCGACAGGATATTCCTACAAAATAATAAATAATGGAACCAAGTCATACGTAAACGCACAGACATGATGTTCCAACAGAATAATAAACAACGGAACCAGGTCATGCGTAAACGCACAAACAGGATGTCCTAACAGAATAATAAATAATGGAATAATAGAAGAATTTCACCAAGTATAGGGTATCCCGCGTATACAGGTTATTCCAACAGAATAATAAAGAATGGAATAACAAAAGAATTTCAGCAATAATAAAGATGGAATACCCTGAACGAGTACAATAAATAATATCCCTTACTGTAAAGAAGAGTATTTTGACTGGTAGGGCGAGGATATACTCAAAGAGAACTTGTACTATGCTCAAAGCTTTCTTAAACTCTAAAGAAATACGCTCAAGATTATAGAAGAAGAACTCTCTCTATAGTTTCTCTCTCTAGAGTTTCAGTGAATTCGTAAGAACTAATGAAGGAATGAGCTTATTTATAGAAGAATAGATCGCATAAGAATAACTAATTCATGAACTATCCATTGATTTACTTTAAATGGATTTATCCCAAATTGGTTTACAATAAAATATAATATATTCTATTTATATTCTAATAAAACGAATAACTTTATAAAAGTATTCTGTTTTATATAAAAAGATTTTATTATGCAAATACTATGTAAATTTATGCAAACACTATGCATAATAAAATATAATATATTCTAATTATTGTCTAATAAAACAAATAACTTTATAAAAGTATTCTGCTTTTATATAAAAGATTTTACTATTAGTATTATATAATAAAATGAATAACTTTATAAAAGTATTCTATTTTATATAAAAAGCTTTTCTTTTTTATTTCATTAATAATACTAATAAAATAAAACTCATCATCATTATTATAATTCACAATATTAATCGACCGAATTCGCTCCTCGTGAAAGAGGGGCTTTCAATAAGGATTTCTCCCCATCGCGCGCGCGCATTAGGTGATCAAACCTCTCCTCGATGTAACTTCTGACATCGTTAATATTGCAAATGATAATATTAATAACTTTGTCATCTCAATTATTGATTATAAAATATTGACAATAATTGAATCAAATAATGTTAGATACTACTATGCACCAATTACTGTAACAAAAATTGAACAAAACTGATTGACTTCTCACGTAAGCATCAATAATCAATACCGTGTGCTACTTAGCAACTACGCGTATTACTGTACTTTTAACACCGGGTGTTTCAACGGTAAAACTTCCGCCGTTATTTTCATAAAGTATTTTTGCCGTTTTCTCAATCCGACAATAATTCCGTTAGGGGTCCACCAATGATTGTGCATTGTATGAATATTCCCTGTTAAAATGAATATTCCCCACCAATCGAATATTATATAACAACTTATGTACTTTGCAAAATTTATAAATATTACCCACAACTATAACATTATATCAAATTCATTCCATAATATTCAAAATGATATTTATAGAAAATTCATCTTTATTCATAAAAGTTGGGGTCTTACAACCTCCCATTCTTATGAAATTTCGCCCTCGAAATTAGGGTACGCACCTGGTATGTCGAAGAGGTAAGGATACCTTGATTTCATTTCGATTCTAACTCCCAAGTCATTTCCTCAACATCGTGGTTTCTCCACAAAACTTTGACTTGAGGTATAACCTTGGAGCGTAGAACATGTTCCTTCTTATCCAAGATTTGAACAGGAACCTCTTCATACGTCAAATCTTCCGCTATTTCGTCCGATTCTAACTCAATAATGTGGTTCGGGTCTTCCACATATTTACGTAACATGGATATGTGAAAAATGTTATGAACACGAGACATACTTGGCGGTAAAGCGAGTCTATAGGCTACAGTTCCTACTCGATCGATGATTAAAAATGGGCCGATGAATCGAGGATTGAGCTTTCCTCTCTTTCCAAATCTCGTAACTCCTTTCCATGGAACAACACGTAACAACACATGATCTCCTATATCAAATTCCACGTCCTTTCGATGAAGATCAGCATAACTCTTTTGTCGATCTTGTGAGGTTTTTATACGTTGTCGGATCGTTTGAATCTTTTCCGTAGTCATACGTACCAACTTCGGTCCCAACAACGTTGCTTCACCCACCTCATCCCAGCATACTGGAGAATGACACTTTCTTCCTTACAACGCCTCAAATGGAGTCATGCCAATACTTGCTTGATAACTGTTGTTGTAGGAAAATTCCACCAATGGTAAGAACTTATCCCAACTTCCCTTGAAGTCAAGGACACAAAGTCTTAATAAATCTTCAAGAGTTTGAATAGTCCTCTCCGACTGCCCGTCTATTTGAGGATGATATGCCGAGCTAAATCGTAAATCTATGCCCATAGCTTTCTACAAACTAACCCAAAATAGTGAAGTGAATCTTGGGTCTCGATCAGAAACTATGGATACTGGCATACCATGCAGTCTTACAATCTCGTTTATGTACATGCGAGCAAGACGTTCAAGTGTATAAGTTTCTCGTATTGGTAAGAAATGAGCCGACTTTGGTCAATTTATCAACAATGACCCAAATCGCATCTATACCTTGAGAAACCTTAGGAAGACCAAGAAGCAAAATCCATGGTAATGTGCTCCCACTTCCATTCTGGAATTTCAAGTGGTTGCAATGGACCTTTTGGTACTTGATGCTCCGCTTTAACTCGTTGACAAGTTAGACACCTTAAGATAAACAACGCTATCTCTCTCTTCATATTGCTCCCACCAAAATGTATGATCGAATATCATGATACATTTTGGTACTCCTGTGATGGATTGCAAACGGTGTGTGTTGTGCGCCTCCATCATGATTTTATACTTTAAATCAGGATTATTAGGAACACAAAGTCTGGAGTTGACTCTAAGTATTCCTTCTTCATCGATTCTTGCTTCCGGTAAAGCACCATCTTGCACTTTCTTCCTCATACGCATCAGCTCCAGGTCTGTAGCTTGAACAACTTTAACTTTATCAATTAAAGTCGGTTCTACTCGTATATTTGCCATCATCACATGGGTCCCTGGAGTCTTTAAATCTATCTCCATCCTTTGCAAGTCACACAAAATGGGCCTTTGTGTTGACAATATCACACTCGTACTTGCATATGATCTTCTACTCAATGCGTCAGCTACCACGTTCGCTTTTCTAGGATGGTATTGGATGGTAGGATCATAATCTTTCAACAGTTCAAGCCAACGTTGTTGTCGTATTTTGAGTTCCTTTTGAGTGAAGAAATATTTGAGGCTTTTATGATCCGTAAAGATCTCCACCTTCTCCTCATATAAGTAATGCCTCCAAATTTTAAGTGCTAAGACAACAGCTGCTAACTCTAGGTCATGAGTAGGATAATTCCTCTCATATTCTTTGAGTTGTCTTGAGGCATAGGCTATGACTTTCCCATGTTGCATGAGAACACATCCCAACCCTTTGCCCAAAGAATCACCGTGATGACAAATCCTCCGAGCCAAATGGTATTGTCGAACAGTCTTTGAAATGAGTCTCCTCTTGAGTTCTTGAAAACTCTTCTCACATTCTTCGCTCCAACCGAACTTTGTATCTTTCCGAGTCAGCTGAGTTAATGGAGTAGCTATTCGAGAAAATCCTTCCACGAATCTCCGATAATAACCAAACTAAACCGAGAAAGCTACGTATTTCATCCATTTGATTTAGGTTGCTCCCAGCTTTGAATTGCTTCAATTTTTTCGTCGTCAACAGATATTCCATGACTTGATACTACGTGCCCAAGGAATGCTACTTCCTCAAGCCAGTAACTCACATTTCTTCAACTTGGCATAAAGCTTGTATTCACGGCTTTTTTTTGAGTGTCGACCTCAAGTGTTGCTCATGATCTTCACGGTTTTGGAATAAATAAGGATGTCATCAATAAAGGCGACCACAAAGTGATCCAAATATTCCTTGAATACTCAGTTCATCATATCCATGAAGGAAGCATGAGCATTAGTCAATCCAAAGGACATGACTAGGAATTCATAATGCCCGTATCGAGTTCTGAAAGCCGTCTTTGGAATGTCATCGGTTCTAATCTTTAATTGGTGATATCCGGAATGAAGAACAATCTTTGAAAAGAATTTGGCTCCTTACAACTGGTCAAACAGGTCATCAATACGTGGCAATGGGTATCTATTTTTGATGGTGACATGATTCAACTCCCGATAATCAATACAAAGTCGCATACTCCCATCTTTCTTCTTCACGAATAGAACAGAGCACCCCAAGGAGACGTACTAGACGAATGAAACCAATGTCTAACAATTCCTCGCAATTGGGTCTTTAACTCCTAAAGTTCAATAGAGCCATTCGATATAGGGCTTTGGAAATGGGTTTTGTACTTGGGTTCAAGTTCGATAAAAAATTCAATTTCACGCCTGGGGTAGGCCAGTAGTTCTTCGTGGAATACGTCGAAATTTATTAACAATAGAAATATCATTTAAAACTGACGTATTTTTGTTTAGATCCGTGACATGAGCTAAGAAAGCTTAACATTCATTTTTCAATAAACGAATAGCTTTATGGCTTGAGATGACCGTGATTGATTTTAATGGTTTGGTCACTTGAATTCACATAATAGGTTGATTAGGAATATGAAAGCTAACAACCTTATGAAAATAATCAATTTTAGCATGATGAGTAGTTAACCAATCAATCCCTAGAATCACATCAAATGCAAGTATTTTCAATGAAATAAGATCGACAGGTAATGTGAGGGTACCAATTTGAACCAAATAAGACTTATAAACAGTGGATGTAATGAAAGTTTCTCCCAACGGAGTTTCCACAGATAAGTCAAAGTCTAATTTCTCCGGAGTCAAATTTAATCGTTGAAATGCAAGTAAGAGAAATAAAAGAATGGGTAGAACCGGTATCAAATAAAGTATAGACTTCACTAGAGTTTATGATAAGCTTTTTCGTGATAACCTCATTCGGGTTCCTTGATTTTTGGGAGGTTACAACAAACGCTTCTCCCTCAGACTACTGGCTTTGACTTTTCTCGTGGCTACTTTGGTGCCTCCATCCTAGCTAACTTCTTGTCTTTGGTGAAAGACAAAATCGGGCTAAGTGACCTTCTTTTCACAATTATAACATGCTTTGGATGGCATCATGCAGTTTGACCGATGTGTCCTCCCCTCCGCATTTGAAGCATATGATAGGTGGTCGTTCTCTTCCTTAACAACGAATGTTTGGTGTTGACGCCTTTCCATCATTTTTGAATCTCCTCTTCTTGAAATGTCCATTCTTATTGTTTTGGTCCTCGATTACCACCGAAGTGGTTACCATTTCGGCCCGTTGATTCCTCCACGCTTGTTGTCACCGCTCGATGATCGCTCTCACCGGTATTATCATTTTACCGCTACTTTCTCTTCAAGGTTGACTAGTTATCGCGCTTTATAATCGAGCCCTATTTACAACATCTCAATATAAACAGCTTTATGAGAAATAAGATATTAACGTATCTCGAGTTTCAAACCTCTTAAAACATCCGCGTCATTCTCACTTCATTATCCACCAAGCTGGGCAAACTTAGCTTCTGGGATTACGATTGTTCTCGCTTTAACTTGATGAACTCTACCTCTTTCATGTTTAAACTTAGCTAAAGTAGTACTTGTCGCTGAATAGTTCTTGGAACTTCTCCCAAGACATCTTCGATTGTGACATCCCGCATTTTAGAATTTATAAATGAGAATTTTATAAATAAAAGTATTATTTATGAGATATGTTGGGTGTGAGTATGTGTATGTCATATATATTGTAGAATATGTGAATTGATGTGAAGAGAATGTTATATATTAATTTTAATATATATAAATATTTAATTGAATTATTTATTGAGTTAAATAAATAAATTTTGTTTTGATTATAGAGTAATGTAATTAAGTGTAGTAGATTAATTAAATGAATATTTAGTATTTAATTTAATTAATATAATAATTTTATGTTATAGTTCTAATTTAATTGAGATAATTAAATTAGATGAGTTATGTGATGATTGTTACACGAAATTATAATTAACAAGTAAATATAATTATGTGACAATTTGATGAGATTGATTGATGTTAAACCATTGATTAATTAAAATAATGAGTATTTGCCAAACATGGTCTTAGGCTTTTCAAGTTCAAGTTGGTGTAACCTATGTATTAACTAGTAATTAGTATATATAATAATTACTAGGAGTTACATATATTATATATTACTGATATTGTATATTATATGTATATACTACAAGTTAGTACATTAGTTTTAGAAAACAAACCAAAGAAAGAAGAAGAGAGTTAGAGAGAGTTGTAGGAGAAGAAGAAGAGGAAGAAAAAGAAGAAGAAGGGAAAGCTTTGAGAAGACAAAACAAGCCCCATCATCATTATCTCCATCTCTCTCTTAAATTCATACTAATAAGGTTATAATCTAAATTCCTTGTTTTAATTATATTTTTATGTTCTTCATAATGTAGTTCTCTAATAATTGTTATATAGAAGTTGTATTGAGAAATTGAGAGAGATAGAGAGAAATAGAGGAATTGAGATGAGCTAGAAGAAGAAGAAGAAGAAGAAGAAGAAGAAGAAGCTAGAAGAAGGTAACTTCTAAACTCTTATTTAATCTTTGATTTTTTTGGGGTAGATTTATGTTCTAGGGTAGTAGATCATGCTTAATCTTGTTTGTATAGGTTTAATCTTGGATTATCAAGAATCAAACAAGAGGATTCAAGAAAGAAAATGAAATGGAAAGAAAATTTGAAGAACAAAATTCGTAGGTTTTGAGTAATTGTGGACAAATCTTGTGAAATTCATACCTCTTTGGGTATAATGAGTTAGAAAGTGAGCCTTATATCAAATCAAAGATATAGAAGTAAGCTATATTCTAAAAGTGGAATCACATGAAAACTCTTTGTAGATTTCTTGCAATGTCTATTTTAGTAAGGCTGGTCCGAAGGGAAAATAATATGCCCAGAAAATCAAAACTGTTACGGCTTTCGACTTTGAACAATTCATATAAATTGTGTGTTTTTTGAATTTGAAGAAACTTTAAACCGCAAAGTTGTAGATATGGAAGTTTACTAGCCATACACGTAGATTGAGCCATTTTATGGACCGGATCATGTCCAAATAAATTGTTTAGTAAGGATGTCCGTAAAATGAAATTTTCTAAACTAGTTGATGAATTACGTAATCTGGTTTAGATGGATAAGGGTCTGACTTTAAGGCCTAGATGAGGTTGTAGTACACTGAGTAAGGGTTAATTCTATATAAGAAGGAACAAAAACGGACATGTAACAAAGGAGTTATGTTAAAAACAAAAACAACGTTTTGTTAAAGAAATTGTGAAGATGAGTTTTATAATTCTGTTTGAATTAAGATTTTGGGTGATGGTATATTTTGATGATTAAAAATATGTTTTGACATATGTAATGAGTATAGATATGTGTTATCATATTCTATGCATAATTAACCATTTAAGATCAAGAGTTGAGATAAGTTAATGTGTGCACATAACGTGCTCGATAAAATGCCTAAGAGTAATAGTGTTTCTAAACTTTGGTATACAAAGTGTCTATCTAATGACTAATATTGGATGTTATGTGCATCTGAGTATGAAAAGATGATAATACAAGAATAATAATGGAAAGAAATTGAAAAGGGCAATTTTTGATTTTTGAAGGAAAATTAAACTTGTAAACAATGTGTTGAATATGCATTTTTGAAACCAAAGTGGTATAATAAAATGGTGTGATATACGCACATTAAACTACAAGTGCGATAGTCTAGCATGTGTGGTGATGAAAATGAAAATAAAACCGAAGTCAGATATAAAATAGTTAGATGTCTATAAAGACATTATAAAGGATAATAAGATAAAGTAAGGTCTTAGAATAAATTTGACCATGAGATTGAGTATTGATTTTATTTATTATCAATCTCACATACAATGTAGGTCAGTGCAAGGACGCCAAGTATTAGCGTGTTGTTAAAACGCCTAGAAAAGGCAAGTCTTTCGGTTCCTTTTTTCTATGTGAACTTGATGATGATCTGCTTTAAAATTTTAGTGTATGATGTATTATATATGTCAAAAGTATGAAATGTGAAAGTCAATCTATGACTATGATGATTGAACTATGAATGTTGATTGAGTAAAGAACTCAATCTTTATAGTTGTTATGTGAACTACAACATGTATGCTATGTTTGTTTATGATTATTCTTGTATGTTGAGCATGTTATTATGTGCTACGTGATGCATGAAAACTGTTAGATTTTGCTAAGCTGTCGAGCTCATTCTTGCAAATAACCATTTTTGCAGATTCAAGAATTGAAGGTAACGCTATGTGCTACTTGATTGTTATGGATCAAAAGTGATATATGAAGATTTAATATCCTAGCTAAGTTGTTATTCTTGTAAACCATGTCTAATGTTTCAATAATGTATTAATGTTGTATTGTTATATCGTTTTGCGATGTAAACTCTTGTAGTATTAAAATGATTCTGAGATATTTAGATGTAAAGGTTGAAAGTTTTGGGAACGAGAATAGTTTGTAATAGAAAATTTTAATTATTCCGCAAATTTCAATGGTTGTATTATCATTTAATGATGTAAAATTAGAGGTTGAATGTATTATTAACGACCGAAATCGAGAATTAAATTGTATAAATTTTGGGGTCAAGTACGCTTGGTATCAAAGTCGAGGTTATAAACCTTAGGTAGGAGTACCTTAGGCTATAACCTTAGAGAAGGAAGGTGAATATAATGAAAGCATAAGCTCAAATAGAGTTTGAACAATAAGAAGTAATTTAAGAAACATATATAAAAGGGATTAAAACATGCGTGAGAGGATTCAAAGAAGAATCTCGCAGAGTTATGGGGTTACCCAACTCCAATAATATGGATGTAAGGTGATAATAAATAGACAGTGTCTATAAGAAGAGAATGATAAAGAAGTTAAGAATAAAAAAAGGTTATATTTAAGTATGGTATAATTGTACTCTTTAATGGTTGATGTATGGTATCTGGGCTAAACGATTCCTTCATAGAGCGGAGGTATATACGAACTAGTAACTCGGAACCTAGTTTGTTGGTTGTTTGTGGGAAACCACTCAAATGCACCATATGGAAACCCATTAGAGACCCGATGTGTACCAAGTATAGAAAATGGATACATATGATGAAAATGTGGAACCTCGATTGAAATTTTGAGCAATGTAAATGAAGTTAGAAAATTTTAAAGGAAGAATTGTTATATAAACAAGAAGATTCAAAGAAGAATCTTGAAGAGATATAAAGATAAGAAATGGGAGTTACCTAACTCCAATAACAAAGATAACGAATAATGTCGTAAATGAAAGGAAAGAAAGAGAATCGTAAAATAAAACGATCACGAAGTTAAGAAAAGAATTTTAAGGAAGATGATATAGAATAAGATCACGACGTGATCTATTTATGTTATAGAAGAAAGATGGTCTCAGTAATGTTTGAATAATTATAGCTTGATGCTATGAAGGTAATGTACTATGAAATAAGTACAAGATAAACTCACGAGGAGTTATAGATAATGTGATACGAGGAATTCAGACGAGCAAAAGAACAAGTTAAGAGTAAGATAGAGTTAGGTGGGATTTCAATTGAGGACTCATGTGATGGCTGAGTTGTACAAATCTTTGTATGGGAAAGGGTTTTGTGCTTGCACTCAGTTTATCATATTGATAATCATTGGAATGTTGGTGTCGCGCTATCAATGTATATGTGACGAAAAGGTGATTCTTTTCTCATGTATATGTTTGATAGTTAGAAACTATTAAGATTAGACAGATATTATTAGGATTAGGCGCGGTTCTTAAAACTAATGCATATGGTAAGTTCGTGACTCATAATAATATGGTATGTTTTGAACCCCTCAGCGAATGGACGCCTATAGTCTGACTAGGATAAGTTCTTAAACTCATATTATTGTGGCAAGTCCTGAACTTCCAATGTGCGGTAAGTTTGATGAACCGGGGTATAATTAAGTTATGAATGAAGAATTGAGGATTATGGGAATAGATAGAATTATTAAGCAATGGATCAGTATAGAAAGTGGAGACATAAGTTTTTCCAAATCTTCTAGCTATGCTAGACTTCAAATTTTTGACATCAAGCTAAATTCACACTACGTGCCTTTTTAAAATGAATTTTACTCTCAACGCATGGTGACAAATGTGTATGTGTGGACTTCGAGACACCGACACATCGTTACTGCTGAGATATGATATCACTAAAAAATCGATTTTCAAAGATTTTTGAACTATTTAAAGAATAGTCTATGCTAATTGTTTCATTAGACGAAAATGATTTAAAATATCAAAATGTATTTTATATCATTAATGCATCATGGAACCCGTGCAAAAAGATGATAAAATGATGGAGTTATCAATGCAAAATTTCTTAGTGTTGGATGTGATCTAAGGATCGTCACCACTATGGTATGATGTAGTATGACAAAGTCACAAAATGACGAAATCCTCAAACCAGATTGTAAATACAAAGTATGGTATCATGACGCCATAAAAAGATTTTTGAGGTTTCTTTAAGATATGAGAATATATATATATATATATGTATATATATATATTTTGATTGATGTCCTAATTATTGTAGAAGTCTATGCTATTTGATTCAACTAGACGAATATTGAAAGATGTTCATGAAATTCAAGAGTTTCTTTCGAAAGTTATGCCAAACCAAAATTGTTTTGGTGCGATTCGTAGATGTTGAAAAGTCGAGGTGAACAACCCTCGTAAAAGGGGCATGTTATCGGAGACAATGGTTCCAAAAGTAACGATATATAGTCGTTATGGAAAGTTAAGATGTAATACGTTGTGCACGCGTAGGGGGTACGATAAATTCGATCACCTAGAGTACTTGCAGAGAGTGTTTTTTAGTTTGTGTGATTGCTAAACATTCTCATTAAAGATGGTTTACGATGGTGATGCACTATTAAACCTAGAAAGAGTTCAAGGTCTTATGACCCCTCAAAGATGATTTGGAATCTTTTGAATTCTCTAATTATTCATATCGCTTCCCAATTATTGAGCAATTGTGGAAGATTCTTATTATTCTCGAAAGGTGAAAGTGGAAAGGATGAGAAAATTAAGCAAAACATAATAATTTCAAGAAAGAAATGAAATTCCAGAAAGAAGAGAAATGTGAAACTCTTAGAAGAGGATGAGGTGAGGAATATGATGGTCTTAGAAAGATCTTTAGAGAAAGAATTGGGTTGCAGAACCTAATGAATAAATAGATAGTAACATAAAAATCTATTTTTGATAAAGGGAATGAATGAAAATTAGTAAGTCAAAAATTTTGAGGACGAAATTCTTAGAAGAATGGGTGAATGTAATGTCCCGAGAGTTTGATCATATAGTATATGATAATGATCCTTAGAGAAAGATAATGAACGGGTCAAAGAATATGTAATACTCAAATATAATTGAGTCTAAGTAAATGTTATGAAATAAAACTTATAAGAATTTATTATCAAGAATGGTGAGAGTAGAAAATATAAAACCTATATTAAGGTAATGTGTTGAAGTTATTCAATGAATAGATTTGAGGAAAACCTGAGTAAGGTAGGGTTTCATGATTCCGAGGACTAATCCTTATAAGGAGGGAAGGATGTGACATCCCGTATTTTAGAATTTATAAATGAGAATTTTATAAATAAAAGTATTATTTATGAGATATGTTGGGTGTGAGTATGTGTATGTCATATATTGTAGAATATGTGAATTGATGTGAAGAGAATGTTATATATTAATTTTAATATATATAAATATTTAATTGAATTATTTATCGAAAGTTAAATAAATAAATTTTGTTTTGATTATAGAGTAATGTAATTAAGTGTAGTAGATTAATTAAATGAATATTTAGTATTTAATTTAATTAATATAATAATTTTATAAGTTATAGTTCTAATTTAATTGAGATAATTAAATTAGATGAGTTATGTGATGATTGTTACACCTAAATTATAATTAACAAGTAAATATAATTATGTGACAATTTGATGAGATTGATTGATGTTAAACCATTGATTAATTAAAATAATGAGTATTTGCCAAACATGGTCTTAGGCTTTTAATGTTCAAGTTGGTGTAACCTATGTATTAACTAGTAATTAGTATATATAATAATTACTAGGAGTTACATATATTATATATTACTGGTATTGTATATTATATGTATATACTACAAGTTAGTACGTTAGTTTTAGAAAACAAACCAAAGAAAGAAGAAGAGAGTTAGAGAGAGTTGTAGGAGAAGAAGAAGAGAAGAAGAAAAGAAGACGAAGAAGGGAAAGCTTTGACAAGACAAAACAAACCCCATCATCATTATCTCCATCTCTCTCTTAAATTCATACTAATAAGGTTATAATCTAAATTCCTTGTTTTAATTATATTTTTATGTTCTTCATAATGTAGTTCTCTGATAATTGTTATATAGAAGTTGTATTGAGAAATTGAGAGAGATAGAGAGAAATAGAGGAATTGAGATGAGCTAGAAGAAGAAGAAGAAGAAGAAGAAGAAAAGCTAGAAGAAGGTAACTTCTAAACTCTTATTTAATCTTTGATTTTTTTTGGGTAGATTTATGTTCTAGGGTAGTAGATCATGCTTAATCTTGTTTGTATAGGTTTAATCTTGGATTATCAAGAATCAAACAAGAGGATTCAAGAAAGAAAATGAAATGGAAAGAAAATTTGAAGAACAAAATTCGTGGTTTTGAGTAATTGTGGACAGATCTTGTGAAATTTATACCTATTTGGGTATAATGAGTTAGAAAGTGAGCCTTATATCAAATCAAGATATGGAAGTAAGCTATATTCTCAAAGTGGAATCACATGAAAACTCTTTGTAGATTTCTTGCAATGTCTGCTTTTAGTAAGGCTGGTCCGAAGGAAAATAATCACCCGTAAAATCAAAACTGCTACGGTTTCGACTTTGAACAATTCATATAAATTGTGTGTTTTGAATTTGAAGAAACTTTAAACCGCAAAGTTGTAGATATGGAAGTTTACTAGCCGCACACATGATTGAGCCATTTTATGGACCGGATCATGTCCAAAATAAATTGTTTAGTAAGGATGTCCGTAAAATGAAATTTTCTAGACTAGTTGATGAATTATGTAATCTGGTTTAGATGGATAAGGGTCTGACTTTAAGGCCTAGATGAGGTTGTAGTACACGAGTAAGGGTTAATTCTATATAAGAAGGAACAAAAACGGACATGTAACGAAGGAGTTATGTTAAAAAACAAAACAACGCTTTGTTAAAGAAATTGTGAAGATGAGTTTTATAATTACGCTTGAATTAAGATTTTGGGTGATGGTATATTTTGATGATTAAAAATATGTTTTGACATATGTAATGAGTATAGATATGTGTTATCATATTCTATGCATAATTAACCATTTAAGATCAAGAGTTGAGATAAGTTAATGTGTGCACATAACGTGCTCGATAAAATGCCTAAGAGTAATAATAGGTTTCTAAACTTTGGTATACAAAGTGTCTATCTAATGACTAATATTGGATGTTATGTGCATCTGAGTATGAAAAGATGATAATACAAGAATAATAATGGAAAGAAATTGAAAAGGGCGATTTTTGATTTTTGAAGGAAAATTAAACTTGTAAACAATGTGTTGAATATGCATTTTTGAAACCAAAGTGGTATAATAAAATGGTGTGATATACGCACATTAAACTACAAGTGCGATAGTCTAGCATGTGTGGTGATGAAAATGAAAATAAAATCGAGTTGCATATAAAATAGTTAGATGTCTATAAAGACATTATAAAGGATAATAAGATAAAGTAAGGTCTTAGAATAAATTTGACCATGAGATTGAGTATTGATTTTATTTATTATCAATCTCACATACAGTGTAGGTTGTGCAAGGACGCGAAGTATTAGCGTGTTGGTAAAACGCCGGTAAAGGCAAGTCTTTTAGTTCCTTTTTTCTATGTGAACTTGATGATGATGTGCTTTAAAATTTTAGTGTATGATGTATTATATATGTCAAAAGTATGAAATGTGAAAGTCAATCTATGACTATGATGATTGAACTAGGAATGTTGATTGAGTAAAGAACTCAATCTTTATAGTTGTTATGTGAACTACAACATGTATGTTATGTTTGTTTATGATTATTCTTGTATGTTGAGCATGTTATTATGTGCTACGTGATGCATGAAAATGTTAGATTTTGGTTGAAATTTCGTCGAGCTCATTCTTTTGCAAATAACCATTTTTGCAGATTCAAGAATTGAAGGTAACGCTATGTGCTACTTGATTGTTATGGATCAAAAGTGATATATGAAGATTTAATATCCTAGCTAAGTTGTTATTCTTGTAAACCATGTCTAATGTTTCGGTAAATGTATTAATGTTGTATTGTTATATTGTTTTGCGATGTAAACTCTTGTAGTATTAAAATGATTCTGAGATATTTAGATGTAAAGGTTGAATGTTTTGGTAACGAGAATAGTTTGTAATAGAAAATTTTAATTATTCCGCAAATTTTAATGGTTGTATTATCATTTAATGATGTAAAATTAGAGGTTGAATGTATTATTAACGACTGAAATCGAGAATTAAATTGTATAAATTTGGGGGTCGTTACATTCATATTAATTTTGGGATGAACTCTACCTCTTTTATGTGATGAATACTTTCGGAAAGTACTTATCGTTGAATAGTTCTTGGAACTTCTCCCAAGACATCTTCGGTCTGCAAGCAGTTGAGTACGCTTTACCGATTCCCACTAAGTAATCTGGCTCACAACATAAAGACGCAATAACCTTTTTGCTCCTCGGAGCATCCCAAGACATCAAATATCTTGGTGATCTCGCTTTATCCATGCTTCTCCACCTTAAGTGATTTTGACTCTCCAATAAACTCCGATGGTCCCATCTCCTTAAACTGCTTTAGCGATGACCGCTCGAGAGTTTCAGTGTTTTTACCTATATTTTGGATAGAGCCTCTCTTGCTTTGTTGTTGCATGTATTGCGTAAAGCCTCTAAACATTCCATCATTCATCATTTGGTCGTGTTGTTGTTTGCATGAGGATTGTCCCTTCACGATGCACAATATCCCGATTATTGATTTTGGTGAATCAACGGTCTCTTGTGCTCCATTGATATTCTCAACATTCTCGGATGTCATTTTTAGATATCGCCACAAAATAAAGGTTAATTGACGTGTAACATATTATCCCTATATTCTACGATGACCAATTAAATACCAAATAAACTTAGGTAGGTCATACTAGCAAAGGAATTCCCCATCTCCCCTCCTAGTTCTATTCTCACATCTTAGCCGAGATCATCATATCCCTAAGCTTTGATACCAATCGTGACGCCCCAAAATAGGTATACATCACCCATTACGAGTCGCCAAATACATGGTACAAAATTCAAATACAACTTAATTATACAACAATGAAAATACGACTAAACATATCTTCAAAGTTTTAATACAAATATTGTCATCTAGACAATATACAAACTCAATGGGGTCCTCATTACATTTATTATCACACTATTTCATAGAATAGTGAGGACTACTAATGCTATTATCTGGACCATCACTCTGCTCCCCGACTAGTCCCTACTACGCTCTCATTTCCTCAAGAGAACAATGAAAGCAAAAGGGTGAGCTCAACTAGCCCAGTAAGAAATATTATGACTAAGATAATGCAGAATAAATTATCATTAGCCTTCAACAATGTTAAACTGATAAAATATAACAAACATCAAGTTTAACTCGCAATGAACAAGCAATCCATTAGAAAAGTCAAGTAGAGAATAAAATCTACTATCTTCTATGATTTAAAAGGTTTTTCATTACTTTTATCATTTGAGACTCGACAATAAATAATCCACATCATCCCTACACTACGGCCAAGGATATTCATTAGTATCATAACCACAAATTATCCATGCACCACAGCCAAGGATATTCGTGTATTCATCAATGGTCATGATCATGCCAACAACTGTCCATCAATGTACTACGGGTCAATGAGGACTTTTTCCACATCATTTGTAACATTACGGTTATGATTACATCGAATAATCCCTTGTCATAATCATACCAAGTCCATCTATGCACTACAGGCCATAGATGACTTTCAACATAATATAAACATGAGGATGATGACAATGGTATAAGAATTCAATAAAACAAGTTCAAGAATTAATTTATCCAGGAACTAATAATGTCCAAATTGTCAACATGATACTTCTTTTGTGAGAGTAACATTCAAGAATGCTCGTAAGAATATTTCCATGAAAAGATACTTTGGATGAAGCGCAAAATATCAATGAAATTCCACTAATTTCATGGAGTATAGAAGTCAAAACTTTAACCAACCGAGTATAATAAAGAATGGAATAACAAAAGAAATCACTAGGCATGCGATAGACCGCATGCATGTGTTATTCCAATGTAATAATAAATAATGGAACTAGGTAATGCGTAAACGCATGCACAATATATTCCAAATGAATAATAAATAATGGAACTGGGTCATGCGTAACGCATGGGATGATGTTCAAACGAATAATAAAAACAACAAAACCAAGTCATGCGTAAACGCATTGCATACGATGTTCAATGTAATAATAAATAATGGAATAATGTAAAAATTTCACCAAGTATAGGTATCCAAGCATATACAAAAAAGTTATTTCAACGTAATAATAAAGAATGGAATAACAAAAGAATTTCACTAATAAGAAAGAAGGAATACCCCTACGAGTACAACAAATAATATTCCTTACCGAAAAGAAGAGTATTTTCACACTTAATAAGAAAGGATATACTCAAAGAGAACTTAAATAATACACTCAAAGCTTTCTTAAACTCTCAAGAAATACGCCAAGATTATAGAAGAAGAACTCTCTCTATAGTTTCTCTCTCTAGAGTTTCAAAGAATTAATTAAGAAGAAAGAATGAAGGAATGAACTTCTATTTATGTAAGAATGGATTCTAACTAAGAACTAATTCATAGAAAAATAGAAAGGATATTATTGATTTACTTTAAATAAAATATATTATATTAGTTTACATATAAATATAATATATTATATTTATAATCTAATAAAACAAATAACTTTATAAAAGTATTCAATTTTATATAAAAAAGATTTTACTATTTTACTATGCATGTACTATGTATGCATAATATAATATAATATATTCTAATTATTGTCTAATAAAACAAATAATAAAAAGTATAACTTTATAAAAAAAAGTATTTTACTACGCAAAACACTATATATAAAAGATTTTATATATTAGTATAATAAAATGAATAACTTTATAAAAGTATTATGTTTTATATAAAAAGCTTTTCTATTTTATTACATTAATAATACTAATAAAACAAAACTCATCATCATTAATTATTATAATTCACAATATTAATCGAATGTGTCGCGTTTCGTAGAAAGAGGGGGCTTTCCAATAAGGATTTCTCTCCATTGGCGAGCAATTAGGTGACCAAACCTCTCCTTGACAGAACTTCTAGACATCGTTAATATTGCAAATAATAATATTAATAACTTTGTCATCTCAATTATTGATTATAAAATATTGACAATAATTGAATCAAATAACGTGAGATACTATGCAGCAATTACTGTAATAATAATTGAACAAAACTAAGTGACTTCTCATGTAAGCATCAATAATCAATACCGTGTGCTACTTTACAACTACGTGTATTACTGTACTTTTAACACCGGGTGTTTCAACAGTTAACGGTAAAACTTCCGTCGTTATTTTCATAAAGGATTTTTGTCGTTTTCTCAATCCGATAATAATTCTGTTGTGGGGTCTACCAATGATTGTGCCGTTGTACGAATATTCCCTGTTAAAACGAATATTCCTCGACCAATCGAATATTATATAACAACTTGCGTAATTTGAAAAATTTATAAATATTACCCACAACTATAACATTATATCAAATTCATTCCATAATATTCCAAAAATGATATTTATAGAAAATTCATCTTTATTCATAAAAGTTGGGGTCTTACATAGGATACTTGCCTGAGCTGCTGCTTGCAATAACGCAACTTAATTTTATCTTTTATACTGAAACCTATCATTAATAAGATCATTCGTTCGATTAGAATAATATATCATATCGCATAGTAATGCTATTTGTAGTCAGCACATAACCTAATCACATTGTCATATATGTTTAGCAGTCATTGAATCATAAACAAACACGTATCTAGTCCAATTATCTAAGTCTGGATCAATTTCTGAAATATTTCGGTGTACCGACGGCTTTATCGGGTAATTATCGAGTCTAAAACTCCATTCAGTAATTCAATAACTGTAAATCTCAGTCATATTATTTTTAAATGATTTATAATAATTTTTAAATAATTATTATAATTTATCATGATTTTTCAAACATCGGAATCATTATTAAATGATTTAAATATTAACTAGTTCTATTATCATTAATATTTAATTAATATTAAATTATTAATAAAACCATTGCCAAAATATTAAAGTTATTTATAATAACTTAAAATACTTTTAAAAGTGTTAATATTACCCTTAAATAATTTTTAAAACATTAAAAATCATTTTTAAATAAGTTATCATTAATATTTAAGTATTCATGTATTATTTATCAAAATATTAGAAGTCATTAATTATAACTTAAAATATTTTTAATTCATTTATATCCTTTTAAATGAATTTTAAACCAATAAAACCATTTTAATTTATTTATTCAATATAATTATTAAATAAATCAAATATCATTAATATAAAATTATTAATGAAATTTACCTTTAAATATCAAAAGTTATATTTTATAACTTAAAATATTTTAAACTTATTTATTTTCATTTAAAATAATTTTTATAATATTAAAATTATTTTTAGTTTATTTGTTTAATATAATTACCAAATAAATCTAATATCATTAATATTTAATAATTAATGAAACTTATCTTAAATTATTAAAAGTTATTTTTTATAACTTAAAATATTATTAAATACCTTATTATTGTTTAAAATGATTTTAATATAATAAAATCATTTTAATTAATTTATTTAATGTATTTATTAAATAACTTAAATATGAATAATATTCAAATAAATATTAATATTTATGAAAAATATGTCAAATTATTAAAAGTTAATTTCTATAACTTAAAATAAAATTTAAAATTATTTTTATAATTTTCAGAAATTATTTTCTATTTTTAAATGATTTTTAAATTTTAAATTAATTAATTTTAATAAGTCTTTCACTAAAGCCCTTTGGCGACAGTAAGTGTCGCCCCAAAATAGGTATACATCACCCATTCTGAGTCGCCAAATACATGGTATAGAAACAAATACAACTTCAATGTACAATTGTCGCAAAAATAAATACAACATATATAATGTGAGTTTGAATACAAATATTGTCTAATAGACAGTATACAAACTCTAAAGAAGTCCTCATTACAATTATTGATACACTATTTTACAAAATAGTGATGACTACTAAAACAACTATCTTGAATCATCACTCCATACCCCGGCTAGTTTCTGCTAAATTCTCTCCTCCTGAGAAGAACAATGGAACAAAAAGGAAAAGGGTGAGCTCAACTAGCCCAATAAAGAATATTATGACTACGATAATATACAACAAATTATCATTAGTCTTCAACAGGGAAAAATCTGATAAAATATAATAGCCAACAAGTTTTAGATCAATAACTGCAGCGGAAATAACAATCCATTAGAAGAGTCAAGTAGAGAAAGAATTCTACTATCTTCTAAGATTTAAAAGTCCATCATCAATATTTTATCTCTGTAACATCAATCAATATACATCTTGAATCAAATATTCATCTTTGCACTACAGGCCAAATGTATTCATTTGTATCACTAGTTGGTCATGTTCATCTCAACACCCGTTCATCTTTGCACTACGGGCCAAAGATATTCATTAGGTAATCATTCATCTTTGCACTACAGGCCAAAGATATTCAGTAATATCATTATTTAGGACTGATGATGATGAAAAATATCTTAAAGAAAACGAATCCAGTGAGATAAAAGACCAAAGATTAGGGATTCATACTTTAATTTATCCAAGTTCAAAAATACTCCATAATAACCAATTGTGAAGTAGAATTCAAAAATAAAGATCAAAACATGGATACAATCAAAGATAGTAACCATAATAGACATCTTGGACAAAAAGGAGAAAATTTTATTTTTTTGGTAAATAGTGCCGTATACGTGAATAGTGCCTTATACGTGAATAGTAATCCTGACACAAAAAGGTAAAAATTCCACAAAAAAATCCATACCAATATTTCGGTATAATGACATTCAAAGAATAACATCATTAGAAAGAAAATAACAACCCTTACCTCAAAATATCAGTACTTCTGATCGGAATATCGGTATAAGGCTGAAGAAAACTTGCAGTGATGAATATCAACTCATAAAGTATCTAAATACTCACAAAATACACTCGATAATATAGAGAGAGAAAGAGAGAAAACTTGTTTCTGGTATGATTTTCAATTCTAACTAAGCACCCTATTTATAAGAAAATGCTTAGAACGTTATAGCAGACTAACCTGCTACTTGGCTTTACCCGCTACTATTCAAGCCCACCACTTTTGAAAATAAATTCCAGCACATTTCATTACTCGCCAACCAAAAGTGGGGCCCACCATATTTTTAATAAAAATATTTTATTTTTCAAAACTTCAAAAATTCATAATAAATAGCCCTTTTATCAGAAAAATTCGAATCTCATGTGCTTTCCATAGGAAATTTAATTCTCTACAACTTTGTAAGTTTAAGTTTTTTCAAATTCCAAACGAAAAATGACCGAAATCCACATACGGACGATTTTCAAAACCTCCATTCCTACAAAATACTGATAAAACACCTCAGCATTAATTCCTTCATTTATAACCACATAAAATAAATATTTCCTTATCATATAAATAAATAACTAATTATTCACAAATAATATTACAGAATCACAATTATGACAACCAGGTTGTTCCCAGGAAAGAGGGGGCTTTCCGATAAGGATTTCTCCTTATTGGCGCGCAATTAGGTGACCAAACCCCTTTCCTAGATAGAACTTCCTTAGACATCGCCAATAATGTTATCTAATAATATTATTCAAATAATATGAATTATTGATCTGATAATGGAGAAAGTGTGCAGTGACAATTATTGAAACAACATATAAAATATCAACGCAGTAATTATTGAACCAATAAAATAGAATATTGAACAGTAATTACTATAACAATTATTGAGTAGTGACTTCTTACGTAAGAATCAATAATTTCAAAAATACTGTGCAATACCGTGTGCTACTGTGCAACCACGCGTATTATTGTATTTTAACCACCGGGTATTCCAATAGTGTTAACGGTAACCATTATGCCGTTATTTATAAAAACTCAAACTTGTCATTTTTTTCATCCGACCTTTATCTGTTATGGGGCCCACAAATGGTCAACGCAAAATGTGCATTTAATATTCCCAAGATGAAAAGAATATTCTACGACCAAACGAATATTCCCCGACAAATGAATACTTTATAACCACTTGCTTATTTTGCAAAATTTACACATTTCACCCATAATCAAAGTATTATATCAAATTAACACTTTATTATTCAAAATAATAAATAGAGGAACTTTGATTTTATTCATTAAAAAGTTGGGGTCTTACATTAGGTGTTCTTGAGAAATCCAGAACCTTCATAGACAGTTTCGAGTGGGTAGGTTTGACCATGAATTAATCTCTGACCAGGATGTTTCTGGGTATGTTGTTGGTTAGATCTTGTAGTGCTAGTGCAAGACTACATGATCTTACAACAATCTTGGCCAAACAACATAACACTAAGGAGATCTAAGCTTGCAAAGTGGTCATCGAGTTTGTTCATCAAGTTTACGTCATTTGCCCAATTTTCAATCACGGCCAAAATCAACACTTTTGTTGACCTTATATCTATAAATATGTTCATGTTAAGTGTGTTTTAGATGTCGGGCTGTGTAGAGTATCTATCAGGGTATATGAATCAAGCACGTATCAGGTTTAAAAATCATCAAGCTAAAAGATCTAGGCCTCAGAAAATTGTGTCAGAGGCTGTTCTTCATTTCTGGGTTTTCCAGAAATGAAGAACAGAACGAGGGTGCTACTTTGGATCCTTATATCTCGCATTCTGAGTTTTCTCTATGTGATATATCTTTTCCAGGTTGTAGCCAACATGTAATACTACCGATATATTATGGATCTAACATCTAGCAACCCAGATCATCTATGTACACTATAACAACATATTTTAACATTAAATCATAACATTTAACATGACATTCAAGATCAGATTATAAATTAGGGTTTTGTACCTCTATTTAAAAAATCTTGATTCTTAGCTTCTGATCTTTTATTAGAAGTCGTGGGGCTTGATTTAGGGACTGATATGCCTTATATTTTCGGAGGTTTGGGAGAGAGAAAAGTTGTTTGAGAATTAGATGACCAAATGAGCAATTTTAGTAGCTTTCTCTCTCTTAATCTATATGTACAACATGTATGCAATGTATTTGGAGGAATAAGGGCTGATGGCTGGTGTTTCTTAGACCCTAGCTTAGACTAGGTTGATGACTTACCAAGATTTGGCAAGATTTAGTTAGCAATAATTCAAGAATGGGACAAAAAGGGTATAATGGTCATTTGGTTAGCAATTTTAATGGTATTCTTGTCCATAGTACTTGAATATAGGGTTTAATCACTAGATTTTAATTCTTAAAGTTTCCCAAATAATTTCTAGGGTTTGAAAAATTAAAATTCAAGTGTAATAAAATTTTAATTAAAACACACTAATTAAAATTAGGGGTTTTAATAGAAAATTAGGGTTTAAATAATTAGGGTTCCTTAATTATCATTAGGGTTTCTAAATTAATAATTCAATTTATTAAAATAATAATTAGGGTTTCTAATTTTAGTAATTAGGGTTCCTAATTAGCAAATTAGGGTTTTCAAATATTAATTAGGGTTTTTCCTAATTAATAGAAATTCTATAATATGCTACTTAATTCATATAACACCATTTCTGATCGACCTTAAACTCTAGTTTTGAGTTTCCAATTATGGTTTATGACAGTAATACTAGGGTTTATCGTGATACACACCATAATTGACTAACCAATATCAATCTACACATATACAGTATATATTTATAACATTAAAAAATAATATTATAATTAGTATAATATTATTATTCTCATTCATTACTCAAAATCCAAAATTAGGGTTTGGATTCCATATCCATTTATCTTTCATATATAACATTATTAATTAAGTTATAATAATTAACTTAATAATCTGAACTAAAATTCATATAATAAAATAGTAATTATAATAATTCCAATAATTATTTCATATATTATTTAAATAATATAAAATTATATTTTCATAGAAAATAAATAATTAAGACATTTCTTCTATAAAATTAATTATTATAAGTATATACTTTATAATGATCAATAATTCTAAAATGAAATTATTCATGTAATAAATAAATTTTATTTATCACATATATACATACACATTACTTGGCACATATTCCACCTTTAAAATAAATAAAAAATTATATGCAAAATTTCTTATTTATTTATATAGAAAATATTGGGTTATTACATTCTCCCTCCCTTATAAAGATTCCATCCTCGGAATCACCGTTTTAAAACTCATACATACTAGGGTACATAGCCTTCGCAATCACTGCAAATCGATCTCGATCATAATTGATCGAACACATATTTAACTATTTATATAAAGCTTGTCTGTCTTATTAAACGGAAGTTTTATTTCTAACATAACTCAAATTCCTCCTTCAAAATTTCTTTATAACATAATTTGCTATATATAGAAAAATCATATATATACGAAAATTAAAGTTATTCAAATAATACCTGGAGTTCCATTCCCAGCTGCCACAGTATCATGGACCGTCATGTTGAAGACTCTCGCGGTTGCTTTTGTTGGTTTGTTGGTTGAAGTCGGTCCTGTGATCACCATAGTCCCACTGCCTTTTTCCCGTGGTTATACTCCCTGCCTCCATTTTCCTTTTTGGACAATCCTTCACCTTATGCTCCATAGACCTACACAGAAAACACCCACTGTTCATCCTTGGGTTGGGGCAGTTGGGAGAAATATGGCCCTCCTGCCCGCACTTGTAACATACAAACTTACCGTTCAGACACTCACCAGAGTAATTCTTCCCACAGTTCCCACACTGAACTACCTGCTTCTTCACACCTTCCTGTTTCACCTGGATATTTCCAAAATAATTCTCTTTTCTCTTTTCACCCCTATTCCCACTATTAGTTTCTACCTACACAGCTCCTACGGCCTTGCCTTTGTTCCTTTTCTCCTTGTTGTAGAGGCTCATGACCTCACTCCCCTCCTCAGCCATGATATCCTTTTCCATGAGTGCTGCAAACGTATTGATCTGTAGCACCACCACCTTGTTGTAGAGCCAGGGTTTTAATCCCAGCTCAAACCTTCTTGCCTTCCTAGCCTCTGTATCGACTTGATGCGGAGCGAACCTAGCCAACTCATTAAACTTTGCGATAGACTCTGCAACAGTCATGTTATCCTGCTTTAACTCTTGAAATTTCACCTCCATCCTAGCCTGCATGCGAGCTGAGAGATAGTTTTCAAAAAACAAAGTCTTAAACCTAGCTCAAATTATCACACCTTCTCCTGCCCTCGCTTTATTTGCTTCCCACCAAAAGTTCGCATCCCCTTTCATCATATAGGTGGCAAAAGTGGTCTTTTGCCCCTCATCTACCCTAGCAATTACGAACATCTTTTCTATCTCGTTAACCCATGTCTGGGCTTCTATAGGGTCAGTTGTTCCCTTGAATTCTGGTGGTCCTACTACCTTGAAGTCTTTAAAATTTGCCAAGCGATTGTCTGGTCGGTTCCTGCGGCTAGTAATCCCTGCTGCATAGCCTGAGCTACCATGTTCACAAAGTTTTGCATTAGGTCTTGCTGTTGTCCCTCAGCGTTGTTGACAGATTCTTCTGCCCTTTGATTTCGTGTTCGACGTCTTGGCGGCATTATCTGATTACATAAAATCATAAATTTAACTTATATTCTAAACCTTATGGTATAAGTTTAACATGTAACACAAAGTTTTATACAAAACCTATTCCATTAATCAAACATAGATTCATATTCATCAATTCAAAGTACTTTACATAACATAACACATACTGCTATCCCTTTGTGACCACAAAAGTCTGGAATTACTGTAATAACTTACACAAAAGTTTTAGAATATTACATTACACCCGTACATTATCAAACATACATAATCAACTACTAATCCTACTTATTTCCTAAGTCACAGTCTTTCATCTTTCTTTTCCCCTTCTTGCTCGGAGCTGCGCACGATTTGTTGCTTCTGGCTCCCATTTGATCAATTTAGATTTTAAGCTTATCTTGTTCTTCCATAGTTTCTATTAACGCCTTTCGCAATTGGTTATTTAGTAACTTTTCTATTTCCCATAGCTTTTCTAGAGAAGAAACCTTGTTCTTCAGATTCTGTACCTTCGTTGATGCTTGATCAGCTCCAACTTTTGTGTCTGAATCACTATCTGTCAATTCCACCATTTCTGGATCTGGTACTACGATTTCCAATACCACCACCTCATCAAGGTTGCTTGCACCGTGAGCCTCTATTTCAACTATTTGCTTTGATATTGGCTCCTTCTTTATGATCTGAGGGTATCATAATTCTTTTCCACCTGACATCTACACACAAATTCTCCTGATTAGCAAGCCGATCCTTCAATTCTGCCAAATATTTCACCATTCTCGAGCCTCGAGCTTCATACTCCCCTGAAACATGCTTGACAACTAGCTGACTCTAGAGTCATTGTAAATCACTAACCTTCAAACCTCCAGACTCTTCGCCAATCGTAACCCTGCCAGAACTGCTTCGTATTCAGCCTCATTATTCGTTGCCCCGAAATTGAATCTGATAGCTTGTTGTACTTTGAACCCTTCTGGACTCGTCAAAATTATCACAGCCCCACTGACATCCGAGGTTGATAACCCATCTGCATACAATGTCCATAAATTTTGTGTCTGCTGAAGTTTCACAATCACCTTCTAAGATCCTTCAACTTCACCCAAACTATCATCGACTTCAAAGAACGAACACTCTACCACAAAATCAGACAGCGCTTGACCCTTAATAGTTGTTCGAGGATGATACTCTATGAAGAACTGAGACAGCTCCATTGTCCATACAACGAGCCTCCCCGAAACCTCTGGTCTGCACAACACCTTCTTCAGTGGCTGATCCGTGTACACCACTATTAACCGACCTTGAAAGTATTGCCGAAGCTTTCGACTAGCTCTTATCAAGGCAAATGCAAACTTCTCAAGGTTCAGATACCTTGATTCTGCATCCCTTAGGGCATGGTTCACATAATAAACCGGATGCTGCTTACCCCCAATCTCCCGCACCAGAACTGTAGCGCCCCCAAATCCGGGTATCTTCCAACCCGACAGATGGTGCTATACTGTACAACATTCATACATTCATTCAATTGAAAAGTTTCAAAGAACGAATATAACTTCTATATATTTAAATTAATATTTATAATTCCCAGGTTCTATACCTGTTACAAAGGTTCTTTGTCATAATATCGTTTAAATTACAATAATAGACCTATACTATTACAAGACAGCTTAGTAATCTGCCTTAGCTTTTCCCTTATCTTTTTTCGATCCTTCGGGACGTTTGTTGTTTCTTTTATAGTTCTTATAAAAGAACTCTAACTCATGCAAGTATACACGGGTCAACAAGTAATACAGAGTAAGTAAAGTATCGATCCCACAGAGAAAGTTGTTAACTTTAGACTACTATGCATTAATTAACTTATTATATTTATATGTTAAGACTATGGACTTAATTGTTGATTTAAACTAATTATGATTACCAACTAAAAATAAGAGTATAAATGGACTAAATATAATGTGGAAACAATGGGATCCTAACTTCATTCAATATTTCATTCAATCGCCATATGTCATGCAAGAAGTGTTCACATATCACAGGATAATAACCATGGGCATAAAGGCGAGTTATAACCATTTTCCAATGCACTATAACCCACTCACATATCATCTACAGATGTTAGAATCTATATAATCACCAATACCATCACAATTACCATATTCCTATGCGCAATTGCAATCCTATTGATTTTAAGCACAACCCTTATTATAGCTCATACTACAAAACAAGATATTCTATCTGTTTCACAAAATATCTGATCCCCATATTCGCATGCTATCATGATTTCATCCATATTCATATGTTCATTTCCAATTCCATACAAATACTAACATGAATATTATCAGTCATTCATACATACAAACCAACCATGGTAGATAATCCATATGATATGCAAAACAAATCTAACATTTAGATGTGCAACCAAATAAACCAAATAATGACTGAACCAAAAGCCATTATGGGATCAAGACTAAACATGATCAATAAACAAACGAATGGAAGAAAGTTAGAATGATCAAACCCAATCGTTGAATAGAAACTAATGATTAACTATTGAATCCACAAAGAACTCCCATAAACAATAATCAATATCCACGATGACAGAGATCTCCAAGAAGAAGTAGAGAAAAATAGACGTTATGGCTTTCTCCTACGTTGGAATCTCTCCCAAGGTGTAAACCCTAGTTTCTACTATGAAAGTTACGTAATAAAAGTCTCGTCTCTCTTTGACACACGTCAGAATCGTTTTATCCCACATTACACATCATTAAGTTGAGAAATAAAAATAAAACAAATTACAAGATCGCCGATGCCGCAGCGGCCTTGCGTCCACGATGTATCTGTCTCATGACCGTGAGACTTGCGATGCTTCAGTTCCCCCTGGGACGTCTTCTACGACGGCCGATTGGCGTCGCCTCGCGCGGTAAGACGGTCATACCTCGGCGGTAAGATCCCTTGCCTCATGGGCGCTGACTTGCGAAGGTTCCCATGTAAAGCTTTGTACTTTCGCGGCGCACGCGCGAAAGTACGCTTATCTTCTTGCGTGCGGCTACGGCTGTCCTGCAATTTTTGAGTCTGGTTTCCTGCTTGCTACTGCTGCTACTTGCTTTAATCCTCATGCTTGTTTGATTTTCATGCCTCATTGTACCCCCATGCCATGCACATCCTCGCCTTTCAACTAGCCTTCACGCATCCGCTCACCGATACCTCGAATTCCACCAAAATAAAGCCGATTTCTGCACTTGTTCACCAAAAGTAGTTTTAAGTATATTCAATGCAAAATAACATGAAATACAACTAAAACAAAATGAAATGTACTCGAGGTGGGCACAGTTCGAATGTATTAATATACAATAAGTGAGTAAAAATATCACTTATCAACGTTCAGTCTTAGCTGCATTCATATGGTTCAAGCAAGAGTGAGCATAACTAGCTCAGCAAGTATAACAATTTAATAACAACATGCCTAACACATACAAATCGAATATCTTCAATAACTGAACAATAGTTATGAAGTAATATTGATAATTCAAAATAGCACTTCATCTTTTCTTTCAAAATGTTTTACAATAACAACCATATTTAGTAATACATTCACTGCGGTCAAAGACCTCGAGTATTCATTCTTTGTTGGAAAAAGGACAACCCGGAAACAAGTCCGTAAGCCCGATATCACTTACGAGCACTTCTAGGTGATCAGCCTATTGTACTCTATGTTGATCAACACTACATCCATTAAACGTATGCATGTTTAAGCATTTGGCAACCTCACGTGCACCTGCTGCTTTTACCGACAAAACATTTGTTTAACATTTCAGTCTTCTTTTGAAAACCATATCAAGTAGTTGACAAAAGATAGCAACATTTGATAATACATGAATAGATTATCAATACATCAAGTTTAGCCAAAGGAATTGGCTTCAACTTCAATATACCTCAATTCATGCGAAAGAATACATGAACCTCAAAAACTTGTTCAGATTGAACTGAGACAAGAGTTAGAATACTTTCCTTTAGCGTCTGCTATGGTAAATTAACTTTATGTTCAAGTCGTTCAAGTCTCTACAATACATGATCACATAATGCCTTACATTAGGTCACATATAATCAAGTATGTATATGACTATATCAGACCCTTCATTTCAATCTAATTGTGTACTAGATTCAGTTACTATTCGTTCCGGTTTATCATTACCCTTCCATTTATATTCGACTAGGTTATCTTGACCTTTACATTACATTCCTTAAGGTTTAACAAAGTTTAAACAATGTTACATTACCTTCCTTAAGTTATGTTTACTTTTAAATCAATTAGGTTTCTTCTCTTTGTACTTAGAAACCTTCATTACTATCTTTGTTCTGAGACTGGCGCTGGGGTGCCAGCTTTATACCTACATCTCGCGCTACGGCGCGAGCTCTTAATGTCATTGTCCCTCGACTTGGCCATGCTGCACATGAGTCCTTACTTATTAGGTCACTATTGCATTTTCCTCTCCGTGAGGTTTTTGGTCTCTTTTCATGGCTGTCATACCACCATATGAACTATAGTTCGTGCTGCGATAAACTCTTGCAAAGTGCTCTTCTTGATACTTGCTGCTGCAAGACGGGTCATTTTGCGAAGGGTTGGCGCCCATGGCTGAACTCAGTGCACCGTAAAAAAATTCAGTTTTGAAATTTTGTGAACTTCCCGAACGCATAACTTCTTCGTTATAAGTCCGAATTGGATCGTTCAAAAGCCTACGGTTCACAAATTACATACTCTATGCGTTTATGGAAGAATTTTATCTATTTGACTTCGTTTGCTAAAAATTCACCTATTGGTTGATTTTTAACGAAAACGATAAATGTTCGTGAACGTTCAATGCTCGTTTCTTCGTTCTAAGTCGGAATCCGATCATTTTTGAGTCCGCAACTCTTAAATGCCAAATATGACTTGTCTCCATTGGAAAATAATGGTTCTGAGTTCAAACACAAAATTTGACTTCCATTCCGAGAATTTTACGAATTCGACGATTATCGTCCAATCGTGCAAATTCCAACAATTCTTCCTTCTTATGATTTATTCAACATTACAAATGAACTTCATTCATCATGTGAACACACTAACATACTTAATACAACAACTTATATTCATTGTTGGATTTTGACTTATTCTTCGTGAGCTTATAACTTGTCAAATTATAAACTACTTAAGATTTCATTGTTAATGATTTATGACAATTAAAGTTTCTTAAACATCATTTCTTATATGTTCTTAACATATAGCTTAACTTAGGTATACATGATACATATGATCATATAAATTCTTTTATATTCATATCATTTCTCTTAATAAACTCTTTACAAGTTCATATTATTTTATCATAAGTTTATAACTTATGCTAGCTTAAATGACTTATTACCAACTTAATTGGCTTAAGTTCATTACTTACTCATTCATGTTTCTTAATCCAACTTTTCTTATCATCCTATCATGGTAGAGATAGAAGATACTTGAGAAGAAATATTACTCTTTTGAAGTCTTGGTAAGGTAGCTTTCTTCTTCTTCTTACTTATGGAAGTAACTTATTTGTGACTTAAACTCTCTAACACTTAAGCACTTTGTAATGTCTAGATTATTTGAACAACCAACAAATGGCTTGTAAGCTTCCCCTATTTATAGTAATTGCAAAGCTAGGGTAGTTTAGTCATTAAACCATCCCACCTCCTCATGCACCTCCTTACTATTCATTTCTTGCAAAGCACAAAACTTATCCTACACTTGGTCATTACTTCAAAGTCTTGGTCACCACACTAACTTGGTCACCACATTACTTGGTCACCACTATACTTGGTCACCACAATAACCATATCAATATGGTTTTGCCCCATGGGTCTATTAACTCATGGATTCTAGCTTGGGCTTGGATTAATAAATCCTTGGGCTTTGCATTAATAAATACTATCTTGTTCATTAACCAATTATTGGGCCTCTTTCTTTAATTCACTTGGACTTATATTAATTCTTATCAATCTTTCCAAGTCCATTAACATTTCTTAATACATATACATCTACTTTATATATTATTTTCGTATTCTAATTCATTTAGAATTTATATACGATATTTCATCCTTCATACAAACTCGTATAATACTTCGTATTATACTTGTTTTCATTACTCTTGTACAATACCAAGTATCATACAATTATTACTTATTCCTTAACACTTCGCTTTTACTTAACATTTATAAATTAAGTCCATGTTTAATTATTACATTTTCCATAACTAGATTTTTATTACATAATCCATCTTACCTTGTTATTTCATCATTACATATTTCTCGAAAACTCAAAATTATATCCCGAGCAAATATCGTTGAATAGTGTTTTTTAGAAAATTTCTCGAAAAACTTTTATTTTCGTCTTGGAAATTCAAACACTTTAATTCATGCACGTAGCTCAAATACTACGACATTCTAACATCAATAGGTTATATAATGACAACCGTCTTGATAACACAAGGAATACGATTTTATTATTATTTAATTTAATAAAATCATTTTACAATAAGATTCGAATTTCTCGGTCGTTACATTCTTCCCCCCTTATAAAGATTTTGTCCCCAGAATCTCGTCTTACTTTAATCAAATAGATGAGGAAAATTTTTCTTCATCTTTTCTTCTAGTTCTCACGTTGCTTCTTCAGCATCGTGGTTCTTCCATAATACCTTTACTGATTGTATTACCTTGTTCCTCAGAACTTGTTCTTTCCTATCAATGATCTGTATCGGCGACTCTTCATACGTTAAATCTTTCTCGATATGAATCGTCTCATACTCGATTACATGCTTATAGTCCGGCTTATATGGACGTAATACAGATACGTGAAACACGTTATGTATTCGTTCTAGGTCTGGAGGTAATGCTATCATATAAGCTACCTCTCCCACCCGTTTTAACACCTCAAAAGGTCCTATAAATCTTGGACTTAACTTTCCTTTCTTTCCAAAGTGTATCTTTCCTTTCTAGGGAGATACCTTTAGAAACACATACGAGCCCACCTCAAACTCTCGACTTAGTCTATGTGAGTTTGCATACTTCTTCCGTCTCATCTCCGAGTCATGCGACGAGACGCATCCAAATTAACTTTATCACATCTGCCGCCCTGCTTTGCACCACCCTCGTCCTAGCATCCTGCTGCTTCTCCCACCTCATCCCAACACAAAGGTGTTCTGCACTTCCTTCCATACAAAGCTTCGTACGGCGGCATGCTTATGCTTGCATGATAACTGTTGTTATATGCAAACTCAACTAGTGGTAGGTGATCATCCCAACTACCCTTGAAATCCATGACGCAAGACCTTAACATGTCTTCAAGCGTCTGAATTGTCCTTTCGCTCTGCCCATCAGTTTGTGGATGATAAGCCGTGCTTAACCTCAGCTGTGTTCCCAACTTCTCTTGCAAACTCCTCCAAAAGTTCGATGTGAATTGTGGATCACGATCTGAAACAATCGATACCGGTACTCCATGTCTGGAAATGATTTCCTTAACATAAAGTTTAGCTAACTGGTCTAAGTTATACTTGACCCTGATTGGCAAAAAGTGAGCCGACTTCACAACCGGTCCCACTATTACCCAAATCGAATCGCCCTTTTTGCGTTGTCGGAGTCCCACCACGAAGTCCATCGTGATATGCTCCCACTTCCATTCTGGAATCTCCAATGACCGTAATAAACCACTGGTCGTTGATGTTCTACTTAACTTTTGACAAGTTAAGCACCTACTCACATACTCGCTATTTCTCTCTTCATGTTTGGCCACCAAAAAACTCTCGTCAAGGTCTTGATACATCTTAGTGCTACCAGATGTATCGAGTACCTCAACTATGAGCTTCTTGTAACACTTGCTCCTTTAATTCCGTCTCATTTGGAACCCAAATTCTTCCCTCAAATCTTAATAATCCTCATTATCAAGACTATACTTAACATCTTCCTTCTCGGATAACCGCTTCTTCATTTGATTACACTCATCCGCCTTGAGTTGTACCTCCTTGATTCTTTCTCTACGATGGTAGATTGCATCTCCGTCGAAAGAGTAATCGCCTCAATCACTCTAAGATCTTCACTTCTATTTCCATCCTAGCCATCTCTCGTTATTAACTCATTTTGAGCCATTAACATAGACAACTTTTCCCCGACCCTTCCTACTTAAGGCATCGGAACTACATTGGCCTTTCAGGTGATACAGATTTCACAATTATAATCCTTTATCAACTCCAGCCATCTTCTCTGTCTCATATTCAACTCCTTCTGAGTGAAGATATACTTTAGACTTTTATGGTCAGTATATATCTCAAATTTTTCCCCATAAAGATAATGTCTCCATATCTTTAGGGCAAACACTACCGCGACCAGTTCCAGATCATGAGTAGGATAAACTTTCTCATAATCCTTCAACTGTCGAGATGCATACGTAATGACTTTGCCATGCTGCATAAGCACACAACCAAGTCCTCTATGCGAAGCATCAATATACACTACAAAATTTTATGTGTCAACTGGCAATGATAAAACAGGAGCTTCACTTAATCTCTTCTTCAGTTCTTGAAAACTGTCTTCACATTTATCCGTCCATACATATTTCACCGTCTTCCTTGTTAAATTAATCAACGAGGTAGCTATCTTCAAAAAATCTTGGATAAATCTTCGATAGTACCCTACTAACCCTAAGAAACTCCGCAGCTCAGTCGGCATTTTCGGTTGGTCCCAATTCATTACTGCTTCCACCTTCGCTGGATCCACTGAAATCCCCTCTTGGTCAATGACATGACCTAAAAACTGCACCTTTTCTAGCCAAAATTCACATTTAGTGAATTTTGCATATAACTTCTCCTTTCTTAGTGTCTCCAACACTAACCTTAAGTGTTCAGCATGATCTTTTGGCGTCTTAGAATAGACTAGAATATCATCGATAAACACCACGACGAACTTGTCTAAATATAGTTTGAACACTCTGTTCATCATATCCATAAATGCAGCAGGGGCATTCGTCAACCCAAATGACATCACCAGAAACTCGTAATAACCATAACGAGTCATGAATGCAGTCTTTGGTATATCTTCCTTCTTAACCTTCAACTGATGATACCCCATCCGCAAATCTATTTTAGAAAAATACTTTGCCCCTTTCAACTGATCAAAGAGATCGTTGATCCTAGGCAATCGGTATTTATTCTTTATCGTTAACTTGTTCAACTCCCGATAGTCGATACAAAGCCTTAACGATCCGTCTTTCTTCTTGACAAACAACACCGGTGCTCCCCACGGTGAAACACTTGGTTGAATGTACTTCTTGTCCAATAGTTCCTGTAGCTGAACCATTAGTTCTTTCATTTCTATCTATAGGCGCCATACTACAGACGGCGGTGCCCTTGAGACCTCTGCCGCTTTCGCAAGCAATGTCTTCATCACAAATTCGATCTCCTTATCCGGCGGTAAACCCGGTAACTCACTTGGAAATACATCCATGAATTCGTTTACTATAGGTATTTATTCCATTGTTGCTCCCACTCTCTGGGTATCAACAACATGGCATAGGTAACCTACACAACCCTTCCTTAAAAGTTTTCTAGTTTGTGTCATCGTAAGGCAACATAGACGTCCCGGTAATTTACTACCATAAAATACTACAGGAGGTTGCTTCAACGTCCTGATGCTCACATATTTCTTTTGGCAACCTATAATTGCTCCATGGTTAATTAACCAATCCATTCCGAGAATTACGTCAAATTCTCCTAACTTTATCGGTATTAAATCTACCGATAACTTACAACCACGCACATCTACGCAACAACTCCAACGAATATCTTTAACAGGAATTATCTCTTCGTTTGCTACCTTAATGTTCAAAGGTACATGCAATTTTTCGGGAAATAATTCTAGTCGTCTAGTAAAATAACATGCTATAAACGAACAAGTAGCACCCTTAAATCAAATAAAGACGTATGCATTTATATTGTTGATCGAATAATACCGCAGAATTACATCCCCGATGCCACCGCATCTTGGACCGTCATATATTAAAAGTGCGGCCATTGATTTCCCATTGAAATGGACCACTAATAGCTAACTTCCCGCTATTTGTTCCCTTTATTTCCTTCTATCCCTTCTTCAGGCATTTCTACGCTATGTGGTCACTTGATCCACATACAAAGCATCCATGATTTTTCTTCGAATTGGGACAGTTAGGCGAAATGTGCCTTCCCTCCCACAATTATAACAAACCGCCTTTCCTTTGAGATAGAATCCTAAGTGAGTCTTCCCGTAGGTTTTACAGGCCTCCATCCTCCTCTTAGAGTCCCCTTGTTTTACTCCCAGATTCCCAGTTAAAGCCCTTCCTCTTCTAACCGCCGCCACTTCCACTGCCCCCTGGCCTTGGTTCCTCCATCAACCTTACCCTTGTTTTTCTTATCTTTGTGGTACTCGGCCGAGAGCCTCATTCCCACCTTCTAATTATTGCCTTTTTCTAGTATGGTTCCAAAGGAAGTACTTTGGAACACGTAGATTCGGCTATAGAGCCGTGGTTTCAAGCCCTGCTTCAACCTTCTAGCCTTTCTCACTTCAAAGGTCCACTTGATGTGGAGCGAATCGTGCCGATTCATTAAACTTGGCAAGATATCTGGAACCGCTATATCCCTCGTCTCAATTCCAGAACCTCATCTCCATCCTCCTCAGATACTGTGGGAAAATAGTTCTCAAGAAAATCTCCTCGAACCTCTCCCACGTTAGATTTCCTATATCGCCCTAGCTTTGGTTTGCCTCCCACCGTAAGTTGGCCTCTCCTTTCATCAAATAGGTTGCAAAGGCAACCTTTTGACCTCCTCAACATTTGCTATTACAAATGCTTTCTCAATTTCTTTTACCCATGTCCGGGCTTCTATAGGTCCGTAGTTCCTTTGAACTCCTGGCGACCTACACTTTTTGAAATCCTTAAAAGTAGTAGCTCGTCAGATTACTCCAGAATTACGTACATTAGTCCTCGTTCTATTAAATGCAAATTGTTAAAAGATTAATGAACTCTTGCATTGGATTAACCGGACCACCCTCCGGTTGGTTAACATTAGCGCCCTGATTTCGTTGTCTCCTTCTTGGCGGCATTTTGCTGTTAAGAAAACAACACATCATTATTACTTTATTCTTGTTGGTTTGTTATTATTTGTAATAAAATAATCAACTCATACTCATTGCTCAACATATTCCTTAAAAAGACTTATATTGATTCATAACTTGTAGTATAACACTACATTGTTTACATTACTCAGCCTTAGCTGATTACATTACCATCCCGCAATTACTTTCCAAAAATTGGGATTTACAAAAGACTACCCTTTGTTATACAAAAGAGGGTTTTACGTCACTACTAGATACATAATATTTACATATCTATTCTACTCTAGCTATTGATAGACTACATCCGTCAGAGGGCATTCTCAAAATCTCTTGCTAGCCGCATTCTAATAATATCTCTCTAATCGATAAGTGTGTCCGCCGCCTCGCTTCTATCTGATATCCAACTACCTGCTATTGGAAATCTACGTGAGAACTCCTATGAATATAGGACATCCTCTCCAACTTCCTCTTTTTAGTCTTTAGCTCCTGCTTGAGCTCAAAGACTTCACATTTCAGCTCTCGGACTTTGTCCTTAGCTAAAACTCTATCATCATGCTCCTCTTCCCACATTCCCTCCATGCTAGCCTTGTCCTCCCGGATAGCTCGGAGTTCCTCTTTCAACTCCTTCACCTCTTGGCAGTAATGGACATTCCTATCCAATACCGACATAAATAATGCCTTCATCGATTCCTTCATAGACATTTCCTCTGTAGGTGGAACCTGGTCCTCTGTAGGTGAAACCTGGTTAAAGAACATCACGTCCACCTCCTCCTCTAGCATGCCATCAAATATGTACATGTAGTCTAAATCGCCCCGAGTCTCCCACTCGATGGTCACCAACTCGTTCTACTTACTACGGGATTTGGTAGTATCTCTACCCGATTAATCAATCCTCGCCACTACACGTATATCTCTATACATATCATTTTCACCTACATCTACAATAAAACAATATAGTTTGATTAGTACACGCCAAGAAATAATAGAAATACATAACATAATATAATGCATTTTATAGGGTTAATTTCCATCTTTTACTTTTTATTCTTTCTTAAGGTTATGACATAAGGTTCTACTTTCCCCTTAAGTTTTATAACCTAGGCTCGATACCAACTTGTAGCGCCCCAAATTCGGGTATCTTCCAACCCGATGATGGTGCTATATCAGATAACATTCATACATTCATTCAATTGAAAAGTTTCAAAGAACGAACATAACTTCTATATATTTAAAGTAATATTTATATTTCCCAAGTTCTATAATTCATACAAAGGTTCTTTGTCATAATATCGCTTAAATTACAACAATAGACCTATACTATTATAAGACAACTTAGTAATCTACCTTTAGCTTTTCCCTTTATCCTTTTTCGATCCTTCTACGCGCTCATTTTAGTCGCATTCATATGGTTCAAGCAAGAGTGAGCATAACTAGCTCAGCAAGTATAACAATTTAATAACAACATGCCTAACACATACAAATCGTATATCTTCAATAACTGAACAATAGTTATGAAGTACTATTGATAATTCAAAATAGCACTTCATCTTTTCTTTCAAAATGTTTTACAATAACAACCATATTTAGTAAAACATTCACTCCGGTCAAAGACCTTGAGTATTCATTCTTTGTTGGAAAAGGACAACCCGAAAACAAGTCCGTAAGCCCGATATCACTTACGAGCACTTCTAGGTGATCAGCCTATTGTACTCTATGTTGATCAACACTACATCCATTAAACGTATGCATGTTTAAGCATTTGGCAACCTCACGTGCCTGTCGTTTTACCGACAAAACATTTGTTTAACATTTCAGTCTTCTTTTGAAAACCATATCAAGTAGTTGACAAAAGATAGCAACATTTGATAATACATGAATAGATTATCAATACATCAAGTCTAGCCAAAGGAATTGGCTTCAACTTCAACATACCTCAATTCATGCAAAAGAATACATGAACCTCAAAAACTTGTTCAGATTGAACTGAGACAAGAGTTAGAATACTTTCCTTTAGCGTCTGCTATGGTAAATTAACTTTATGTTCAAGTCGTTCAAGTCTCTACAATACATGATCACATAATGCCTTACATTAGGTCACATATAATCAAGTATGTATATGACTATATCATACCCTTCATTTCAATCTAATTGTGTATTAGATTCAGTTATTATTCGTTCCGGTTTATCATTACCCTTCCATTTATATTCTACTTAGGTTATCTCAACCTTTACATTACATTCCTTAAGGTTTAACAAAGTTTAAACAATGTTACATTACCTTCCTTAAGTTATGTTTACTTTTAAATCAATTAGGTTTTCTTCTTTTGTACTTAGAAACCTTCATTACTATCTTTGTTTTGAGACCGGCGCGCACATTTTTTTTATACTTACATCTCATGCTGTGGCATGAGCTCTCTTAATGTCATTGTCCTCGACTTGCCATGCACATGAGTCCTTATTTTATCAATCACATGCTACGCCACTCTCCGTAAGGTTTTTGGTATCAGTATTTTGGCGCCAAGCCACCACCATATGAACTATAGTTCACCACTTGCATGGAACTCTTGCAAGGTGCTCTCGATTCATCGTTCTTCATGCATGGCGCAATCATTTTGCCTAGGGTTGGCGCCATGAGCCAACTCGCGGCACCGTAAAAAAAATTTCGCTTTTAATTTTGTGAACTTCCTGACGATAACTTCTTCGTTATAAGTCCGAATTGGATCGTTCAAAAGCCTACGGTTCACAAATTACGTACTCTATGCGTTTATGTAAGAATTTTATCTATTTGACTTTGTTTGCTAAAAATTCACCTATTGGTTCATTTTTAACGAAAACGATAAACGTCGTGAACGCTCAACGCCGCTTTTTCGCTCTAAGTCCGAATCATGATCATTTTGAGTTCGCAACTCTTAAATGCCAAATATGACTTGTCTCCATTGGAAAACAATGGTTCCGAAGTTCAAACACAAAATTTGACTTCCATTCCGAGAATTTTACTTAATTCAACGATTATCGCCCAATCGCAAATTTCTGCAATTCTTCCTTCTTATGATTTATTCAACATTACAAATGAACTTCATTCATCATGTGAACACACTAACATACTTAATACAACAACTTATATTCATTGTTGATTTTGACTTATTCTTCATGAGCTTATAACTTGTCAAATTATAAACTACTTAAGATTTCATTGTTAATGATTTATGACAATTAAAGTTTCTTAAACATCATTTCTTATATGTTCTTAACATATAACTTAACTTAGGTATACATTATACATATGATCATATAAATTCTTTTATATTCATATCATTTCTCTTAATAAACTCTTTACAAGTTCATATTATTTTCACATAAGTTTATAACTTATGCTAACTTAAATGACTTATTACCAACTTAATTGGCTTAAGTTCACCACTTACTCATTCATGTTTCTTAATCCAACTTTTCTTATCATCCTATCATGGTAGAGATAGAAGATTCTTGAGAAGAAATCTTACTCTTTTGAAGTCTTGGTAAGGTAGCTTTCTTCTTCTTCTTACTTATGGAAGTAACTTATTTGTGACTTAAACTCTCTAACACTTAAGCACTTTGTGATGTCTAGATTATTTGAACAACCAAAAAATGGCTTGTAAGCTTCCTCTATTTATAGTAATTGCAAAGCTAGGGTAGTTTAGTCATTAAACCATCCCACCTCCTCATGCACCTCCTTACTATTCATTTCTTGCAAGGCACAAAACTTATCCTACACTTGGTCATTACTTCAAAGTCTTGGTCACCACACTAACTTGGTCACCACATTACTTGGTCACCACTATACTTGGTCACCACAATAACCATATCAATATGGTTTTGCCCCACGGGTCTATTAACTCATGGATTCTAGCTTGGGCTTGATTAATAAATCTTGGCTTTTGCATTAATAAACACTATCTTGTTCATTAATCAATTATCGGGTCTCTTCCTTTAATTCACTTGGACTTATATTAATTCTTATCAATCTTTCCAAGTCCATTAACATTTCTTAATACATATACATATACTTTATATATTATTTTCAGATTCTAATTCATATAGAATTTATATACGATATTTCATCCTTCATATAAACTCGTATAATACTTTGATTATACTTGTTTTCATTACTTTGTACAATACCAAGTATCATACAATTATTACTTATTCCTTAACACTTCGCTTTTACTTAACGCTTATAAATTAAGTCCACAAGTTTAATTATTACATTTTCCATAACTAGATTTTTATTACATAATCCATCTTACCTTGTTATTTCATCATTACGTATTTCTGAAATTCAAAATTATATCCCGAGCAAATACCGATGAATAATATTTTTTTGAAAATTTCTCGGAAAAACTTTTTATTTTCGCCTTGGAAAATTCAAACACTTTAATTCATCCACGTAGCTCAAATACTACGACATTCTAACATCAATAGGTTATATAATGACAACCAATCTTGATAACATGAATACGATTTTATTATTATTTAATTTAATAAAATCATTTTACAATAAGATTTTCTATTATAAGAATCGCTAAAATTTAATAAAATCTTTATTTTCTTCACAAAATAAGCTTAACATCCGACACTGAAATTTTAGAAAAAATATTATTTTAATTATAATATTTTATTTATTGAATAAATTTCTATTTATAAGATAAATATATTAAGTTATACTTACTATATCTAAATAAATTGATATAAACAATTTATAAGGTGAGAGAATAAATTTATTATTTATTTTCTATATGTGATGATGAATATATATGCATTATAAAGAATATTTGCAAGGAGATAAATATAAATATATATTTATTACGCAGGGAAAATAAAATTGTTGGGAACAATTTTGCGCAATGAGGCAAAAAGAGGCGGGTTAATCATATTATATTTATATATACTTTACCCAAGAGTATTAGAATAAATTCTTATATAAAATTAATTTAATAAAACAAGATATTATATTTATCGTAATATCTTAAGAAAGTAAATAAATTCTTAATTGAATTTATGATAATGAGGTAAGGATATTATATTATAATATCTTTGGTATGTAAATAATTGTATTTACATAAGAAATTATGTGTAAGCGTATTTATTTTACAATTATGAAATATATATGTAATTTGAGTATGTTATGTTATATTTTATATAATTTATATATCAAAGATGGGTTATGTGAGATCCCAGATTTTATGAATAAAGATTTGATTTTTTCGAAATATTTTTTTAATATTATGGTGTGGATTTGATATAATGTTATAGTTGTGGGTAGTATTTATAAATTTTGCAAAGTATGTATGTTGTCATATTATATTCGATTGGTCGGGAATATTTGTTTTATCAGGGAATATTTGTGCAACGACACAATCATTGGTGGACCCCACAACGGAATTATTATCGGATTGAGAAAATGACAAAAATACTTTATGAAAATAACGGCGGAAGTTTTACTGAATAATCTGTTGAAACACCCGATGTTAAAAAAGTACTGATGTCGGCGTGGTTGCATAGTAGCACACCGGTATTGATTATTGATGCTTACGTGATAAGTCACCGGTTTTATTTTATTGGTATTATTAATGTAATAAAATGCAGAATACTTTTATAAAGTTATTCTATAAATAGAATATATTATATTTTATTATGCATAGTACTGCATAGTAGTATTTTGCATAGTAAAATCTTTTTATATAAAACAGAATACTTTTATAAAGTTATCTATTTTATTAGATAATAATTTGAATATATTATATTTATTATGCATAGTATTTGTATAGTGCCTGCATAGTGTTTGCATAGTAAAATCTTTTATAAAGTTATTCGTTTTATTAGATTATAAATAGAATATATTATATTTTATTTAAAAGATTTTGCTTTAAATATGGACCGTCAGATTAAAGTAAATCAATCTGGACCGTTCATGAGTAAGTTACTATGCAGTCCATTTTTCTATAAATAGAAGCTCATTCCTTCATTATTTTCTTACGAATTCACTGAAACTCTAGAGAGATAAACTATAGAGAAAAAGAAGAAAAGTATTCTGCAACTTCACTACTCATATATCCAGTACTCTTCTTCTTAAGGTAGGGAATATTATTTGTTGTACTCGAAGGGGATATTATTTGTTGTACTCGTAGGGAATATTATTTGTTGTACTCATAAAGGGTATTCTTTCTTTCTTATTCAAGAAGAGAACTTCTGTTATTCCATTCTTTATTATTCTATCGAATAACTTTTGTATCTGGGATACCCTATACTTGGTGAAATTCTTCATTATTCCATTCTTTATTATTCTCGTTAGAATATCCTCGCTGCATGCGTTTTACGCCGGACTGGTTCCGCCTTTATTATTATTTTGTTGAAATATCACGTGCATGCGCTTTCTGTGGGACTGGTTCCATTTTTATTAGTATTACATTGGAATAAATTGTACATCGCGGCACCGCATGCATGGTGATTTCATTGTTATTCCATTCTTTATTATTCTCAGGAACATCCTATTGGTGTGATTTTACTTTGACTCGTTCCGTTAATTATTATTCTGTTTGAATAACTCGTACATCTTGCAGTCTGCGCATGCATGGTGATTTCTTTTGTTATTCCATTCTTTATTATACTCAGTTGGTTAAAATTTTGACTTCTATAGTCCATGAAATTAGTGGAATATCATTGATATTTGCTCTTCATCCAGTATCTTTTCATGGAAATATTCTTCTGAGCATTCTTAAATTTTACTCTACAAAGAAGTATCATGTTAAAAATTTGGACGTTATTAGTTCCTGGATAAATTAATTCTTAAACTTGTTTTATTGAATTATTATGTCATTGTCATCATCCTCATGTTTATATTATGTTGAAAGTCATCTGTGGCCTGTAGTGCATAGATGGACTTGGTATGATTATTACCAGGGATTATTCGGTATAATCATGACCGCAATGTTACAAATAATGTGGAAAAAGTCCCCATTGGCCCGTGGTGCATTGATGGACAGTTTTTGGTATGATTATGGCTATAGATTCTCTTTGGCCGTAGTGTAAAGATGAATTTTTTTATGGCATGATCAGGACGGTTGATGAAAACATGATTATCTTTGGCCCGTAGTGCATGGATAATTCATGGGTCGTGATACTAAAGAATATCCTTGGCACATAGTGCGGGGATGATTCGATGATGTGGATTATTTATTAAAAGTCGAGTCCGGTGATAAAAGTGATGAAAACCTTTTAAATCATAAAAGATAGTAGATTTTATTCTCTACTTGTCTCTTTTAATGGATTGCTTGTTCATTGCAGTTAAACTTGATGTTTGTTATATTGTATCGCTTTAACACTTTTTTAAAGGCTAATGATAATTTATTCTCGCATTATCTTCGTCATAATATTTCTTCTTTGGGCTAGTTGAGCTCACCCTTTCTTTTTCACTTTGTTCTCTTGAAAATGAGAACGCGTGGCGGGACTAGTCGGGAAATGCGGGGTGATGGTCCTAGATGGTGCATTAGTAGTCCTCACTATTCTATGAAATAGTGTGATAATAAATGTAATGAGGACTCATTCTGAGAGTGGATATTGTCTAGAAGACAGTATTTGTATTTAAACTCACAGCTCTCTTGTTGTATAATTAAGATTGTATTTATGTTCTGTACCATGTATTTGGCGACTCAAAATAGGTAATGTATACCTATTTTGGGGGCGTCACAATTGGTATCAAAGCTTAGGGATATGATCCCTGGCTAGGATGTGAGAATAGAACTAGGAAGGGAGAGACGGGGAATTCCTTCGCTAATATGACCTACCTAAGTTTATTTGGTATTTAATTGGTCGGTCGAGAGTATAGAGATAATATGTGATATGTTAATTAACCCTTGTTTTGTGGCGATGATTTGAAAATGGCATCCGAAAATGTTGAGATAAGCAATGGAGCACGGGGAGACCGCTGAGTCTCCACGGATCAATAATCGGGATAATGTGCAAATGCGGGATGGCGATAATCCTCCACGTAAACAACAACACCGGTCAATTGATGAGCGACCAGACGTTTAAGAGCTTTTTAGAATTCATGCAACATCGGTAAGGCGGCTCTGCTCATAATGCGGAGGAAACAATGGCAACCACCGTTGGTCACCGCTAAGCAATTCAAGGAGGGACCACCGGAGTTTTTGGGAAAGCCAGAACCACTTAAGGCGGAGACGTGGTTAAAGCAGATCACTAAGATATTTGATGTCTTGGGATACTCCAAGGAGCAAAAGGTTCCTTTTGCCACCTTTATGTTGCGTGAAGAGGCAGATCACTGGTGGGAATCTATAAAATGTACCCAACTGGCGACTTCAAGATGTCTTGGGAGAAATTCAAGAGTCGCTTCAATGACAAGTACTTTCCCGAAAGCATTCGTCACATGAAGGAGGTGGAATTTATCAAGTTAGAGCAAAAAAACATGACCGTGTCGCAGTACGAAGCCAAGTTTACCTAGTTGTCCCGATTTGCATACCACTTGGTTTATAATGAAGAGAGAATGACGCGGATGTTTTTAAGAGGTTTGAAGCCGAAGATACGTCAATATCTTATCTCTCATAAACTGTGTTTGTATTCAGATGCTGTTAATAGGGCTCAGTTATTGGAGCGCGATAATGAGTCAACTAAACCTAAATAGAGAAGCCGTCAAAATGATAATACTAGTGATAACACTCATCAAAGCGGTGACAGTAAGCATGGAGGGAATCAACATGTCAGAAATGGTAACCACTTCGGTGGTAATCATGGCCAAAACAATAACAATGGACATTTCAAGAAGAGAAGGTTCAAAAATGACGTAAAGTTGTCGGTACCAGCACTCGTTTCAAAGGAAGAAGAACGACCACCGGTCGTATGTTTCAAATGCGGAAAGGAAGGACACATCCGTCCAAACTGTACGCAAAAATCCAAAACGTGTTTTAATTGCGGAAGAGAAGGTCACCTAGCTCGATTTTGTCGTATGGTGAAGTCAATTCCAGCTGGGATAGTGATGTCAAAGAATGTCCCAGACAAGCCAAAGCCGGTAGTTTAAGAGAGAGCGTTTTTTTTTCGTGACGAGGAACCTGAATAAAATTATCACGGGTATGTTAGTCATAAACTCTTGCGAAGTCTATACCGTGTTAAATACTAGTTCTACTTACTCTTTTATTTCACCTAGTTATGTTCAATGTTTGAAGTTAACTCCGGAGAAGTTAGACTTTGATATATCTGTTGGGAGAAACCTTCGTTACCTCCACTATTTATAAATCATGTTCAAATCAACACTTTCACGTTATGTGTTGATCTTGTCTCTTTGAAAATACTTGCCTTTGATGCGATTTTAGGAATCGATTGGTTAACTATTCATCGTGTTTTTCGTAAGGTTGTTAGCTTTCATATTCCTAACCAACCTGTTATGCGAATTCAAGCAACCAAACCACTAAAGTCAATCATTGTCATATCAAGCCATAAGTAAAGATCCCCGGTCCTTTCGTTGTTGACTTCCTTGTGTGGAATGCACCGCCGAATTTCACAGGCGGCGCCGTGAATGACGATGGCAAGTTGATAGGTATCAATGTGACGTACTATCTAAGTCTTGGATGAGGGTCACAGTATTGAATGATATTTCTATTGTTAATAAATTTCCTGACATATTCTTGAAGACTTCTTAGCTTACCCTAGAGCGTGAAATCGAATTTTGTATTAACCCCAGTACAAAATCAATTTCTAAAACCCTCAAATATTTTCTTCAACTAAAACAAACGTATAACGTGCCAAAGACGTTGACTCGAGCTGTTGAAGATTACGATCGTAACATTCAATACCATCGTGGAAAAGCGAACGTGGTAGCTGACGCGTTGAGTAGAAGATCGTATGCGTTTACGAGTGCGATGTTGTTAACACAAAGGCCCATTTCGTACGACTTATAAATGATGAAGATAGAGTTAACGACTCTAGGAACCCAAGTGAAGATAACGAATATACAAGTAGAATCGACTTTAATCGATAAAGTTAAAGCCGCTCAAGCTACACACCCGGAGCTGATGAATGTGAAGAAGAAGGTTCAAGAGGGCGTTATTCTAGAAGCAAGAATCGATTTAAGAGAGAAATCTCAACCCTCGATTTAATTGGCCCATTTAAAAGTCTCGATCGGTAGGAACAAGTGGCATATAGACTCGTTTACCGCCAAGTATGTCGGTAATGTTCATAACGCTTTTTAACGTATCGATGAATACGTAAATATGTGGACTACCCGAACCACATTATTAATTTAGAACCGAACGAGATAGCGGATGATTTAACGTTTGAGGAGATACGTGTTAAAATCTTGGATAAGAAGATTCGTATTCAACACTCAAAGGTTATACCTCAAGAATTAGAATCTGAAATGAAGTGCAGGTATCCTCACCTCTTCGGCATACCAGGTACGTACGTAAATTTCGAGGGCGAAATTTCATAACGTTTGATTAAATTAAGTTACTAAAATTGGGTAATTAAATAACTTAACAAAAGCCAACTAAAGATAAGAGAGTGAGAATTGTGCGAGTTATGAAAACCTTAGGGTTGAAAACCTAATATTTGAAACTTAAGAAAATATCTAAAGGAACATGCTATGGAATAAAGAATATTTCGAGAATATATTAAGGATATGACATGGGGTGATTTGCAAGCTTTTAAAGACGAAGGGAAAGACTAAAGAAGACTTGAGTTGGGTGACCAATTTATAAGAAATTGACCAAGTATAATAGTGTCATGTATTAGTATAATTATAAATATGTGATAAAGGCTTTTGCTGAGAATTATGATGTAATCAAATGGGTCGTTGTTGAGTGGGTTATGCTGATTCACTTAACAAGCAGGAGGTGGAAATATTAGGGAACATTAGCCTCCACTAAGCTTGCTTCAAAGTATGAGCTCTGATTAAAGTAGGACATTACAATAACACTAATCTTGAAATTCAAGTCTGATATAGAGAGAAAGAAGGAACCACTCAGCTGGGGACTTAACGAAATTCAATTGAGAGTTATTTCCCGTACTATTTACACTTCTCAACATGCATGTTCCCTTCTTTCTCAAATTCTCTATATACCAAGTGCCATAATCACCGAAAACTTGATAAACCCCTTCTATGTTCGGCAATTAGTAGCAGTTCGGCTAGTAGTGTTGTAATACCTAGTATAAATAAATAACATTTTAATTTTTTATATATATATATTAATTGAACTTTGTATTTTATTTGGGTCAAGTGGTCATTTAATTTATATGGGATAATAAATAATAATAAGTGATGGGTAAATTAATTTGATAAAATTGGGCCTTAAAACTAATTGAGTTTAATTTAGGGTCCTTAACACTAATATACAATAATTAGAAAGTATTTACAAAAATAAAACATACACAAAATATTTACAAAAATAACGCAACATCATATTACGTTGCTAAAATTACGGATCATTAACCCCTACACGTCAGTTACCGACTTTCATACTTCCAACTAACCGCACCTAAATTCAAGCAACTGAAAAAAACATGCAACTTTGATATCGGAAGAACAGATCAACGACGTATCTATCCGAGAAGACGAAATCTCTTGTCGCGACGCAACTCTGAGATCGGAGAAGAACATAAAAGATCAACAGCAACTTCAAGATCTGTAACCGGAACTTACGTACTACACTGATTGTTGATCGTATTGCTGATTCGTTACAAATTTTTATACTGAGGTATTTGATTTTTCAATTTATATGCATAATGTTACCCCGTGTTTACTGCGTACTCGTCTAATAGTTACTTTTCTCAAATTTTTTGCTCTTTAAATGGTCACAAAGTCAGAATAATGAATGTTTTGAATGCAAAATGCATTTAAAATTATGTTTTATACTTGAAAGTAATATCGATCTAATGCGTCAATCACTGTTTGATGATAAAGCGTATACTTTTAGAATAATCTTATTCATTTATTAATAAAAAGTATTAATTTATTAAAGACTTTTAATTATCTACATGATCTTTGTTTTATAATATGTGATAAACCCATAGTTTTAAGCAATCTTTTTAGAATAATGATGATGATCATTCTAATGAGATCTAAATTCTTAGAAAGTTTAAAACTAAAATAGTTCCCAATCATTGGATTACTAAACCTGGGATTAGTGAATCCGGATAGATTGAGTACATACGTTCTTTGCTTTCATTGGATGAGGATGATTGATCTCACGATCATTTGTGTGGAGACACTAAAGCAAGTATGTAGGTCTTATTAGAGAATAAGTTCACCGAACGTGGCCGCTAAGGAATACCTAATGGAGTTTTACTTGTTCATCAATAGGAATTCCTGTAGTGATAGTAGTATAAGTGATCCTTGGACTTGAGATCATCATAGTATCTTGTGTATGATGAGTTATACTTTGACTTATTCCTTAAGACCCTTAGGGTATATCAAAGGGTATGCTTTGGGTATAATAAGTTATGCATGGATATAATGTATGATCAATAAAGAATCTACCACTTATTAAAAGAAGAGAAATGTCCTATGTGATTCGATAAATGACAACCCAAGAGTCATTACGAATGAATGAAATTAGAAAGGAGTTTCTAATTTGCATTATTTGGAGTTGTGCATTTAAGAGTCGAAATACATATAATTAAATAAAATAAGACTTGACAGTAATTACATGTCTTATATTTAATTGGGACATTGTATGGTGGAAGGATTGAATTGTACGATAACTATTTACTCAAATGTTCTTTTATGATTAATGTTGAAATCTATATTATCTGGAAAGTCGTTGATCGCTAGGGAGGCTTATCCCTATTGTAGAATAAATATTATTTATTTAAATAAATTAATTGTTTAATTTATTTATTTAAATAAGATTAGAATTGTTCTAATTGATTTATTCACAACCGGTTTAATATGGAGAACCTAAAGTTAATCACACCATAAAAGGAAGAATAATTATTTAAGAAGTTAATGGCATAATCGTAATAATATGTTAAGTATATTTAATTTAATCTATGGTGATAGAATAAATTAAATAACTTAATATTATTATTTAATATTTTAGAAATATTAAATATAAATTAATAAGAGGAGTCTTATTAATATTATTACAATTATTATTATTTTAATTTCTAAAAGAGTTTAGGAATTAATTTAATATAAGTACTCTCATTTATTCCTAATTGGATTAGGAAGAAAAATTAGTTAAAGGAGTTTAATTAATTATCCCTAATAAAATTAGGGAGCTTAATTAATTAAAAGAATTTAATTAATTAAATAAATCTCAATTCCTTAATTGTTAAGGTGGGTTGCCCACATCTATAAATAAGAGGAGTCTTATTATGGGTGAGGTGGTTGTTGACTTTTAAGAATACGTAATAATTCCAATAGTTGGGAGAGTACGCTCTTTTTCTATAGAGATAGAAAAACTAGTGTTTAGCCAACCACCCATTTTCTTGAATCTTTATTATTCCTTGGTGGATCACCTCCAGAGGCCAAACACTTGGGTGGATAACGTTGATCAAAGGAAGGAACCAAACCCTGTGGATTCAAGTTGAACGCGAAAAGGATTGGAGGTGAACTTGTACCTGAGGAAGCTCGGATTTTCAAGGGTATGTTTCTTATTCATCTTTTTCGTTCAATTAATAATTGTGCATAAAGGGTGATCCGGGTATATGGTTTGTAAAATTTTTAAACTCTGATTTTCCACGTTTCCGCTTATTTATGCAATTTAATTGCGTTCATGAATATTACAAACCTAACAATACTCTGGTTACTGCATAATATTACCCCAGATCATGTTCTAGTTACTAACATTATGTAGTTCGGTTACTGTCTAACATTGAGTTGGTTACTTTACACACCACAAGCTATCAGTAACCAAAAACATACTAAAAGGTTGATTCATCTGATATACTGGTCGATGGAATATCGCTTCTAATCTGAAATTTGATTGACAATGTTGTTGTGTATTATACAGTTGAATGATTGACAATGCAAAATGCATTTGAAATTATGTTTTATATTCTGGTTACTAAATACATATAAATTGGTTACTGTTTATTATTATTTTGGTTGATATATATTGTTTATTTGTTTGCTTTATAATTTTAAAGTTTATTCTACTGCTGTTTTTTATACTAATGATTACTTATTAAATACATTGGTTACTAACCTACAACTGTTGGTTACTGTCTAATCTGGATTTGGTTAGTATATAATGTTGATTTGGTTATTGTGTAAAATTGTAATGGTTACTACATAATATTACCCCAGTTCATGTTCTGGTTACTAACATTATGTAGTTTGGTTACAGTCTAACATTGAGTTGGTTACTTTACACACCATAAGCTATCAGTAACCAAAAACATACTAAAAGGTTGCTTCATCTGATATACTGGTCGGTGGAATATCGCTTCTAATCTAAAATTTGATTGACAATGTTGCTGTGTATTATACAGTTGAATGATTGACAATGTAAAATGCATTTGAAATTATGTTTTATATTCTGGTTACTAAATACATATAAATTGGTTACTGTTTATTATTGATTTGGTTGTTGTATAGTGTTTATTTGTTTGCTTTATAATTTTAAAGTTTATTCTACTGATGTTTTTTATATTAATGATTACTTATTAAATACATTGGTTACCTTCCTGCAACTATTGGTTACTGTCTAATCTGGATTTGGTTAGTATATAATGCTGACTTGGTTACTGTGTAAAATTATAATGGTTACTGCATAATATTACCCCAGTTCATGTTCTGGTTACTGTCATTATGTAGTTTGGTTACTGTCTAACATTGATTTGGTTACTTTACACACCATAAGCTAACAGTAACTAAAAACATACTAAAGGTTGATTCATCTGATATACTGGTCGATATGTTTTATACTGATATATTATGTAGATGATTACTTATTAACTGCATTGGTTACCTTCATGCAACTATTATAATTTAATTGGTAACTATAACATCATACTGATTGTTTCATTGTAAGATGCATGTAAATATGTGGTTTATATTCTGGTTACTATTAATGTGTAGTTTGGTTACTGTCTAATATTGATTTTGTTAGTTTATAATGTTTATTCATTTGTCAGACAATGGAGATGATTCCAGTTGTACTTTATTTCAACGGGACGTGGACTGACAGTAACCGATACAACAAATTTAAAGTTATCGGCCTACTAGTTCCATCAACTAGTTCGTTAAGAGAAATGCAAAACTTGATATGCAATGCATTACAGCTAGACACAAACACAACAACATTGTCAATAAAATTTTAGATTAGAAGCGACATTCCACCGATCAGTGTATCAAATGAAGCAACCTTTAGATTCTTTATGGAAGTCATTAGAAAATCAGATGAACAAGGCAAGTTCCCACTAATTATAGATAATGAACACAGAAGAGGGCGCACAATAATCTTGCAGAACATGATAAATGTAGAAGAAACTAGAATCCACGATGCAACGCCAATCAGATCAACACACTGGAATTCAACACTAGTTCCACTAGCTTCACAAGATTGCCAAATTGGAACTCAATATGTTGATCAGCTTGCCATGGAAGTTATTGAACAACAACAAGACAGATAACATGACATATCATATTTAGAAGAACGATCTGATGATGTAATAACAGATCCAAATGAACGTGAAGTAAAATTACATCTAACTTACAAAGACAAAAAAATCCTATCACAATCAATGAGGCTGCATTCAATCAGGAAAAATAGACAACACAAAGTTGACCGAACAGGTTGTAGAGACTTTGTACTAGTGTGCGTAGATAATGAAAATTGCAGATGGAAGATGAGAGCATCAAGGTTTCGAAAAACCAGTATGTTCAAGGTGAGAGAATTCAATGACATTCACACGTGTTCAGTCAACGTGTTTCTTGAAGACCACAGACAGGCAAATAGTGAGTTAGTTAGTAAATGCATAATGCACAAATTAACAAATCTGAAGAAAATATACACACCAACAGATATTGTGAAGGACATGGTGACAAAATATAATGTTTCTATCTCTTACCAAAAAGTATGGAGATCAAAGGAGAAAGCATTGGAAAAGGTTAGAGGAAATCCACACGACTACTCACTGATCCCATCATGGATGCACATGTTGAAAAAAAAATCCAGGTAACACTTTAAAACAGTTTATTGGTTTTTCATAATTAGTTGGTTACTCAATTTACCTGACTTGGTTACCTTGTTATGCATATTTAGTTACTAACTGTACTGTACTGTACATTGAGATTGTGTTAAATAAATTTTTTTTGTATGACAAATATCTACACAAAATATTACCATTTACTACAAGTTTGTTTACCATTTACTACAAGTTTGGTTACCATTTACAACAAATTTGGTTACCATTTATTACAAGTTTGGATACTGTATTCCACTTGTAATTATAATGATATTTTTGAGATTTCATATCAGGTTCCGTCACAGCCCCGGAGTTGGAAACAAATGGTCGTTTCAAGTATTTATTCTTTGCCATTGAAGCATCCATTCAAGCATGGCACTATTGCTTTCCAATCATTTTAATCGATGGCACATTCATACAATCAACTTACGGGGGGACACTATTGATAACAAGCACACAGGATGCAAAAAGAAACATTGTTCTGCTTGATTTTGCGGTGGTTGACATCGAAAATGAATTATCTTGGAGATGGTTTTTCGTAAAATTGAGAATTACTTGTGGAGTTAGAGAAGGCCAATGCATTGTTTCAGATAGACATGAAGCCATTATACAAGGACTGAATTGTGAGTTGTCGGATGTCATGCATGGTTCGTGTACATACCATATATTGAATAATATAAAAAATAGATTCAGAAAGAGAGGAGAAGAACTCAAACAGTCATACAACGAGGCTTGTAGAGCTTACACTATTGAGGAATTCAACAAACACATGGATGAACTTGATGCGATTGATCCTCGAATAAGGACATATTTGGAAGAAGATGTCATGTTGGAGAAGTGCACAAGGCTCCATGGGGCTATAAGCAGGTACTCGACAATAACTTCAAACCTCACCGAATCTATTAACAATGCAATCAAGATGATCAGGGATCTTCCAGTTGCGTCAATGATTGAATGCCTACGTTGTCTGGTTCAAAGATGGTATTTCACAAACAAACAAGCAGCCATATCAACATTCACTACACTATCCACAACAGCTGAGGGGATGTTGCAATCTAATATCATTAAATCAAGGAAACTTAAGGTAACTAATACAAATTTTAAATTTTTACAACATAAGTTGCGTTTGCATTTTATGGAAACCTATTTGTTCACTATTGGTTACATGTATATGCTGATAATTTTAATAACAATAAATATAACTGTCATTATTTCGATGTAAACAAACTAAATATTTATACATACTAAAACCTGTTGCCATTAAAACCTGTTCTAGTTACCTTTACATAAATATTTGGTTACTTATTTATTATATTTTGGTTACTTTTATGTAACTATTTGGTTACTGTTATTTTATTGCTTTTGACTTGTTCTGTGACGCCCCCAAAATAGGTATACAACACCCATTCTGAGTCGCCAAATAAATGGTATAGAAAACAAACTACAACTTCAATAATACAATTGTCGTGCAAAATACGACAACATATACTGTGAGTTTAAATACAAATAGTGTCTTCTAGACAATATCCACACTCAAATAAGTCCTCATTATAATTATTCATACACTATTTTATAGAAATAATGAAGACTACTAAAACATCTTTCTAGAACCATCACTCTATACCCCGACTAGATCCTGCTATGTTCTCACCTCCTGAGAAGAAAAATGGAACAAAAAGGAAAAGGGTGAGCTCAACTAGCCCAGTAAAGAATATTATGACTAAGATAATATACAACAAATTATCATTAGTTTTCAACAGGAAAATCGATAAAATATAATAGACAACAAGTTTTAGATCAACAACTACAAATGAAACAAAGAATCCATTAGAAGAGTCAAGTAGAGAATGAGTTCTACTATCTGCTAAGATTTAAAAGTCCATCATCAATATTTTATCCTCAACAACAACAATCAATATACATCTTTAATCAAATATTCATCTTTGCACTACATGCCAAAGATATTCATTTAGATCACCAATTGGTCATGTTCATCTCAACACTGCTCATTTTTGCACTTCGGGCAAAGATATTCATCAGCTTAATCATTCATCTTTGCACTATAGGCTAAAGATATTCAAGAATATCATCATTTAGGACCGAGGATGATGAAAAATATCTTAAAGAAAACGAATCCAAAGAGATAAAAGGACAAATATTAGGGATTCAGACATACTTTATTCAAGTTCAATAATACTCCATAATAACTAATTGTGAAGCGAAATTCAAAATAAAGATCAAAACATGGATACAATCAAAGATAGTAACCATAATAGACATCTTGGATAAAAAGAAAAATTTTATTTTTCTATTGAATAATTAACGTATATCGTGAATAGTAACCCCAACACAAAAAGTTCTAAATTTGATAAAAAGTTCAGACCAATATTTCGGCATAATGATATTGAAAGAAATAATATCATTTACGAAGAAAATAACATCTCTTACCTCAAAATAACGGTACTTCTGTTCAGAATATCGGATATAGTGCTGACAGAAACTTGCACTGAATATAAACTCTCAAAGTATCAAAATACTCACAAAAATACGCTCGATAATCTAGAGAGAAAGAAAACTTGTTTCTGGTGTGATTTTCAATTCTAACCTAAGCGTCTATTTTAGGAAAATGCTAGAACGTCATAGGAGACTAAAATAATAAATTAATATTATTTCTCATTCTTTCTTCTATGCATGCATCAATTGAACAAGCTAGCCACCAATTCTGAAAATTTTCAACAGCCCATGTGCATTCAACACCAACCAAAAAGTGGGTCCCACCCATAATTTAATAAAAATTATTTTATTTTCTGAAACTTTAATAATTCATAAAAAGTAGCTCGTTTATTAGAAAAATACGAATTTTATGTCCATTCCACACGAAATCAAATTCTCTACAACTTTACAGAAGAAAATTTTTCCAAATTCCAAACAAAAAATATCTGAAATCCATAAACGGGTGATTTTTAATACCTCCACTCCGACAAAATACGGATAAAACACCTCAACATTAATTCCTTCATTTATAACCACATAAATAAATCCATCATTTATATCCACATCAAATAAATATTTCCTTATCAAATAAATCAATAATTAATTATTCACAAACAGAATCACAATTATGACAACCCGACCGTTCTCAGGAAAGAGGGGGCTTTCCAATAAGGATTTCTCCTTACTGGTGCGCAATTAGGTGACCAAACTTCTCCTTGACAGAACTTTCTAGACATTGTCAATAATGCTATCTAATAATATTATTCAAATAATATGAATTATCGATCTGATAATGGGAAATATTGTGCAATGACAATTATTGAAACAACAATAATATAAACTATCAACGCAACAATTATTGAATCAATAAAATAAAATATTGAACGAGAACTCATCGTAACAATTATTGAGTAGTGCCTTCACGTAAGGATCAATAATTCAAAATATCGCAAATACCGCAGCTACCACGCCAATAATCGTATTTTAACCACCTGTATTTCAACAAAGGTAAACGGTAACAACTACGCCGTTATTTATAAAAACTCATACTTTGTCGTTTTCTTTTATCTAACCGTTTTCCGTTATGGGGCCCACAAATGGCTGCGCCGTCGTACGAATATTCCCCGACAAAAAGAATATTCCATGACCAAATGAATATTCTCCGACAAAAATGAATATTTTACAACCACTTGCTTATTTTGTAAATTTTTACATTTCACCCATAACCAAAGCATTATATCAAATTAATTCCTTATTATTTCAAGATAATAAATAGAGAAAATTCACTTTTATTCATAATAAGTTGGGGTCTTACATGTTCTGCATATAGAGGTAACCATTTTATTTATTTTTTATGAGTAAGCAAATTGGCATAAAATTGGTCCAAAACAGTATGCATCAGCCATTTAAGTTGAAATGTTAGGTTGGTATCCAAACATACACATTTTGTTACTTATTTGTAACTATTTGATTTTTATGTAACTATTTGGTTACTTATGTATTATATATTGGTTACTGTTATGTAACTATTTGCTTACTATTATTTTATGGCTTTTGACTTGTTGTGCATATAGAGGTAACCATTTATTTAATTTTTATGAGTAAGAAAATTGACATAAAATTGGTCTAAAACAGTATGCATCAGCTATTTAAGTTGAAATATTAAGTTGGTATCCAAACATACACATTTGGTAACCATTTTTGTTTTTGTTAGTAACCAAATAATTATAAGTTTGAGTCAGGAATGTTATAAAGTGTTAAATGTATATGTTTTATTTTTACACTATCATCGTGATGGAATCAAAAACTCCAATTAAGAGTTGCCATCCATATATATTTATGCATACTAACAACGCACTTAATTTGTGTTGTAGGTTGAGACATCAAATTTAGTGATTTTCATTGTTTACGATGTCGCTAAACAGTATATTGTGGACATCGAACAAATGACATGCACATGCCGTAAATTTCAGTACCATGAGATGCCTTGTCCACACGCTGCTACTGTTATCAACAAGCAGAATTTGATCTGTTATGATTTTTGCTCAAATAATTACTCTAAAATAACTTTGGTCAACACATATTTAGCTTCCATCCTGCCGTTAGATGACAAAGAGAACTGGGATGTACCAGAAGAAGGTAATAAACATATTTGTAAAACCACCAAACACAAGAAGACCAGCGGGAAGTGTGACGCCCCTAAAATAGGTATACAACACCCATTCTGAGTCATGAAATACATGGTACAGAAACAACTACAACTTTATTAATACAACATAAAAACTTTGAGTTTAAATACAAATATTGTCATCTAGACAATATCCACACTCAAATAAGTCCTCATTACAATTATTAATACACTATTTTTACAGAATAGTGAGGACTACTAGAACCACTTCTAGAACCATCATTCCACACCCCGACTAGTACTCACTACATTCTCGCCTCCTGAGAAGAAAAATGGAAAAACAAGAAAAAGGGTGGGCTCAACTAGCCCAGTAAAGAATATTATGACTAAGATAATATAAAATAAATTATCATTAGTCCTCAACAGGGAAAAATCAAATAGAATACAATAGACAATAAGTTTTAGATCAACAACTGCAGCGGAAACATCAATTCATTAGAAGAGTTAAGTAGAGAATGAAATATATTATCTTCTATATATGAATTTAAAAGTTCATCGTCTATCTTTTATCCCTGTAACATCAATCAATATATAATTGAAATCAAATATTCATCTTTGCACTACAGGCCAAAGATATCCATCAGTTGGTCATGTTCATCTAAACACCTGTTCATCTTTGCACTACGGGCCAAAGATATTCATCAGAAATCATTAATCTTTGCACTACAGGCCAAAGATATTCAATTATATCATCATTTAGGACGGAAGATGATGAAAAATATTTTAAAGAAAATGAATCCAGTGAAACAAAAAAATAAATATTAAGGATTCGTACTTTAAACAATCCAAGTTCAAAAATACTTCATAAATAACCAGAGTGGAGTAAAATTCAAGAATGATCAAAACATGGATACAATCAAAGCTAGTATCCATAATAGATATTTTGGACGAAAAGCAAAAATTTAATTTTTCTGTGAATAGTGTCATATTCATGAATAGTGTCGTATACGTGAATAGTGTCGTATACGTGAATAGTGTCTATAACACTAAAAGATAGAAATTTTACAAAAAAATCATCATGCTTCGTGAATAGTACTCGTGAATAGTAACTCATGAATAGTAACTCGTGAATAATAACTCATGAATAAGAACTCCGACATGAAAAGTTCCAAATTTGATAAAAATTCGCACTAATATTTCGGATAATGATATTGAAGAAATAATATCATTTACGAAGAAAATAACATCCCTTACCTCGAAAAGGATAGTACTTACATTGGAATCTTTGGATATAGTGCTAAAAGAACTTGCAAATAGATAGCAATACTCAAAGTACTAAATACTCACAAAATATGCTCGATATTATAGAGAGAAAAGAGAGAAAATCTTTAGTTTCGGTGTGATTTTCAATTCTAACCTAAGCACCCTATTTATAGGAAATTGCTTAGAACACCAAAACAGAAAATTTAATAAAATATTAAAATATTTATATAAATTTTCCTTAGCCCACTTTTTTGGTCTAGACATCAGCCACCAACCCACCAAAATCATAAAAAACGTTTATGTTAAAATAAATATTTAAAACTTTCAAAAATCAATTATTTCGGAACTTCGGAACTTTAATAATTCATAATAAATAGCCCTTTTATCAGAAAAATTTGAACCACATGTCCTTTACATAGGAAATTTCATTCTCTACAACTTTACAGAAGAAAATGTTTCCAAATTCCAAACAAAAATTGACCGAAATCCACAAACGGGCGATTTTACAGGCTATAATCAAATTTCAGTCAAGAAATGGGGTCCACCGACACACAAAACATGTGTTAATCATTTAATGCAACAAAAATACTCTTTCTCCTCATATACTCATATATCCCATATTCATTGTAAAAATATCATCATTATTATATTATAATAATATAATATAATATTATTTTATCAGAAAAGATAAAATATCGATTTTCAACAATTGTCACTTTAAAAAATTTCTTCATCTATATCCCCATAAAATAAATATTTTTCTCATCAAATAAATTAATAATTAATTATTCATAAATAATATTACGTAATCACAATAATCAAAAAACCGGGGCGGCCTTCTGAGAAAGAGGGGCTTTCCAATAAGAATTTCTCCTCATCTTGGCGCATAAATTAGGTGACCAAACCACTCCTTAGATGTAACTTTCTAGACATTGCCAATAATGTTTTCTAATAATATTATTCGGATAATATGAATTATTGCTTCGATAATGAAAAATACCGTGTAGTGACAATTATTGAAACAACAGTAATATAAAATATCAACGCATCAATTATTGAATCAATAAAATAAAATAATGAACAGTAACTACTGTAACAATTATTGAGTAGTACCTTCTTACGTAAGAATCAATAATTGGTGCAATACCGTATCCTCTTGCAACAACGCGTAGACATCGTGTTTTAACCACCGGGTATTCCAACAAAGTTAATTGATGAATAACTACGCCGCTATTTATAAACAACTTATACTTGTCGTTTTCTTCATCCAATCGCTTTTCATTATGGGGCCCACACAAGGTTAGTACTGTTTGCATTTAATATTCCCGATATAGTAAGAATATTCCACGACCAAACGAATATTCTCCGATAAAAATGAATATTTTATAACCACTTGCTTATTTAAAATATTTGCGCATTTTACCCACAACTAACCACATTAATCAAATCAACCCTTACTATTTCAAAATAATAAATAGAGGAATTAAATTTTATTTATTAATAATTTGGGGTCTTATAGGAAGACTAAAAATAGGGAGGTACAAGCATGGATCTGAAAACAAAATTAAAAATAGATGCAACATGTGCCAAGAAAAGGGACACAATAGGAAAATGTGCAATAATCCACCGGTTTTACGACCAAAAAAGGTCTGATATAGTACATAAACAAACATATTGTAATTACATGAACATATAATTGTTTACTGAGAGTAACCATTAACCACATGATTTGTAACATTTTAAATGGTGTACATTACCCAAAATTATTATTCATTAATATTTTGATTTCTATTCCATCATTAGTTATCAATATAAACCAAACATATACATTGAACAATTAGAAACTGTTCTGAAACATGTTTATGTAAATTTGGTTACCATCTAAAATAAAATGGTTACTTCTATATTCATATTTAGTTACCAACAGAACATTTCTTAATAACTTTTATAACAATGTAATTTAAAATTATCCATCAGCCAGATAAATGGGAACTCTCACATTTAATTAAGTTTTTGATAACTGTTATAATATAAGTTATAAATTAACCAACTCTGCCCATTTCTTACCGATACGGGAGACTTATTCCCTTGAACGTCTCGCTAGTATGTACGTGAATGAGATTGTGAGGTTGCATGGCATGCCAGTATCCATAATTTTAGATCGTGACCCAAGATTTACTTCATGATTTTGGGTTAGCTTGCAAAAAGCTATGGGTGAAGATTTACGGTTCAGGTCGGCATACCATCCTCAAACGGACGGACAATCAGAGAGGACTATTCAAACTCTTGAAGATCTATTAAGACTTTGTGTCCTCGATTTCAAAGGGAGTTGGGATAAGTACCTACCATTGGTGGAATTCTCCTACAACAACAGTTATCAGGTAAATATAGGTGTGGCTCCATTTGAAGCATTGTATGGACGAAAGTGTCGCTCTATAGTATGTTGGGATGAGGTAGGAGAAGCAACGTTGTTGGAACCAGAGTTGGTACGAATGACTACAGAGAAGATTCAAACGATTCGACAACGTATACAAACGACACAGGATCGACAAAAGAGTTATGCAGATCTTCATCGAAAGGACGTGGAATTTAGTATTGGGGCTCATGTATTGTTGCGTGTGGCTCCATGGAAGGGAGTTACAAGATTTGGGAAGAGAGAAAAGCTCAATCCATGATTTATTGGTCCATTTCAGATTCTTGACCGAGTAGGAAATGTGGCCTATAGACTCACGTTACCTCCAAGTATGTCTTGTGTTCATAATATTTTTCATATATCTATGCTTCGTAAATATGTGAAAGACCCGAACCACGTCATTGAGGTAGAACCGAATGAGATAGCAGAAGACTTAACGTACGAAGAGGTACCTGTCAAGATCTTGGATAGGAAGGAGCATGTCCTATGCACGAAGGTCATACCACAAGTTAAAGTTTTGTGGAGAAACCATGCTATTGAGGAAATGACCTGGGAGTTGGAAATGGAAATAAAAGCGAGGTATCCTCATCTTTTCGAAACACCAGGTACGTACGTCAATTTCGAGGAAGAAATTTCATAAGGAGGGGAGGTTGTAAGACCCCAACTTATTATAAATAAAATTAAATTTCCTCTATTTATTATTTTAAAATAGTAAGGGTTGATTTGATTAATGTGGTTAGTTATGGGTAAAATGCGCAAATATTTCAAATAAGCAAGTGGTTATAAAATACTCATTGTTGTCGGAGAATATTCGTTTGGTCGTGGAATATTCTTGCTGTCGGGGAATATTCGTACGACGGCGCAGCCTTGTGTGGGCCCATAACGAAAAGCGATTGGATGAAGAAAACGACAAGTATAAGTTGTTTATAAATAACGACGTAGTTGTTACCGTTAACACTGTTGGAATATCCGGTGGTTAAAACACAGTAATACGCGTTGTTGCACAGTAGCACACGGTATTGCACCAATTATTGATTCTTACATAAGAAGGCACTACTCAATAATTGTTACAGTAATTACTATTTAGTATTTTATTGATTCAATAATTGTTGCATTGATATTCTGTATTACTGTTGTTTCAATAATTGTCACTATACAGTATTTGCCATTATCGAAGCAATAATTCATATTATCCTAATAATATTATTAGATAACATTATTGGCAATGTCTAGAAATTTCGCCTAAGGAGAGGTTTGGTCACCTAATCATGCGGCCAAAGAAGGAGAAATCCTTATTGGAAAGCCCTCTTTCCGGAAACTACCGGTTGCAAGATTTTGATTCTGTAATATTATTTGTGAATAATTAATTATTGATTTATATGATGAGAAAAATATTCATTTTATGTGGATATAGATGGAAAATTTTTTAAAGTGACAATTGTTGAAAATCGATATTTTATCTTTTTTGATAAAACAATATTTTATTATATTATTATAATATAATAATGATGATATTTTTACAATGAATGTGGGATATATGAGTACATAAGGAGAAAGAGTATTTTTGTTGCAAAAGTTATTTAAAACATGTTAAACATGTCTGTAGGCCCAATTCTTGACTGAAATTTGATTATAGCCTGTAAAATCGCCCGTTTGTGGATTTCAGTCAATTTCTGTTTTGAATTTGGAAAAACTTTCTTCTGCAAAGTTGTAGATAATGAAATTTCCTATGAAAAAGACATGTGGTTCAAATTTTTCTGATAAAAGTGCTATTTATTATGAATTATTGAAGTTCCGAAGTACCGAAATAATTGATTTTTGGACGTTTTAATTATTTTTATTAAGAAAAACGTTTTTTCCATTTGAGTGGCACATGTTAATGGTTGAAATCAGCTGGTGTGGTGTGCTAAGGAAATTAAGAAAATTATATTATTAATTTATTAAATTTTCTGCTTTGGTGTTCTAAGCATTTTTCTATAAATAGGGTGCTTAGGTTAAAATTGAAAATCACACTAGAAACTGAAATCTTCTCTCTCTTTCTCTCTCGATATATTGAGCGTATTCTTGTGAGTATTTTGATACTTTGAGTGTTGCTATACGGTGCAAGTTTCCTTTAGCACTATACCCAGTATTCCAGCCAGAAGTACTATTCTTTCGAGGTAAGGGATGTTATTTTCTTCGTAAATGATATTATTTTTTCAATATCATTATGCCGAAATATTGGTCTGAATTTTTTATCAAATGTAGAACTTTTTATGTCGGAGTTACTATTCATGAGTTACTATTCACGAGTTACTATTCACGAGTACTATTCACGAAGCATGATAATTTTTTTTGTGAAATTTCTATCTTTTAGTGTCGGAGTTACTATTCACGATACTCTTACTATTCATGTATACTCTAAGACTATTCACGAATACGACACTATTCACAGAAAAATTAAATTTTCGTCATTTTTAGTCCAAAATATCTATTATGGATACTAGTTTTGATTGTATCCATGTTTTGATCATTCTTGAATTTTACTCCACTCTGGTTATTTATGAAGTATTTTTGAACTTGGATTGTTTAAAGTACGAATCCTTAATATTTATTCTTTTGTTTCACCGGATTCGCTTTTCTTTAAAAATATTTTCATCATCCTCCATCCTAAATGATGATATAATTGAATATCTTTGGCTCAGTAGTGCAAAGATTAATGATTTCGATGAATATCTTTGGCCCAGTAGTAAAAAAGATGAACAGGTGTTTAGATGAACATGACCAACTGATGGATATCTTTGTCCTGTTGTGCAAAGATGAATATTTGATTTCAGTTATATATTGATTGATGTTACAGGGATAAAAGATAGACGATGAACTTTTAAATTCATATATAGAAGATAATATATTTCATTCTCTACTTAACTCTTCTAATGAATTGTTGTTTCCGCTGCAGTTGTTGATCTAAAACTTATTGTCTATTGTATTCTATTAGATTTTTCCCTGTTGAGGACTAATGATAATTTGTTTTATATTATCTTAGTCATAATGTTCTTTACTGGGCTAGTTGAGCTCACCCTTTTCCTTGTTGTTCCATTTTTCTTCTCAGGAGGCGAGAATGTAGCGAGTACTAGTCGGGGTGTGGAATGATGGTTCTAGAAGTGGTTCTAGTAGTCCTCACTATTCTGTAAAAATAGTGTATTAATAATTGTAATGAGGACTTATTTGAGTGTGGATATTGTCTAGATGACAATATTTGTATTTAAACTCACGCTTTTATGTTTTATTAATAAAGTTGTAGTTGTTTCGCACTCATGTATTTTGACGCGACTCGAATGGGTGTCAGATACCTATTTTGGGGGCGCCACAGTTGGTATCGAGCTTAGGGATATGATCTCTGGCGGAGATCGGGGAATAGAACTAAGAGGGGAGAGACGAGTAAATCCTTCGCTAGTGTGTCCTACCTAAGCTTATTTGTTGGTCGGTTATAATATAGGGGTATTATGTGATATGTTAATTTGTTAAATTTACCCTTGTTTTATGGCAGTATTTGAGAATGTCAACTGAGAATATTAACAATGGAGTGAATGAGACCATGGAGAAAGCTCTAATCACTAACCAAGATAATGTGATGTCAGGCAAAGAAAGAATTAGAGATATCCATGTGGTGAGTGAAGAATTAATAGTTGCACCCGAGATAGTCGTAGAGGTAGCAGCTGAGAGTGAGGAAGAAGAGGAAGAAGAGGAACCTGAGGAGAATTTATTAGAAGAATTTTATGATCGAAATTTAGAATTACAAAATCGTATTCAAGAGTTAGAAGAGCAGGCTGAAGAACGGCAGGCGATCATGGAGCAAAGAGATGTAACAATTCTAAATTGTGTTACCCGATGTGCGATGCTTGAATAGAAGCACTCTTTGGCAAAGTATAAGATATTAGAGCTGGAATCTGAGAATCCTATGATCAAAGTTCTGATGAAAGAAGAAGCAACCAAACGAATGAGAATGGAGGATGCATGGGTAAAAGCTACACGACACGCTGATATTGTAGAAAAAGACGTCCGATCCAAGAAGGCCAAAATAGATGAAATGGATTTCACCTTTTGGACAGCAATTGGGAGAATCTAACATTGAGTTCGGAATTACCCTATGTAGAGCGGTCAACCCCAATTCGATATGGATCGGAGAGTAATGATTGAAATCATGGATCAGAAATTCGACGAAGCAATGACGGGTGGAATGTACTCTATAGCAAAGTTAAGTCCAGTTGGGACGGTGGCACCAGAGGCAGATACGAACAAGTCAAAGTCAACGGTTCCTGGAAGTGCGTTTGTCGTGACTACCCAAAATGCGAGGAACTTAAACGAAGGTATCACGGGTTAGTTAATTATAAATTCTTCCGAAGTCTATACCTTACTAGATACCGGTGCTACCCATTCATTTATTTCTCCTGCTTGTGCTCAACGTTTAAACTTGACTCCGGAGAAATTAGACTTTAATTTATCTGTGGAAACTCTGTTAGGAGAAACTTTCATCACATCCACTGTTTATAAATCTTGTTTGATCCAAGTTGGCACCATCACATTACCTGTTGATCTTATCTCTTTAAAAATACTTGCTTTTGTTGTGATTTTAGGGATTGATTGGTTAACTACTCATCATGCCAAATTGATTGCTTTTGTAAGGTTGTTAGTTTTCATATTCCTAAGCAACCGTTATTCAATTTAAAGTAACCAAACCATTGAAGTCAAACTCTTTTATATCAAGTAGTAAAAAGTCATTCGTTTATTGAAAAACGGATGTCAAGCTTTCTTAGCCATGTTATGGACTTGAACAAAAATACGTCCGATTTGAATGATATTTCATGTTAGTAAATTTCCGACGATTTCTGAAAAATTTCCCGCCTACTCTCGAGCGTGATATTGAATTTTGTATCGACTTTGAACCCGGTACAAAACCCATTTCTAAAATCTCATATTGAATGGCTCCTATTTGAACTTCAGGAGTTAAAAACCCAACTATAGAAGTTGATAATCGAGCATCTATCTGGTGACTTTTTTTGTGGAATGCACCGAAGCCAGACTCTCCGTAGGGAACGCCATGTTCATGCGATAGTAAACTGATAGGTGTCATTGTGACGTGTTATCCAAGGTTGGGATATGAGTCACAGTTGAGAGCAACCTAAGTCAGTAATCGAAATACGTAGCTTTCTAGGCTTAGTTGGTTATTATCGGAGATTCGTTGAAGGATTTTCTCGAATCGCTACTCCGTTAACTCAGCTGACTCGTAAAGATACAAAATTCGTATGGAGCGAAGAATGTGGGAAGAGCTTCAAAGATCTCAAGAGGAGACTCATTTCGGCACCTGTTTTGATAATACCATCTGGTTCAGATGGATTTGTTATCTACAGCGATGCTTCAGGCAAAGGGTTAGGATGTGTTCTCATGCAATATGGGAAAGTCATAGACTATGCCTCACGACAACTTAAAGAATATGAGAGGAATTATCCTTCTCATGATCTAGAGTTAGCGCAAGCAATGCTTTTTTCGCTTAAAAGATCCGGAGGCACTATCTATATGGGGAGAAAGTGGAGATATATTCGGACCATAAAAGCCTCAAATATTTCTTCATTCAAAAAGAACTCAACATGCGGCAACGACGTTGGCTCGAGCTGTTGAAAGATTATGACCATGCTATTTAATACTATCCTGGAAAAGCGAACGTGGTAGCTAACGCGTTGAGTAGAAGATCATATGAAGGAACGAGTGCGATGATGTCAAGTATATGCATAGAACCGACTTTAATCGAAAAAGTTAAAGTTACTCAAGCCACAGATCCGGAGCTGATGCGTATGAAGAAGAAAGTACAAGAATGTACTATTCTAGAAGCAAGAATCGATGAAGAAGGAATACTTTGAGTCCACTCCAGACTTTGTGTTTCTAACAATTCTAACTTGAAGCATAGAATCATGATGGAGGCACATAACACACCGTTTACAATCCATCCTGGAAGTACCAAAATGTATCGTGATCTTCGACATACATTTTGGTGGAATAATATGAAGAGAGAGATTGCAAAGTTTATCTCGAGGTGTTTAACTTGTCAACGTGTAAAGGCGGAGCATCAAGTACCTAAGGGTCCATTGCAACCACTTGAGATTCCGAGATGGAAGTGGGAACACATTACCATGGATTTCGTTACGGGTCTTCCCACGGTTTCTCAAGGCATAAATGCGATCAGGGTTATTGTTAATAGATTAACCAAGTCTGCCCATTTCTTACCGATACGGGAGACTTATTCCCTTGAACGTCTCGCTAGTATATACGTGAATGAGATTGTGAGGTTGCATGGCATGCCAGTATCCATAGTTTCAGATCGTGACCCAAGATTTACTTCAAGATTTTGGGTTAGCTTGCAAAAAGCTATGGGTGCAGATTTACGGTTCAGTTCGGCATACCATCCTCAAACGGACGGACAATCAGAGAGGACTATTCAAACTCTTGAAGATCTATTAAGACTTTGTGTCATCGATTTCAGAGGGAGTTGGGATAAGTACCTACCATTGGTGGAATTCTCTTACAACAACAGTTATCAGGTAAGTATAGGTGTGGCTCCATTTGAAGCATTGTATGGACGAAAGTGTCGCTCTATAGTATGTTGGGATGAGGTAGGAGAAGCAACGTTGTTGGAACCAGAGTTGGTACGAATGACTACAGAGAAGATCCAAACGATTCGACAACGTATACAAACGGCACAGGATCGACAAAAGAGTTATGCGGATCTTCATCGAAAGGACGTGGAATTTAGTATTGGGGATCATGTATTGTTGCGTGTGGCTCCATGGAAGGGAGTTACAAGATTTGGGAAGAGAGAAAAGCTCAATCCACAATTTATTGGTCCATTTCAGATTCTTGACCGAGTAGGAAATGTGGCCTATAGACTCGCGTTACCTCCAAGTATATCTTGTGTTCATAATGTTTTTCATATATCTGTGCTTCGTAAATATGTGAAAGACCCAAACCACGTCATTGAGTTAGAACCGGACGAGATAGCCGAAGACTTAACATACGAAGAGGCACCTGTCAAGATCTTGGATAGGAAGGAGCATGTCCTACGCACGAAGGTCATACCACAAGTTAAAGTTTTGTGGAGAAACCATGCTATTGAGGAAATGACCTGGGAGTTGGAAACGGAAATGAAAGCAAGGTATCCTCATCTTTTCGAAACACCAGGTACGTACGTCAATTTCGAGGACGAAATTTCATAAGGAGGGGAGGTTGTAAGACCCCAACTTATTATAAATAAAATTAAATTTTCTCTATTTATTATTTTGAAATAGTAAGGGTTGATTTGATTAATGTGGTTAGTTATGGGTAAAATGCGCAAATATTTCAAATAAGCAAGTGGTTATAAAATACTAATTGTTGTCGGAGAATATTCGTTTGGTCGTGGAATATTCTTGCTGTCGGGGAATATTTGTACGACGGCGCAGCCTTGTGTGGACCCCATAACGAAAAGCGATTGGATGAAGAAAACGACAAGTATAAGTTATTTATAAATAACGGCGTAGTTGTTACCGTTAACACTGTTGGAATACCCGGTGGTTAAAACACAGTAATACGCGTTGTTGCACAAGAGAAGACACGCAGATTGCACCAATTATTGATTCTTACATAAGAAGGCACTACTCAATAATTGTTACAGTAATTACTGTTCAGTATTTTATTGATTCAATAATTGTTGCATTGATATTCTATATTACTATTGTTTCAATAATTGTCACTATACAGTATTTGCCATTATCAAAGCAATAATTCATATTATCTGAATAATATTATTAGATAACATTATTGGAAATATCTAGAAAGTTCTGTCTAAGGAGAGGTTTGGTCACCTAATTGCGTGCCAAATGAGAGAAATCCTTATTGAAAGCCCCTCTTTCTGTGTAAGCGGCTACCGTTGCACAAGATCTTGTGATTCTGTAATATTATTTGTGAATAATTAATTATTGATTTATATGATGAGGAAAATATTCATTTTATGTGGATATAGATGGAGAAAATTTTTAAAGTGACAATTGTTGAAAATCGATATTTTATCTTTTTGATAAAACAATATTTTATTATATTATTATAATATAATAATGATGATATTTTTACAATGAATATGGGATATATGAGTACATAAGGAGAAAGAGTATTTTTGTTGCAAAAGTTGTTTAAAACATGTTAAACATGTCTGTGGGCCCAATTCTTGACTGAAATTTGATTATAGCACAAAAATCGCTTCTGCTTGTGGATTTCGGTCAATTTCTGTTTGGAATTTGGAAAAACTTTCTTCTGCAAAGTTGTAGATAATGAAATTTCCTATGGAAAAGACATGTGGTTCAAATTTTTCTGATAAAAGGGTTATTTATTATGAATTATTGAAGTTCCGAAGTTCCGAAATAATTGATTTTTGGAAGTTTTAATTATTTTTATTAAGAAAAACATTTTTTCCATTTGAGTGGCACATGTTAATGGTTGAAATCAGCTGGTGTGGTGTGCTAAGGAAATTAAGAAAATTATATTATTAATTTATTAAATTTTCTGCTTTGGTGTTCTAAGCATTTTTCTATAAATAGGGTGCTTAGGTTCGAATTGAAAATCACACTAGAAACTGAAATCTTCTCTCTCTTTCTCTCTCGATATATTGAGCGTATTCTTGTGAGTATTTTGATACTTTGAGTGTTGCTATACGGTGCAAGTTTCCTTCAGCACTATACCCAGTATTCCAGCCAGAAGTACTATTCTTTCGAGGTAAGGGATGTTATTTTCTTCGTAAATGATATTATTTCTTCAATATCATTATGCCGAAATATTGGTCTAAATTTTTTATCAAATTTGGAACTTTTCATGTCGGGGTTACTATTCACGAGTTACTATTCATGAGTTACTATTCACGAGTTACTATTCATGAGTTACTATTCATGAGTTACTATTCACGAAGCATGATGATTTTTTGTGTGAAATTTCTATCTTTTAGTGTCGGAGTTACTATTCACGTATACGGCACTATTCACGAATACGACACTATTCACAGAAAAATTAAATTTTCACTTTTCGTCCAAAATATCTATTATGGATACTAGCTTTGATTGTATCCATGTTTTGATCATTCTTGAATTTTACTCCACTCTGGTTATTTATGAAGTATTTTTGAACTTGGATTGTTTAAAGTACGAATCCTTAATATTTATTCTTTTGTTTCACTGGATTCGTTTTCTTTAAAATATTTTTCATCATCCTCCGTCCTAAATGATGATATAATTGAATATCTTTGGCCTGTAGTGCAAAGATTAATGATTTTTAATGAATATCTTTGCCCCGTAGTGCAAAGATGAACAACTGTTTAGATGAACATGACCAACTAATGAATATCTTTGGCCTGTAGTGCAAAAATGAATATTTGATTTCAGTTATATATTGATTGATGTTACAATGATAAAAGATAGACGATGAACTTTTAAATTCATATATAGAAGATAGTATATTTCATTCTCTATTTAACTCTTCTAATGAATTGTTATTTCTGCTGCAGTTGTTGATCTAAAACTTATTGTCTATTGTATTCTATTAGATTTCTTCCTGTTGAGGACTAATGATAATTTGTTTTATATTATCTTAGTCATACTATTCTTTACTGGGCTAGTTGAGCTCACCATTTTCCTTGTTGTTCCATTTTTCTTCTCAGGAGGCGAGAATGTAGCGAGTACTAGTCGGGGTGTGGAATGATGGTTCTAGAAGTGGTTCTAGTAGTCCTCACTATTCTGTAAAAATAGTGTGTTAATAATTGTAATGAGGACTTATTTGAGTGTGGATATTGTCTAGATGATAATATTTGTATTTAAACTCACAGTTTTTATGTTGTACTAATAAAGTTGTAGTTGTTTCTGTACCATGTATTTGGTGACTCAGAATGGTGTTGTATACATATTTTGGGGGCATCACAATAACGGTGAAAGTTTTACCGTTAAACTCTTGAACTACCCGGTAGTAAAAGTACAGTAATACGTGTGGTTGCATAGTAGAACACGATATTGATTATTGATGCTTACGTGAGAAGTCACTCAGTTATACTCAATTATTGCTACAGTAATTGCTTTATAATATCTCTCATATTATTGATTCGATTATTATCACAGTATCATCTGCATAATATTTATTATTATTAAATTAATAATTGAGACGACAAAGTTATTCATATTATTATTTGTAATATTGACGATGTCTAGAAAGTTCTGTCAAGGAGAGGTTTGGTCACCTAATTGCGCGCCAATAGGGAGAAATCCTTATCGGAAAGCCCCCTCTTTTATGGGAATGATCTGGTTGTTAAATATTGTGAGTTATAATATTAATGATGAATAAGTTCGTGTTGATTAAAGATGAAATTGATATTTCCATTGTGTTGAAATTATTAGTGTTAGTGGAAATCGACATCTATTCCGATAATAATTGATGTCTAGAGGTTATATTGACCAATCGGGTAATTAATCGGATAAATGAGCAATTAATTGCTATTAATTCACATGCTTATAACTATTTGTTCACGTGTGTGTACTATTTATTCACATACATGTATTATTAGGGGAGGTGGTGCAAGATTGATAATATTTGCATAACTAAATTAAAAATGGAGGTATAGAAGAAGGTACTATTGTGACGCCCCAAAAATAGGTATACAACACTCATTCTGAGTCGCCAAATACATGGTACAGAAAGCAAACTACAACTTCAATAATACAATTGTCGTGTAAAATACGACAACAAATACTGTGAGTTTAAATACAAATATTGTCTTCTAGACAATATCCACACTCAAATAAGTCCTCATTACAATTATTCGAATACTATTTTACAGAAATAGTGAGGACTGCTAAAACATCTTTCTAGAACCATCACTCCATACCCCGACTAGATCCTGCTATGTTCTCACCTCCTGAGAAGAAAAATGGAACAAAAAGGAAAAGGGTGAGCTCAACTAGCCCAGTAAAGAATATTATGACTAAGATAAAATACAACAAATTATCATTAGTGTGACGCCCCCAAAACAGGTACACCTCACCCATCTTGGGTCGCCACTTACATGGTACATAACTTCAAATACAACTTAATTATACAGCTGTCGTGTAAAATACGATAAAACATATGCTGTGAGTTTTAAACACGAATATTGCCGTCTAGACAATATCCACACTCAATAGAATCCTCATTACTATTATTATCACATTATTTCGTAGAATAGTGTGGACTACTAAAGCCACTTATACTGGATCATCACTCCGTTCCCCGACTAGCCCCCAGCTATATTCTCATTTCCTGAAGAGAACACTGAAAGCAAAAAGGATGAGCTCAACTAGCCCAGTAAGAAATATTATGACTAAGATAATGCAGAATAAATTATCATTAGCCTTCAACAGTGTTAAACAGATAAAATATAATAAACATTAAGTTTAACTGCAGTGGAACAAGCAATCCATTAGAAGAGTCAAGTAGAGAATAAAATCTACTATCTTCTATGATTTAAAAGGTTTTTTCATCACTTTTATCGCTGAGACTCAGCTTAATAAATAATCCACATCACCGAATCACCCCTGCACTATGGCCAAGGATATTCATTAATATCACATCCATGAATTATCCATGCACTACGGGCTAAGGATATTCATTATTATCACATCTATGAATTAATATTTCATTGCTGAGACTCAGCTCAATAATTAATCCACATCATCGAATCACCCCTGCACTACGGCCAAGGATATGCGTTATTATCACATCTATGAATTAATATTTCATTGCTGAGACTCAACTTAATAATTAATCAACATCATCGAATCACCCTTGCACTACGACCAAGGATATTCATTAATATCACATCCATGAATTATCCATGCACTACAGCCAAGGATATTCATTATTATCACATCCATGAATTAATATTTCATTGCTGAGACTCAGCTCAATAATTAATCCACATCACTGAATCATCCCTGCACTACAGGCCAATGATATTCTTTAGTATCACGACCACGAATTATCCATGCACTACATGCCAAAGATAATCGTGTTTTCATCAACGGTCCTGATCATGCCATAAAATAATTCATCTTTGCACCCTTGACCGAAGAGAATCCATAGCCATAATCATACCAAAAACTGTCCATCAATACACTACGGGCCAATGAGGACTTTTTTCACATCATTTGTAACATTACGGTCATGATTATACCGAATAATCCCTGGTCATAATCATACCAAGTCCATCTATGCACTATAGGACACAAATGACTTTCAACATAATATAAGCATGATGATGATGACAATGACATAAAGAATCAATCAAATGAGATAAAGGATAAATATTAAACTTTTATAATACAATTTATCCAGTGTCAATAATAACCAAATGTTATCAATCACTTAATAATCTCATAATATAATGTCATTATAATAATATTTTAATCATTTCTTAAACTTATAAACAATTTATTTCAATTGTTTACACTTTATCAAATAATGCATTTAATCATTCAAAATGCCATACTCATAAGATTTCATCATCAATGATCAAATTTCTCATCAAAAATCATATATACCTTATATAGGATTTTCAAGCCCTAAAATCTTATTTACCAATTCTTCAACTTCACATAATATATTTAACTCATATGTTCGTAACTAAACCATTTTCATGAAAAATACCAAATCAGTCCCAAAAATATTTCTTTTCTTGGATTTAGCAGAATATAGTCTTATACTAAACATATATTTTTCTAGGAATTTTTAAAATTCATTTACTATTTTTCAAAAATCAATTTCTAATTAATTCCTTAAGAAATTAGCTACCTCAAGTTTAACTCCACAAATTCCCCAATCTTGGCAGGATCTTACACATGTTAACGTGAGCTTCAGTTTAAATTTCATGGTCATCTGAGTTATAGAACTTTCTGGTTATAGCGTTTTTTAATCGAAAAAACCTAAATATTGAAATGGTCATAACTTGCTCATTTTAAGTCGGAATGAGCTCATTTTTGGACAGGGGGTTCTTTATACCATATACTTTCATGTCCCAAAAGGCCAGAATTTTTCTCACAAATTAAGTGGCCAAAAATGCCCTTTTAAAATCTTTGTAGTAGCTTTTTCCCATTTTTCACTTTTTTGTGCTTTGCTAAAATCAGTCCACACGAAAATCTACAACACATTTTCTAGTGATTCCACTTGGATAAGTTAGAAAACTCATAGATCTAACTCTAGAACTTGACCACACTCAAAAATTCAAAATATAATAGGAGATATGGTCAATTGAATTTCATGTTCTATTTTCACCAAAATCTGACTTTTCAACCCTTTGTGATTTCTAAGAAACTTTCATGTTTTCACATAATAACCAACATAACTCATCATAACACTTACTGATACCACATATACCCATGATTTTCATCAGTTCAACGCTTTTATTATGACTTTCATCATAAACCACGTAAACAAATCATTTCTACAATTTAATAAGGAATGAAATACAAATGATCATTCACCATGCATGTGGTAATCCACATAAATAAGTTATTCCAACAGAATAATAAAGAATGGAATAATAGAAGGATTCACCATGCGTGCGATAAACTGCACAGACAGGTTATTCCCAACAAAATAATAAATAATGAAACTAGGTCCGGCGTAAACGCACAGATAGGATATTCCGACAGAATAATAAAGAATGGAATAACAACAAAAATCACCATGCAAGCGATAGACCGCACAGACAGGTTATTCCAACAGAATAATAAAGAACGGAACCAGGTCATGCGTAAAGCACAGACAGGATGTTCCAACAAAATGATAAATAATGGAACCAGGTCATACGTAAAGCACAGACAGGATGTTCCAACAAAATGATAAATAATGGAATAATAGAAGAATTTCACCATGTATGCGGTACTTCGCATAGACAGGTTATTCCAATATAATAATAAAAAATGGAATAACAGAAGAATTTTACCAAGTATAGGGTAGTCCGCGTATACAGGTTATTCCAACAGAATAATAAAGAATGGAATAACATAAGTTCTCTTCATGAATAAGAAGAAATAATACCCCTTATGAGTACAACAAATAATATCCCTTGCCATAGAAAAACTGGATACTGGAATAGTGAGGTAGCAGACTTCTCTTCTTCTTTCTCTCTATAATTTCTCTCTATAATAATTGCTCTAAAGATTTTGTGAATTGGTGAGAAATGAAGGAAGAATGAGCTTCTATTTATAGTAAAATATAGTTTCGATAATTGCACATTTTGGGGCTCGAAATATTATAGTATAATACCTTCCTCTTTTTCTTTATTTTTAATTTAGTCCTGCAAGTATTATCAAACTTGCACCACCTCCCCTAATAGTAAGTGATGTGAATCAATAGTACAATCATGTGAATAAATAATATAATCATGTGAAAAAACTTATTACAATATAGTACCTTCAACTATACCTCCATTTTAAACTTAGTCATGCAAGTATTATCAATCTTTCACCACCTCCCCTTAACTTTAAACTTTTATCAATTTAACCATTTACGAAATAAAATAATAATTATAAGAAAATTGAATACTTTCATTTCATAAAATTCGGGGTCTTACAATTAGTTTTCAACAGGGAAAATCTGATAAAAAATAATAGACAACAAGTTTTAGATCAATAACTGTAGCGGAAACAGCAATCCATTAGAAGAGTCAAGTAGAGAATGAGTTCTACTATCTTCTAAGATTTAAAATTCCATCATCAATATTTTATCTCTATAACAACAATCAATATACATCTTTAATCAATATTCATCTTTTCACTATAGGCCAAAGATATTCATTTGTATCACCAGTTGGTCATGTTCATCTTAACACCCGTTCATCTTTACACTACGGGCCAAAGATATTCATCAGTTAATCATTCATCTTTGCACTACAGGCCAAAGATATTCAGTAATATCATAATTTAAGACTGAGGATGATGAAAAATATTTTAAAGAAAACGAATCCATGAGACGGAAGACAAATAGTAGGGATTAGTATAACGCTTTATCTAAGATCGAAGAATACTTCATAAATACCAATTTTGAAGCAAAATTCAAAAATAAAGATCAAAACATGGATACAATCAAAGATAGTAACCATAATAGACATCTTGGATAAAAGAATAAAATTTCATTTTTCTATTGAATAGTGGCAGTATTAAGTGAATAGCCTATACGTGAATAGTAACTCCGACACAAAAAGTTCTAAATTTGATAAAAACGTTCACCAATATTTCGGCATAATGATATTGAAGAAAATAATATCATTTAAGAAGAAAATAACATCCCTTACCTGAAAATAACCGTACTTCTCACTGAATTTCGGATATAGTGTTGACAGAAACTTGCACCGTATAACAACACTAAAAAAATACTCACAAGAATACGCTCCATAATATAGAGGGAGAAAGAGAGAAAACTTGTTTCTGGTGTGATTTTTAATTCTAACTTTGCCCTCTATTTATAGGAAAATGTTAGAACGCCATAAAAGACTAAAATAATAAAATATATTATTTCTTTTTCTTCTTCCAAGCCACCTCAATTTGTCAAGCCAGCCACCAGCCATCTTTGAACTAAAAGATAGCGGCCCATGTGTTGATAACCAAGTGGGTCCCGCCCAAAAATTAATAAAAATCATTTTATTTCCTGAAACTTCAACAATTCATATTAAATAGACCGTTTATCAGAAAAATACGAATTTTATGTCCATTCTGCCTGAAATCGAATTCTCTACAACTTTGTAGCTTTAAGTTTTTCCAAATTCCAAACATACAATATCCGAAATCCACAAACGGATGATTTTTAATACCTCCACAATCAAACAAAATCTTGATAAAACACCTCAAGATTAATTTCTTCATTTTATTCACATAAAATAAATATATCCATCATTTATATCCACATAAAATAAATATTTCCTTATCATATAAATCAATAATTAATTATTCATAAATAATATTACGAATCACAATTATGACAACCAAAGCATTCCGTGAAAGAAGGGTTTTCCAATAAGAATTTCTTCTTCGCACGCAATTAGGTGACCAAACCTCTCCTTGATGTAACATTCTAGACATTGCCAATATTGTTATCTAATAATATTATTCAAATAATATGAATTATTGATCCGGTAATGGAAATCGTGTTGGATAATTATTGAAACAACAATAATATAAAATATCAATGCGTGATTATTGAATCAATAAAATAAAATATCGAGCGATAAATTATCGTAACAATTATTGAGTAGTGCTTTCTTACGTAAGAATCAATAATTCAAAAATCTTTAATGCATCCACGCCAGTATTATTATATTTTAACCACCGGGTATTCAACGAAGGTTGTTAGCAGTAACAACTACTGCCAAGCTATTTATAAAAACTCAAACTTGTCGTTTTCTTCATCCGGCGATTATTACATTATGGGGCCCACAAATGATCATACCGTTGTGCGAATATTCCCACAACAACAAGAATATTCCACGACCAAATGAATATTCCCCGACAACAATGATTATTTAATAACCACTTGCTTATTCTGCAAAATTTGCACATTTCACCCATGTAAAACCCCAACTTTTTGAATAAAGATGAATTTTCTATAAATATTATTTTTAAATATTATGGAGTGAAATTGATATAATAGTTGTGGGTAATATTTATAATTTTGCAAAGTACGCAAGTTGTTATATAATATTCGATTGGTCGGGGAATATTCATTTTAACAGGGAATATTCGTACAACGGCACAATCATTGGTGGACCCCACAACAGAATTATTGTCGAATTGAGAAAATGACAAAAATACTTTATGAAAATAACGGCGAAAGTTTTACCGTTAACTATTGAAACACCCGGTGTTAAAAGTACAGTAATACGCGTGGTTGCATAGTAGCACACGGTATTAATTATTGATGCTTAAGTGATAAGTCACTCAGTTTTGTTGGTATTATTAATATAATAATACAGAAAATCTTTTTATATAAAACATAATACTTTTATAAAGTTATTCTACAAATAGAATATATTATATTCTATTATGCATAGTATTGCATAAATATCCGCATAGTGTTTTGCGTAGTAAAATCTTTTTATATATAAAAGCAGAATACTTTTATAAAGTTATCTCATTTTATTAGACAATAATTAGAATATATTATATTTTATTATGTATAGTGTTTGCATAGTGCCTGTATAGTGTTTGCATAGTAAAATCTTTTATAAAGTTATTCGTTTTATTAGATTATAAATAGAATATATTATATTTTATTTAAAAGATTTTGCTTTAAATATGGACCGTCAGATTAAAGTAAATCAATCTCGACCGTTCATGAGTTAGTTACTATGCATTCTATTTTTCAATAAATAGAAGCTCATTCATTCATTATTTTCTTACGAATTCACTGAAACTCTAGAGAGATAAATGATAGAGAGAAAGAAGAAAGTATTTTGCTACTTCACTACTTATATATTCAGTACTCTTCTTCTTAAGGTAGGGAATATTATTTGTTTTACTCGTAAGGGGTGTTATTCTTTCTTATTCATGAAGAGAACTGTTGTTATTCCATTTCTTATTATTACGTTGGAATAACTTTTGTATATCTGATCTACCCTATACTTGGTGACATTCTTCTATTATTAAAATCTTTACTATTACATTTGGAATATCCACATCATGCATGCGTTTTACTGTAGGACTGATTCCGTCTTTATTATTATTCATTGGAATATCACATGCGTGTGTTTTATCTTGGACGGTTTTGTCTTTATTATTATTACATTTGGAATATCACATGCATGCGTTTTCTGGGGGACTGATTCCGTCCTTATTAGTATTACATTGGAATAACATGTCTATCTGAAGTACCGCATGCATGGTGATTTCATTGTTATTCCATTCTTTATTATTCATTTGGAACATCCTCATAATTGCAATTTTGCACGACTCGGTTCCGTTATTTAATATTACATTGGAATAACTTTGTCATGGCTGCGATCTACGCATGCATGGTGATTTCTTTTGTTATTCCATTCTTTATTATACTCGGTTGGTTAAAGTTTTGACTTCTATACTCCATGAAATTAGTAGAATATCCTTGATATTTACAATCATCTATATCTTTTTCGTGGAAATATTCTTACGATCATTCTTGAATTTTACTCTACAAAGCAGTATTATGTTGACAATTTGGACATTAGTAGTTCTCGGACAAATTAATTCTTGAGCTTGTTTTATTGAATTCTTATATCATTGTCATCATCCTCATGTTTATATTATGTTGAAAGTCATCTCGTGGCACATGTAGTGCATAGATGGACTTGGTATGATTATGACCGAGGATTATTCGATTGTAATCATGACGATAATGTTACAAATGATGTGGTAAAAGTTCTCATTGGCCCGTAGTGCATTGATGAACAGTTGTTGGCATGATTATGACCATTAATGAATACACAAATATTCTTGGCCCGTAGTGCATGGATAATTGTGGTCGTGATACTAAAGAATATCCTTGGCCGTAGTGTAGGGGTGATTCGATGATGTGGAATATTTATTAAGCTGAGTCTCAGCGATAACAGTGATGAAAACCTTTTTAATCATAAAAGATAGTAGATTTTATTTTCTACTTGACTCTTTTAATGGATTGCTTGTTCCACTGCAGTTAAACTTGATGTCTATTATATTTTATCAGTTTAACATTGTTGGAGACTACCGATAATTTATTATGCATTATCTTAGTCATAATATTTCTTACTAGGCTAGTTGAACTCACCCTTCCTTTCACTGTTCTCTTCTGGAAATGAGAATATAGCTGGGACGAGTCGGGGAACGGAGTGATGGTCCAGAGGATAGCATTAGTAGTCCTCACTATTCTGTGAAATAGTGTGATAATAATTATAATGAGAACTCCTTTTGAGTTTGTATAATCTCTAGTAGATAATATTTGTATTCAAACTCACAGTTTATGTTTTGTCGTATTGTACACGACAGTTGTATTAGTAAGTTGTATTTGAATTCTGTACCATGTATCTAGCGGCCCAAGATGGGTGATGTATACCTAATTTTGGGGGCGTCACAACCCATAACCAAAATATTATATCAATTTAACACCTTATTATTCACAATAATAATTAGAGGAAATTTGATTTTATTTATAATAAGTTGGGGTCTTACAACCTCCCCTCCTTATGAAATTTCGTCCTCGAAATTGACGTACGCACCTGGTGTTTCGAAAAGGTGAGGATACCTCGCTTTCATTTCTGATTCCAACTCCCAGGTCATTTCTTCAATAGCATGGTTTCTCCACAAAACATTAACTTGTGGTATAACTTTCGTGCGTAGGACATGCTCTTTCCTATCCAAGATCTTAACAGGTACTTCTTCGTACGTTAAATCTTCGGCTATCTCGTCTGGTTCTAAAGCAATAATATGGTTCGGGTCTTTCAAATATTTACGAAGCATGGATATGTGAAAAACATTATGAACACGAGACATACTTGGAGGTAATGCGAGTCTATAGGCCACATTTCCTATTCGGTGAAGAATCTCAAATGGACCAACAAATCGTGGATTGAGCTTTCCTCTCTACCCAAATCTTGTAACTCCCTTTCATGGAGCAACACGTAACAATACATGATCCCCAATATTAAATTCCACGTCCTTTCGATGAAGATCAGCATAACTCTTTTGTCGATCTTGTGAGGTTTGAATACGTTGTCAAATCGTTTGGATCTTTTCTGTAGTCATGCGTACTAATTCTTGTCCCAACAACGTTGCTTCTCCCACCTCGTCCCAGTATACTGGAGAACGACACTTTTGTCCATACAACGCCTCAAATGGAGCCATGCCTATACTTGATTGATAACTGTTGTTGTAGGAGAATTCTACCAATGGCAAGTACTTATCCCAACTCCCTTTGAAATCTAGGACACAAAGTCTTAATAGATCTTTAAGAGTTTGAATAGTCATCTCTGATTGCCCGTCCGTTTGAGGATGGTATGCTGAGCTGAATCGTAAATCCGTGCCCATAGCTTTCTGCAAGCTAACCCAAAATTATGAAGTGAATCTTGGGTCACGATTCGAAACTATGGATATTGGCATTCCATGCAATCGAACAATCTCATTCACGTACATACAAACAAGACGTTCAAGGGAATAAGTTTCTCGTATCGACAAGAAATGGGCAGACTTGGTTAATCTTGTTAGGTTTGTAATATTCAAGAACGCAATCAAATTGCATAAATAAGCGGAAACGTGGAAAAATTAGAGTTTTAAAAATTTTACAAACCATATACCCGGATCACCCTTTATGCACAATTATTAATTAAACAAAAAGATAAAGAATAAATCATACCCTTGAAGATCGAGCTTCCTCAGGTACAAGTTCACCTCCAAATCCTTTCGCGTTCAATCTTGAATCCACCGGGTTTGGTTCCTTCCTTTGATCAACGTTAGCCACCCAAATGTTTGGCCTCTAGAGGTGATCCACCAAGGAAAAATAAAGATTCAAGAAGATGGGTGTTATGGCTAACCCTAGTTTTCTATCTCTATAGAAAGGGCATACTCTCCAATAAATTGGAATTATTACGTTGTAAAAGTCAACAACCCGCTTCACCCATAATAAGACTCCTCTAATTTATAGATGTGAGCAACCCACCTTAACAATTAAGGAATTGGGTTTTATTTAATTAATTAAATTATTTTAATTAATTAAGCTCCCTAATCTTATTAGGGATAATTAATTAAACTCCTTTAACTAATTTAACCTCTATTAGGAATAAATGAGAGTACTTTTATTAAATTAATTCCTAAACTCTTTTAGAAATTAAAATAATAATAATTATAATAATATTAATAAGACTCCTCTTATTAATTTATATTTAATATTTCTAAAATATTAAATAATAAATATTAAGCTATTTAATTTATTCTATCACCATAGATTAAATTAAATATACTTAACATATTATTACGATTATGCCATTAACTTCTTAAATAATTATTCTTCCTTTTATGGTGTGACCCTTTAGGTTCTCCATATTAAACCGGTTGTGAATAAATCAATTAGAACAATTCTAATCTTATTTAAATAAATAAATTAAATAATTAATTTATTTAAATAAATAATATTTATTCTACAATAGGGATAAGCCTCCCTAGCGATCAACGACTTTCCGGATAATATAGATTTCAACATTAATCATAAAAGAACCTTTGAGTAAATAGTTACCGTATAATTCAATCCTTCCACCATACTGATGTCCCAATTAAATATAAGACATGGAATTCTTTGTCAAGTCTTATTTTATTTAATTATATGTATTTCGATCCTTAAATGCACAACTCAAATAATGCAAATTAGAAACTCCTTTCTAATTTCATTACGCCTATAACCAAGGACTCTTTGGGTTGTCATTTATCGAATCACATAGGACATTTCTCTTCTTTTATTAGAAGTGGTAGATTCTTTATTGATCATACATTATCTCCATGTACAACTTATTATACCCAAGCATACCCTTTGATATACCCTAAGGGTCTTAAGGAATAAGTCAAAGTATAACTCATCATACACAAGATACTATGATGATCTCAAGTCCAAGGATCACTTGTACTACTATCACTACTGAAATTCCTATTGACAGCAAATAAAACTCCATTAGGTATTCCTTAGCGAGCCAATGCGTTCGATGAACTTATTCTCTAATAAGCACCTACATACTTGCTTTAATGTCTCCACACAAATGATCATGAGATCAATCATCCTCATCCAATGAGCAAGCAACGTATGTACCAATCTATCCGGATTCGCTAATCCCCAATTTAGTAATCCAACGATTGGGAACTATTTTAGTTTTAAGCTTTCTAAGAATTTAGATCTCATTAGAATGATCATCATCATTATTCTAAAAGCATTGCTTAAAACTATGGGTTTATCACATATTATAAAACAGCATCATGTATATAATTCAAAGTCTTTAATAAATTAATACTTTTTATTAATAAATGAATAAGATTGTTACAAAGTATATGCTTTATCATCAAACATGATTGGCTTGTGTGCATACTACTTTCAATCTCCCACTTGCACTAAAGCCAATCGCCATTGTATCTTATACTCTTCTTCTCTAAGTGACGATTATCCTACTGTTGGATAAGCTTTAGTTAATGGATATGTAATGTTGTTCTTGAGAGTCCACCATCTCTATAGTGATTTCCCATCTTTCAATGATTTTTATAATCAAATTAAAGTGCCACAACACATGTTTAGATCCAAGATGAGACTTAGGAACTATTCCTAGTTCTGTAATAAACTTTTATTCCAAACAATCAACTTGCAGCTTCATTTATAGCTATTTACTTTGTCTTTATCACTAAACCAAAGAACTCTTTCTTTGTTTGGAACCTTTCGAATTCAACTTTGCACCACTTGCTTCAAGGTAACCCTTTACCATAAAGTGGATTTTTACTGCATCGTCTTGATCGTTTTGAAAAACTTGAGTCTGTTAAGCCCTCTAGTTTTAATTTAGACCCACCATGAATATGATCACATCCTTAGTGCTTGTTTAAGCACTTTAAGATGTTTTCAACGACTCATAGTGAACTTTTCCATAATATGACTGATCAACATCAGGTCTCGTACATTTCATTGCATACATGATTGTCACTCATGCGACCTCTCTTTTCAGGAGTCTGTGGGGACAATTAAGAGAGATACACTCTATAGCTCATCGACATGAGACATCTTTTGGAGTTTGCCATGCTAAACGACTTTAGCATCAAATGAATATACGTTCCTTGGGTTAAGTCGAGCATCCTTTTGTATCTATCTATATTGATTTTATCCCCAATTAAGATACTCTTCCCAAACCATTCATGGAGGAATGTTTAGACAACTTTATCTTTACTGATTGTAGCATTGGTATGTTATTCTTCATCCGTAGTATATCAACATATAATACTAGAAATTTCACGGCGCTCCATCGACCCTTTTGTACACACTAGAAGTCTTACCTCATCGAATGTAACTCGGATCATCATCTTCATGATGCGTACCTCATCATCATCATCCATGATGAATCCATACCTCCTAGGTATCTTCGGTACTATTCCGACTTACGATTGGTTTGTGGTACAATAGGTCTATCTACGAGTTCCTCTTATTTGACTTATAGTGTTTTGTGGTTCTTGAACTCTTCAAGATCTATTATCCTCCCACTAGCCCCTTGAATAATAAACACCTTTATCTTAGAAGGCGTGTTTCGTAACAAACACCTTTTGCTAAGTAGAATTATAGAACATATACCCTAAACTTACTTTAGGATGTCCCACAAATCAGATTTGTCAAATCTTGTCCCAAGCTTATCTTTTGAAACCTTTTCACATAAGTTGGACAACCCCTTATCTTAACATACTTAAGATTAATAATCCTCCTATTCATAAATTTTATGGAGTCTTGGGGCCGGATTTTTGAGGTTACCATTTTCGTAGATATGCAGCCATTTCTAGGACATGACCCTGAAGGATCTTTGGAATGTCGATAAAATCATTATGGACAGACACCATGTCCAACAAGGTACGATTTTTTCCTTTCAGATACATCAATCTATTATTATGTATCGAGAGGCGTCCATTATGAGAAAACCATTTGAGATGATCTAGAAACTTATTGCACAAGTATTTATTCCTTGATCTAATCAAAGAATCTTAATACTTTGCCAATTTGTTTCACTTCTGAATTCTTTGAACCTTTCAAATAATTCACACTTGTATTTTAGCAAATACACACATTCAACTCTTTGAATGATCATCTCCTTTTCTAATACTAATTTGTTCAATATGCAAAATTATTTTCATGTAAGTCAAGTATACAAAATTTATTAAGTAATATTCCATTCTATACAAAACATTATTATTATAAATAGAACAACAATTGTTCTTAATTATAATACCAAAGATTTCATTGTCCAACAATAAAATGGAAATAATATTTTTTAACAAGAACTGGAATACAATAACAACTTATTGACTTAATAGATTTGCCCGTAGGCATTGCTAAACTATAAGTTTCTATAGCTAATGCAAAGAACCTTTGCTTCATTTTCCACACATAGGATTACTTATCTTTGTTTAACTTTCTACTTACTTCTTGGTCCCTTCATAAATCTATATTTATGATAACCAAAGTCGGTATCCAATACCCAAGTAGAACCTTGACTTAAAGAAAATTTATTTCAATCATGAACAAAAAGCGTATTATGTCAAACTTCACTAAGCTTCTTTGGTTAGCCTCTACAAGATGCTTCTCGCAGCTTTCTTTCCGATTATCCGGGCTTATTGCGGTGGAAGCAAACTCCTTTGCTATCCGTGTCGATTTTGTTCTTATTATCCTTTGTTTATGCCTTTCTATTTACCTTCTTTGAATCGTTCTTCTTTTGTAAGATCCTTTGGCCCCTACCAAAGAAGACTTGATCTTTCTTGGTTGGAAAGTGACTCTCAACATTTTTCAACATGTTAAGCAAATCAAACAAAGTGATATCTAGCTTGTTCATATGAAAAATTCACAACAATTAATGAAAGGATTCCTGGAGTGAGTGCAAGATCAAATCTTGGCTCAACTCTCCATCCATGACAAAACTTCGTTGTCCTAATTGATCAATCAAATTGACAATGTTAAGGACTTTTATCTGTCTTTGTAGTGTCATCCATCATTCTAGATCGGAAGAGCTCCTTAGATATCGATATCTATCGGTCCTACTTTCCTCACCATCAACTACTTGATGTGCGGGAATATAGTAAGAACATCCATAGTTTCATCTTGTGGCTGAAGCTCGTTACTCATGGATGCGAGCATGATGCATTGAGCCAATCTGTGCATCATTTTGCCACTTTCTAAAAGTAGCAATCTCTTCCTCGAGAGGCATTATGCGCAACCATTGCGAGGGATAGGCATATTAAGGACATAAGATAGCTTTTCAACTATGAGAACTATTCTCAAATTCCTTAACCAATCCGTTTAATTGATTCAGTTAATTTAGCATCTAATATGCTTCATAGATGATAGTAATTTTAGACATTGTAAAATTACGTAAATGAATTTGTAATTAACAACATTTTAACATACATTCTTTTATTAATTACCAAAATAAATTAGGTCTTGTTTTAAATTGGTATCTCCCACTATTTTCTTCAAACTATATTACCCTCACTTATATAGTTCTAAGAAAATCTAATTAAAGATTTGCTAGTGAGAATAAGGATCCCATTTCAAATGTATATAGCCTTGTGGTGACACAACAAACTACATATAAATAAATAGGTAGACAACTTTTGTCAATTACATCAACTATGCAACTCCTTGTATTTTCCCTCTTAGATTATTTTGATCAAGTGGTGGCACATCCGAATCAAAATTATCCAAGTTAAGTCCAACCTAGCACTCCATATATTCAAAAAAGAAAAATATCATCCTTGTGGTGACACAACAAAATAATATTGTTCAATTTTCTTTATAAGCATCAAATGTGATAAATTAACATCTTAAATACTCAATACTTGCCTTGTGGTGACACAACAAACTCATATTAAATATTTAATACTCTATTAATTTTATCATGCTAGAAGGCGACGTTCGATATTCCAAATATCTTTGAACGCTTAGGACTTAATATAAAAATTTGAGGGGTTTGTTATTAATTTGTCTCATCTTGTTTAGCGCACATGCACATATATATATAAAATACGCGTCATATTAATGAACATGCGAAGCATGTTTGCATAATATATAATATATATAGTATAAGCATGCACGTATAGAATACTATATTCTACCGGATTGATTATGGACTTTTATTCTAGTTTGGTTCACTAGAGCCACCAAGTGAACCAAAAGGTCAAACCCTAGGGGTGCAAGAATTAATATTTAAATATAACAATTACATTTAAACCCGGGCTCCATTACAAACGGGTCTTCAAGCGCTCCTTGCTCCTTGATCTCTAATTCTTCAAAATTAATTCTAACTATTCCTATTACAAAACTATTTAAAATAAATAGAAACCTTGATCGCAGATCGAGGGAAGTACATAGAGAGAGATAGAATTTACATTAAGAAAAAATTAGAGAAGACGAGGTACGCAGACCCCATTTAATAAAACCCATACATTCATGCATTCAATTAAAATAAAATCCAATCATATTGGTCAATAGTCCATAATCAATCCCATTTATTATCATACACATCATCATATGCATCGATAAATAACATTCATCTTATGAATAATAAACATTTAATATATATATTGATATCATTTAATGGGCAAATTTAGTTAGTATAAAATCTAATTTTGAATTAAAATAAACTCCTTTATTTTAATCCAAATTTAAATCAAAATAAAACTATTTTATTTTAATTTATCCAATTTTGAATAAAATAAACTATTTTATTTTAATCAAAATTTTAATCAAAATAAACTCCTTTATTTTAATCAATTATGGAATCCAATTCCATGTAAAAAAATCTTTTATTAAAGGAAACACGGATTATTTTCCTATTCACAAATAAACTCTTTTATTTTGAATAATATGAAATCTATTTCATATCTAAATAAACTCCTTTATTTAAGGAAAGATGGATTTACTTCCTATTCACAAAAATAAACTCCTTTATTTAAGGAAAAATAAAATTCAATTTTAACTCCAATTAGTTATCATGGAATCCAATTCCAACTCTAATTAGTTAGCATGAAATTTTAATTTTAAAATTAAAATAAACTCTTTTATTTTAATATTTAAAATAAACCTTTTATTTTAAAATTAAAATAAATATTATTTTAATTATAAAATTATTAAGAATAATATATTATATATATATATATATATATATATAATATATTATAAAATAATAAAATAACCGAATATATATATATATATATATATATAAAAACCGTACGGTTTTAATATAATATATATATATTATACCCATGCATTCCTTTTCCGCTAAAACAGGTAACATGATCTGCTAACTTCTTCTTCTTTTTTTTTTTTTTTAAAAAAAAAAACGTGCATTAGAAGAACTAGCAGCTTTGTTGTATATTATTTTGGCTGCTGATTTCTTGGCCACGTGATACAAAAATTGCTACACGGAAATTGCATGGGAAATCTATCCATAATACATACCAAATCCTTGCTAATCCGTGAGTGCTTTTCAAAGAATCATGATAATCATAAGCCGGATTTCCTCCCTTTTTTTTTTAATTTAAATTTTATACAATAAAATTATGCCCAATTAAATTGTTCTAAACACATATCAATATACATATCAAATTAAAACAATTAATAATTTGCATAAAGGTTTGGCTCGATGCCCACCAAGTAGGTTTGTAAAATTCAAGAACGCAATCAAATTGCATAAATAAGCGGAAACGTGGAAAAATCAGAGTTTTAAAAATTTTACAAACCATATACCCGGATCACCCTTTATGCACAATTATTAATTAAACGAAAAGATAAAGAATAAATCATACCCTTGAAGATCGAGCTTCCTCAGGTACAAGTTCACCTCCAAATCCTTTCGCGTTCAATCTTGAATCCACCGGGTTTGGTTCCTTCCTTTGATCAACGTTAGCCACCCAAATGTTTGGCCTCTAGAGGTGATCCACCAAGGAAAAATAAAGATTCAAGAAGATGGGTGTTATGGCTAACCCTAGTTTTCTATCTCTATAGAAAGGGCATACTCTCCAATAAATTGGAATTATTACGTTGTAAAAGTCAACAACCCGCTTCACCCATAATAAGACTCCTCTTATTTATAGATGTGGGCAACCCACCTTAACGATTAAGGAATTGGGTTTTATTTAATTAATTAAATTATTTTAATTAATTAAGCTCCCTAATCTTATTAGGGATAATTAATTAAACTCCTTTAACTAATTTAACCTCCTAATCCTATTAGGAATAAATGAGAGTACTTTTATTAAATTAATTCCTAAACTCTTTTAGAAATTAAAATAATAATAATTGTAATAATATTAATAAGACTCCTCTTATTAATTTATATTTAATATTTCTAAAATATTAAATAATAAATATTAAGCTATTTAATTTATTCTATCACCATAGATTAAATTAAATATACTTAACATATTATTACGATTATGCCATTAACTTCTTAAATAATTATTCTTCCTTTTATGGTGTGACCCTTTAGGTTCTCCATATTAAACCGATTGTGAATAAATCAATTAGAATAATTCTAATCTTATTTAAATAAATAAATTAAACAATTAATTTATTTAAATAAATAATATTTATTCTACAATAGGGATAAGCCTCCTAGCGATCATCGACTTTCCGGATAATATAGATTTCAACATTAATCATAAAAGAACCTTTGAGTAAATAGTTACTTAGTCAATTCAATCCTTCCACCATACTGATGTCCCAATTAAATATAAGACATGGAATTCTTTGTCAAGTCTTATTTTATTTAATTATATGTATTTTCGATCCTTAAATGCACAACTCCAAATAATGCAAATTAGAAATTCCTTTCTAATTTCATTCTGCCTTAACCAAGGACTCTTGGGTTTGTCATTTATCGAATCACATAGGACATTTCTCTTCTTTTTATTAAAGTGGTAGATTCTTTATTGATCATACATTATCTCCATGTACAACTTATTATACCCAAGCATACCCTTTGATATACCCTAAGGGTCTTAAGGAATAAGTCAAAGTATAACTCATCATACACAAGATACTATGATGATCTCAAGTCCAAGGATCACTTGTACTACTATCACTACAGAGAATTCCTATTGACAGTGCAAATAAAACTCCATTAGGTATTCCTTAGCGAGCCACGTTCGATTGAACTTATTCTCTAATAAGCACCTACATGCTTGCTTTAGTGTCTCCACACAAATGATCATGAGATCAATCATCCTCATCCAATGAAAGCAAGCAACGTATGTACCAATCTATCTGGATTCACTAATCCCCAATTTAGTAATCCAACGATTGGGAACTATTTTAGTTTTAAGCTTTCTAAGAATTTAGATCTCATTAGAATTATCATCATCATTATTCTAAAAGCATTGCTTAAAACTATGGGTTTATCACATATTATAAAACAGCATCATGTAGATAATTCAAAGCCTTTAATAAATTAATACTTTTTATTAATAAATGAATAAGATTGTTACAAAGTATATGCTTTATCATCAAACATGATTGGCTTGTGTGCATACTACTTTCAAATCTATCAACAATAACCCAAATAACATATATGCCTTGAGAAACTTTGGGAAGACCTGTAAAATCCATGGTAATGTGTTCCCACTTCCATTCCAGAATCTCAAGTGGTTGCAATGGACCCTTTGGCACTTGATGCTCCGCCTTTACACGTTGACAGGTTAAACACCTCGAGATAAACTCCGCGATCTCTCTCTTCATATTATTCCACCAAAATGTATGTCGAATATCATGATACATTTTGGTACTCCCATGATGGATTGCAAACGGTGTGTTGTGTGCCTCCATCGTGATTCTATGCTTCAAATCAGAGTCGTTATGAACACAAAGTCTGGAGTTGAATCTAAGTATTCCTTCTTCATCGATTCTCGCTTCTGGAATAGCTCCTTCTTGCACTTTCTTCTTCATACGTATCAGCTCTAGGTCCGTAGCTTGAGCAGCTTTAACTTTATCGATTAAAGTCGGTTCTACTTGTATATTAGCCATCATCATGTGGGTCCCTGGAGTCTTTAATTCTACCTCCATCCTTTGCAAGTCATACAAAATGGACCTTTGCATTGACAATATCGCACTTGTACTCGCATATGATGTTCTACTCAATGCGTCAGCTACTACGTTCGTTTTTCCAAGATGATATTGAATAGTGTGAACGTAATCGTTCAATAGTTCAAGCCAACGTCGTTGCCGCATGTTGAATTCTTTTTGGGTGAAGAAATATTTGAGGCTTTTATGGTCCGTATAGATCTCCACTTTCTCCCCATACAAGTAGTGTCTCCAGTTTTTCAACGCAGAAACGATCACGCTAACTCTAGATCATGAGTAGGATAATTCCTCTCATATTATTTGAGTTATGCGTGAGGCATAGGCTATGACTTTCCCATGTTGCATGAGAACACATCCTAACCCTTTGCTCAAGCATCATTTGAGATAACAAATCCATCCGTACCGGATGGTATTGCGAGCAGTGCCAAATGAGCCTCCTCTTGAGCTCTTGGAAACTCTTCTCACATTCCTCGCTCCATGCGAATTTTGTATCTTTCCGAGTCAAATTTGAGTTAACGAGTAGCGATTTGAGAAAATCCTTCCACGAATCTCCGATAATAACCAAATTAAGCCCGTAAAAGTGCGTGCTTGAACACTCGACTTGGTTGCTCCCAACTTTGTCTTTGCTTCAATCTTCGCGTCAACAGATACTCCATGTTTTGACACCACGTGCCCAAGGAATGCTACTTCCTCAAGCCAGAACTCGCATTTCTTCAACTTAGCATAAAGTTTGTTTTCACGAAGCCTTTCAAGTATCAGTTTCAAATGGTACTCATGATCTTCACGGCTTTTGGAATAGATGAGGATGTCATCAATAAAGACAACAACGAACTGAACCAAATATTCCTTGAATACTCGGTTCATCATATCCATGAAAGAAGCAGGAGCATTAGTCAATCCAAAAGACATGACTAAGAATTCATAATGCCCGTCTGGGAAGTTACGAAGGCAGTCTTTGGAATATCCTCAGTTTTAATCTTTAGCTGATGATATCCAGAACGAAGATCAATCTTTGAAAAGAATTTTGCTCCTTGTAACTGGTCAAATAGGTCATCAATGCGAGGTAGCGGATACCTATTCTTGATGGTGACATGGTTCAATTCTCGGTAGTCAATACAAAGTCGTATATTCCCGTCTTTCTTCTTTACGAATAAAACAGGAGCACCCCAAGGAGATGTACTAGGACGAATGAAACCAATGTCTAATAACTCCTGTAGTTGGACTTTTATCACCAGAAGTTTAATAAGAGCCATTTGATATGGGGTTTTAGAAATGGGCTTTGTACCCAGTTCAAGGTCAATAAAGAATTCAACATCACGTTCTGGGGGTAGACCGGGAAGTTCTTCAGGAAATACATCAGGAAATTCTCTAAGAATAGAAATATTATTCAAATCTGACTTGTCTTTGTTCAAATCCATAACATGGGCTAAGAAAGATTGACATCTGTTTTTCAATAAACGAATAGCTTTGTGGCTTGATATGACAGTGACTGATTTTAGTGGTTTAGTAGTTTGAATTCGTATGACAGGTTGGTTAGGAATATGAAAACTAATAACCTTACGAAAACAATCAATTTTAGCATGATGAGTGGTTAACCAATCAATTCCTAAAATCACATCAAAAGCAAGTATATTTAAAGAGATAAGATCAACAGGTAATGTGATAGTGCCAACTTGGATCATGAAAGATTAATAAACTGTAGATGTAACGAAGGTTTCACCCAACGGAATTTCAACAGATAAGTCAAAGTCCAATTTCTCCGGAGTCAAGTTTAAATGTTGAGCACAAGCAGTAGAGATAAAAGAATGGGTAGAACCGGTATCTAGTAAGGTATAAACTTCGCAAGAGTTCAAGATTAGCTTACCCGTGATCACCTCATTCGGGTTCCTCACGTGTTGGCCAATCACGACAAACGCTCTTCCAGGAACCGCTGATTTCGACTTATCCGGGACAGCCCTTGGAGTTACCATCCCCGTTGAACTTGGTTTTGCTACAGAACAATCCCGAGCTATGTGGCCTTCTTTTCCACAGTTGTAACATACCTTGGATTGTTGTGGACAGTTTGGGCTAATATGTCCCTCTTTCCCGCATTTGTAACATCTAACTGGCGGTCGTTCTCCTCCCCTAGAATTTGTTGTTGGTGTTGGTCTTTCTGGCTGATGTCTTCCGTCATTGTTGAATCTCCCTTTACAAATTTCCACTGACTCACCTCTCCTATTATCATGGCCATGATGACCACCCGAGTGGTTCTGGCCTTTGTTAAGTATTTTCCCTCCTCGTTGGTTATCATCGCTCGATGATATGTTGTCACCACCGGTATGACCATGGTTGTGGTCCCTCGATTGAACATACTCACTATCTCACTCTAATAATTGAGCCATGTTGACAACATCTGAATACAGAGAAAATTTATGAGAGATAAGGTATTGACGAATCTCGGGTTTTAGACCTCTCAGAAATATCCTTGTCATTCATTCCTCATTCTCTACCAAATGAGGTGCAAACCTGGATAACTCAGTGAACTTCGCCTCATACTGGGACACCGTCATATTGTTTTGTTCGATCGATAAACTCTACCTCCTTCATATAGCGAATACTTTCGAGAAAGTACTTGTCATTGAATAGTTTCTGAAACATTTCCCAAGACATGTTGAGTACGAGACTCCCACCGATGAGTCACGCTCACAAATGAAACATAAAAAGGTGGCGAATGGAACCTTCATTCTTCGTGCATCCCAAGACATCGAATATCTTGGTAATTTGCTTGACCCATGTTTCCGCCCTTGATCGGATCCGCTTTCTAATAAATTCGGTGGTCCTAACTCCTTGAACTGCTTTTGTGACGATGCATCAGCGTTGGTATCACTTTCACCCAGATTTTGTACACGAGTCTCCCTCGTCGATTTTGCATGAACTACAAAAAGCTCCTAAACATTCCATCATTCATCGTTTGCTCGGTAGTGTTGTTTACGGAGGAATATTGCCTTCCTCTGTTATGCGTTCTCTGGTTTGTGACTAAAGGTTGTTCCACAGTCTCATACACCCCATTGTTAACGTTCTCGTGACCATTCTTAAATCTTGCCATAAAACAAGGGTTAATTAAACAAATTAACGTATCACATAATATCCCTATATTATGACCGACCAACAATAAGCTTAGATAGGACACACTAGCGAAGGATTTACTCATCTCTCCCCTCCTAGTTCTATTCCCCGATCTCCGCCAGAGACCATATCCCTAACCTTTGATACCAACTGTGACGACCCCAAAATAGGTATACAACACCCATTCTGAGTTGCCAAATACATGGTACAGAAAGCAAACTACAACTTCAATAATACAATTGTCGTGCAAAATACGACAACAAATACTGTGAGTTTAAATACAAATATTGTCTTCTAGACAATATCCACACTCAAATAAGTCCTTATTACAATTATTCAAACACTATTTTATGGAAATAGTAAGGACTGCTAAAACATCTTTCTAGAACCATCACTCCATAACCCGACTAGATCCTGCTATGTTCTCACCACCTGAGAAGAAAAATGGAACAAAAAGGAAAAAGGTGAGCTCAACTAGCCCAGTAAAGAATATTATGACTAAGATAATATACAACAAATTATCATTAGTTTTCAATAGGAAAAAATCTGATAAAATATAATAGACAACAAGTTTTAGATCAATAACTACAGCGAAAACAACAATCCATTAGAAGAGTCAAGTAGAGAATGAGTTCTATTATCTTCTAAGATTTAAAAGTCCATCATCAATATTTTATCCCTGTAACAACAATCAATATACATCTTTAATCAATATTCATCTTTGCACTACTGTGCCAAAGATATTCATTTAGATCACCCGATTGGTCATATTCATCTCAACACCGGTTCATCTTTTGCACTACGGGCCAAAGATATTCATCAGTTAATCATTCATCTTTGCACTACAGGCCAAAGATATTCAGTAATATCATCATTTAGGACTGAGGATGATGAAAAATATTTTAAAAAAAAATGAATCCAAAGTGAAATGTAAGGAGAAGAAGAACAAATAGGGGATTAAGTATAACGGTTTATCCAAGATCAATAATACTTCATAAATACCAATTTTGAAGCAGAATTCAAAAATAAAGATCAAAACATGGATATAATCAAAGATAGTAACCATAATAGACATCTTGGACAAAAAGAATAAAATTTCATTTTTCGGTGAATAGTGCCGTATTCGTGAATAGTGTCATATACGTGAATAGTGTCGTATACGTGAATATTAACCCCGACACAAAAAGTTCCAAATTTGATAAAAACATTCACCAATATTTTGGCATAATGATATTGAAGAAAATAATATCATTTAAGAAGAAAATAACATCCCTTACCTCAAAATAACCGTATTTCGATGAATTTGGATATAGTCTTTGTGAAACTTTGCATCGTATAAAGCAACACTAAAAAAATACTCACAAGAATACGCTCAATAATATAGAGGGAGAAACGGAGAAAACTTGTTTCTGGTGTGATTTTCAATTCTAACTTAGCCCTCTATTTATAGGAAAATGTTAGAACGCCATAGGAGACTAAAATAATAAAATATATTATTTCTTTTTCTTCTTCCACACCACCTCAATTTGTCAAGCCAGCCACCAGCCATCTTTGAACCAAAAGATAGCAGCCCATGTGTTGATAACCAAGTGGGTCCCAACCATAAATTAATAAAAATCATTTTATTTCCCGAAACTTCAATAATTCATAGAAAATAGACCGTTTATCAGAAAAATACGAATTTTATGTCCATTCTTGCTGAAATCGAAATCTCTACAACTCTGTAGCTTTGAGTTTTTCTAAATTCCAAACATACAATATCCGAAATCCATAAACGGATGATTTTTAATACCTCCACACTGATTAAATACTGATAAAACATCTCATCATTAATTCCTTCATTTTTATCCACATAAAAATAAATATATCCATCATTTATATCCACATAAAATAAATATGTCCTTATCATATAAATCAACAATTAATTATTCACAAATAATATTACAGAATCACAATTATGACAACCAGGTCGTTCCCAGGAAAGAGGGGGCTTTCCAATAAGAAGTTCTCCTTACTTGCGCGCAATTAGGTGACCAAACCTCTCCTTGATAGAACTTTCTAGACATTTCCAATATTGTTATCTAATAATATTATTCAAATAATATGAATTATTGATCTGATAATGGAAAATACTATGCAGTGATAATTATTGAAACAGTAATAATATAAAATATCAATGCAACAATTATTGAATCAATAAAATAAAATATCGAACAGTAATTACTGTAACAATTATTGAGTAATGCCTTCTTTACGTAAGAATCAATAATTTAAAAATACTATGCATCCATCGCCAGACATATATTTTAACCAATAGGGTATTCCAATGAAGTTAATTGGTAATAACTACACCGTTATTTATAAAAACTCAAACTTGTCATTTTCTTCATCCGACAGCTATTACATTATATTATGGGGCCCATGAAATGATTGCTACCGTCAAATTTAATATTCCCCGACAACAAGAATATTCCACGACCAAACGAATATTCCCCGACAACAATGATTATTTAATAACCACTTGCTTATTTTACAAAATTTGCACATTTCACCCATAACCAAAATATTATATCAATTTAACACCTTATTATTCACAATAATAATTAGAGGAAATTCGATTTTATTTATAATAAGTTGGGGTCTTACAACTATACTATAATTATTTTTTTCACATGTATAGAACTATTGATTTACATGATTGTACTATTGTTTCACATGATGTACTATTAGGGGAGGTGGTGCAAGTTTGATAATACTTGCAGGACTAAATTAAAAATGAAGGAAAAGATGAAGGTATTATACTGTAATATTTCGAGCCCCAAAATGTGCAATTATCGAAACTATATTTTCCTATAAATAGAAGCTCATTCTTCCTTCATTCTTACTAATTCAGTAAGACTCACAAGAGCAATTATAGAGAGAGAAGCTATAGAGAGAAAGAAGAAGAGAAGTCTGTTACTTTACTATTCCAGTATCTAGTCTTCTTCTGAGGTAAGGGATATTATTTGTTGTATTCGTAAGGGGTATTATTTATTTCATATTCTGAAGAGATATTATTTTTCGTATTCGTATGAATATTATTTTCGTTCAATATTCATAAGGGGTGTTATTTATTTTATATTCTGAAGAGATATTATTTTTCGTATTTGTATGAATATTATTTTCGTTCAATATTCGTAAGTGTTATTATTTCTTTCGTATTTGTAAGGGATATTATTTTTGTTCGGTATTCATAAGGAAGAATATTTTCTTCCATACTCTGTAGTATGTGAGTAATATTATGTCATCTCATACTCTTGATTATACCCTCATTCTGTTAAAGTATTGCTTCTATACTCCGTGAAATTAGTAGAATATCATTGATATTTGTGCTTCATCCAGTATCTTTTCATGGAAATATTATTCTGAGTTTTTTTTTATAATTATTGATCTTTTCATGACAAAATACTTGTAAGACCCCAACTTTTATGAATAAAGATTAATTTTTTCTCAAAATATATTTTTGAATATTATGATGTGGATTTGATATAATGTTATAGTTGTGGGTATTATTTACAAATTTTGCAAGGTAAGAAAGTGGTTATATAATATTCGATTGGTCGGGAAATATTCGTTTTAACAGGGAAGATTCATACGACGGCACAATCATTGGTGGACCCCACAACGAAAGTATTGTCGTAGTTAGAAAATGACAGAATTATCTTTTTATAAAAATAACGGCGAAAGTTTTACCGTTAAATTGTTGAACTACCCGGTGGTAAAAGTACAGTAATACGCGTGGTTACATAGTAGCACACGGTATTGACTACTGATGCTTACGTGAGAAGTCACTCAATTCTACTCAATTATTGCTGCATATATCTTTCATATTATTGATTCAATAATTTTCACAGTATCATCTGCATAATATTTTATATTATTAAATCAATAATTGAGACGACAAAGTTATTCATATTATTATTTAAAATATTGACAATGTCTAGAAAGTTCTGTCAATGAGAGGTTTGGTCACCTAATTGTGCGCTAATAGGGAGAAATCCTTATCGGAAAGTCCCCCTCTTTCCTGGGAATGATTGGGTTGTTAAATATTATGAGTTATAATATTAATGATGAATAAGTTCGTGTCGATTAAAGATGAAATTGATATTTTCATTATGTTAGAATTATTAGTGTTAGTGGAAATTGACATCTATTTCGATAATAATGGATGTCTGGAGGCTATATTAACCAATCAGATAATTAATCGGATAAATGAGCAATTAATTGCTATTAATTCATATGCTTATAACTATTTGTTCACATGTGCGTACTATTGATTCACATGCGTGTACTATTGATTCACATGCATGTACTATTAGGGGAGGTGGTGCAAGATTGATAATACTTGTATGACTAAATTAAAAATGGAGGTATAGATGAAGGTACTATACTGTAATTATTTTTTTCACATGATTGTACTAGTGATTCACATGATTGTACTATTGATTCACAAGATGTACTATTAGGGGAGGTGGTGCAAGTTTGATAATACTTCCAGGACTAAATTAAAAATGAAGAAAAAGATGAAGGTATTATACTATAATATTTCGAGCCCCAAAACGTGCAATTATCGAAACTATATTTTCCTATAAATAGAAGCGTATTCTTCTTTCATTCTCACCAATTCACTAAGACTCACAAGAGCATTTATAGAGAGAAGCTTTAGAGAGAAAGTAGAAGAGAAGTCTGCTACCTCACTATTCCAGTATTCAGTCTTCTTCTGAGGTAAGTGATATTATTTTGTTCAGTATTCATAGTAATAATATTTTCTTCCATACTCTGTAGTATATGAGTAATATTATTTTGTCTCGTATTCCTCATTATACCATCATTCGGTTAAAGTATTATTTCTATATTCCATGAAATTAGTAGAATATTCATGAAATTTATGTTTCATCTAGTATCGCTTCACAAGGATATTTTCTGAACATTCTTGTTAAATTTTGAGTTTTTCATGCCGGAGTACTGTCCATGAGTACTATCCATTTATACATACTATTCATAAAAGTACTATTCACGGGTAATATTCATAAAGCACTATTCACAAAGTACTATTCACGAGTATTATTCACAAAGTAATATTCACGGAGTACTATTCTCGAAGTACTATTCATGAGGTACTATTCACTTGGGTAATATTCATCCGGAGTACTATTCATAACAAAAATTGATTTTTTTTCGGTCCAAATCATTTTTGATACATTATCATTCTTGAATTTTACTCCACAAAGCAGTATCATGTTGACAATTTGGATGATATTGAATTACGGATAAATTAAATTATAAATCTTTAAAAATTTATCCTTCAACTTGTTTTATTGAATTCTTATATCATTGTTATCATCCTCATGTTTATATTATGTTGAAAGTCATTCGTGGCCTGTAGTGCATAGATGGACTTGGTATGATTATGACCAGGAATTATTCGGTATAATCATGACCGTAATGTTACAAATGATGTGGTAAAAGTCCTCATTGGCCCGTAGTGCATTGATGGACAGTTGTTGGCATGATCATGACCATAGATGAATACACGAATATCCTTGGCACGTAGTGCATGGATAATTTGTGGTCGTGATACTAAAGAATATCCTTGGCCGTAGTGCAGGGGTGATTCGATGATGTTGATTATTTATTAAGCTGAGTCTCAGCGATAAAAGTCACGAAAAATCTTTTAAATCATAGAAGATAGTAGATTTTATGCTCTACTTCACTCTTCTAATGGATTATTTGTCTCGTTGCAGTTAAACTTGATGTTTGTTATATTTTATCAATTTTACACTATTGAAGGCTAACGATAAATTATTTTGCATTATCTTAGTCATAATATTTCTTACTGGGCTAGTTGAGTACCCTTTTGCTTTCATTGTTCTCTTTATGAAATGAGAACGTAGCTGGGACTAGTCAGGAAACGGGGTGACGGTCCAGATGATAGCATTAGTAGTCCTCACTATTCTATGAAATAGTGTGATAATAAATGTATTGAGGACCCCATTTGAGTTGAATAATGTCTAACAGACAATATTCGTATTAAAACTCTCAGTTCATGTTTTGTCGTATTTTACACGACAGTTGTATTATTAAGTTGTATTTGAATTTTATACCATGTATTTGGCGACTCAAGATGGGTGATGTATACCTATTTTGGGGGCGTCACAGTTGGTATCAAAGATTAGGGATATGATCCATGGCTGAGATGTGAGACAAGAACTAGGAGGGTAAAGACGAGGAATTCCTTCGCTAGTATGACCTACCTAAGTTTATTTGGTATTTAATTAGTCGGTCAGAGTATAAGAATAATATGTGACATGTCAATTAACCCTTGTTTTGTGGCAGTATTTGAAAATGGCATCCGAAAATGTTGAGATAAGCAATGAAGCATATGAGACCGTTGAGTCACCAACGATCAATACCTAGGATAATGTCCATCAGGATGGCAATAATCCTCAGGAAAACAAAAACGCTGACCAAATGATGAACAATGGGATGTTCAGAGGCTTTATGCAATTGATGCAACATCAGGCGAGAACGACTCCTGTTCAAAATGCAAGTGGAAACACTGGAAACTCTCGGACAGTCACCGCTAAACAGTTCAAGGAGCTGGGACCACCAGAGTTTATTGGAGAGCCAAAACCACTTATGTGATGCCCCCAAAATTAGGTATACATCACCCATCTTTGGTCGCCAGATACATGGTACAGAATTCAAATACAACTTACTAATACAACTGTTGTGTACAATACGACAAAACATAAACTGTGAGTTTGAATACAAATATTATCTACTAGAGATTATACAAACTCAAAAGGAGTCCTCATTACAATTATTATCACACTATTTCACATAATAGTGAGGACTACTAATGCTATCCTCTCGGCCATTACTCCTCCCACACTCGTCCCAAACTATATTCTCATTTCAAGAAGAACAAAGAAAGAAAGGGTGAGCTCAACTAGCCCAGTAAGAAATATTATGACTAAGATAATGCAGAATAAATTATCATTAGTCTCCAACAATGTTAAACTGATAAAATATAATAGACATCAAGTTTAACAGCAGCGGAACAAGCAATCCATTAAAAGAGTCAAGTAGAAACTAAAATCTACTATCTTTTATGATTAAAAAGGTTTTTCATCACTGTTATCGCTAAGACTCAGCTTAATAAATATTCCACATCATCGAATCACCCCTGCACTACGGCTAATGATATTCTTTAGTATCACGACCACAATTATCCATGCACTACGGGCCAAGAATATTTGTGTATTCATTAATGGTCATGATCATGCCAACAACTGTCCATTAATGCACTACGGGCCAATGAGGACTTTTACCACATCACTTGTAACATTACGGTCATGATTACACCGAATAATCCCTGGTCATAATCATACCAAGTGTCCATCTATGCACTACAGGCCACAGATGACTTTCAACAAAATATAAACATGAGGATGATGACAATGATATAAGAATTCAATAAAACAAGTTCAAGAATTATTTTATCCAGGAATTATTAATGTCCAAATTGTCAACATGATACTGTTTTGTAGAGTAAAATTCAAGAATGATCAGAAGAATATTTCCATGAAAAGATACTGGATGAAGCACAAATATCAAGGATATTCTACTAATTTCATGGAGTATAGAAGAAAAAACTTTAACCAACTGAGTATAATAAAGAATGGAATAACAAAAGAAATCACCATGCATGCGGTACTTCGCATAGATAGGTTATTCCAATAGAATAATAATAACGGAACCAGGTCAGGCAAAATTTGCACCGACGGGATGTTCCAACAGAATAATAAAGACGGAACCAGGTCCGGTGTAAAACACACAAACGAGTAATGTTCCAATGTATAATAATAAGATTTTAACCAGTCCGTGTAAAACACATGCATGTGATGTTCCAACGAAATAATAATAAAGATTTTAACCAGTCCTGTAAAACACATGCATACGTGATGTTCCAATGTAATAATAGAAGAATGTCACCAAGTATAGGGTAGACCGCGTATACAGGTTATTCCAATAGAATAATAAGAAATGGAATAACAATAGTTCTCTTCATGAATAAGAAAGAATAACACCCCTTACGAGTACAACAAATAATATTCCCTACCTTAAGAAGAAGAGTACTGGATATATAAGTAGTGAAGTAGCAGAATACTTTCTTCTTTCTCTCTATAGTTTATCTCTCTAGTTTCAAAGAATGAATTAAAGAAAAATAATGAATGAATGAGCTTCTATTTATAGAAAAATGGAATGCATAGTAACTAACTCATGAATGGTCGAGATTGATTTACTTTAATCTGACGGTCCATATTTAAAGCAAAATCTTTTAAATAAAATATAATATATTCTATTTATAATCTAATAAAACGAATAACTTTATAAAAGATTTTACTATGCAAACACTATGCAGGCACTATGCAAACACTATGCATAATAAAATATAATATATTTTAATTATTGTCTAATAAAATGAGATAACTTTATAAAAGTATTATGTTTTATATAAAAAGATTTTACTATGCAAAACACTTTATGCGGACCTTTATGCAATACTATGCATAATAGAATATAATATATTCTATTTATAGAATAACTTTAAAAAATATTCATTTTATATAAAAAGATTTTCTCAGATTATTACATTAATAATACCAACAAAACTGAGTGACTTATTACGTAAGTATCAATAATCAATACCGTGTGCTATTATGCAACCACACGTAATACTGTACTTTTAACACCGGGTGTTTCAATAGTTAACGGTAAAACTTCCGCAGTTATTTTCATAAAGTATTTTTGTCGTTTTCTCAATTCGACAATAATTCCATTGTGAGGTCCACCAATGATTGTGCCGTTGTACTAATATTCCCTGTTAAAACGAATATTCCCCGACCAATCGAATATTATATAACAACTTGCGTACTTTGCAAAATTTATAAATATTACCCATAACTATTATATCAATTTCACTCCATAATATTCAAAAATAATATTTATAGAAAATTCATCTTTATTCAAAAAGTTGGGGTTTTACAATCTCCCCTTCTTATGAAATTTCGCCCTTGAAATGAGGGTACATACCTGGTATGTCGAAGAGGTAAGGATACCTTGATTTTATTTCAGATTCTAACTCCCAAGTCATTTCCTCAACATCATGGTTTTTCCACAAAACTTTGACTTGAGGTATAACCTTGGTGCGTAGAATATGTTCCTTCTTATCCAAGATTTGAACAAGAACCTCTTCATACGTCAAATCTTCCGCTATTTTGTCCGGTTCCAACTCAATAATGTGGTTCGGGTCTTCCACATATTTACGTAACATGGAGCAAAACGTAACAACATATGATCTACTATATCGAATTCCACGTCCTTTCGATGAAGATCAGCATAACTCTTTTGTCAATCTTGTGAGGTTTTTATACGTTGCCGGATCGTTTAAATCTTTTTCGTAGTCATACGTACCAACTCTGGTCCCAACAACGTTGCTTCACCCACCTCATCCCAGCATACTGGAGAACGACACTTTCTTCCATACAACGCTTCGAATGGAGCCATGCCAATACTTGCTTGATAACTGTTGTTGTAGGAAAACTCCACCAATGGTAAGAACTTGTCCCAACTTCCCTTGAAATCAAGGACACAGAGTCTAAATAGATCTTCAAGAGTTTGAATAGTCCTCTCTGACTATCCGTCCGTCTGAGGATGATATGCCGAGCTAAATCATAAATCTGTGCCCATAGCTTTTTGCAAGCTAACCCAAAATCGCGAAGTGAATCTTGGGTCTCGATCAGAAACTATGGATACTGGCATACCATGCAATCTTACAACCTCGTTTATGTACATACGAGCAAGACGTTCAAGTGTATAAGTTTCTCGTGATCGGTAAAAATGAGCGGAGACTTGGTCAATCTATCAACAATGACCCAAATCGCATCTATGCCTTGAGAAACTTTGGGAAGACCAAGAATTGAAATCCATGGTAATGTGCTCCCACTTCCATTCGGAATTTCAAGTGGTTGCAATGGACCTTTTGGTACTTGATGCTCTGCCTTGACTCGTTGACACATTAGACACCTTGAGATAAACAAATATTATCTCTCTCTCTTCATATTGCCCCACCAAAATGTATGTCAAGATCATGATACATTTTGGTACTCCTAGATGGATTGCAAATGGTGTGTTGTGCGCCTCCATCATGATTTTATACTTTAAATCAGGGTTGTTAGGAACACAAAGTCTGGAGTTGACTCGAAGTATTCTTTCTTCATCGATTCTTGCTTCCGGCATCACACCTTCTTGCACTTTCTTCCTCATACGCATCAGCTCCGGATCTGTAACTTGAGCAGCTTTAATTTTATCAATCAAAGTCGGTTCTACTCGTATATTTGCCATCATCACGTGGGTCCCTGGAATCTTTATCTCTATCTCCATCCTTTGCAAGTCATACAAAATGGGCCTTTGCGTTGACAATATTGCACTCGTACCCACATATGATCTTCTACTCAATGCGTCAGCTACCACGTTCGTTTTTCCAAGATGGTATTGGATAGTATGATCACAATCTTTTAACAGTTCAAACCAACGTCGTTGTCGCATTTTGAGTTCCTTTTGAGTGAAGAAATATATGAGGCTTTTATGATCCGTAAAGATCTCCACTTTCTCCCTATACAAGTAATGCCTCCAAATCATTAGTGCGAAGATAACAACTGCCAACTCTAGATCATGAGTAGGATAATTCCTCTCATATTCTTTGAGTTGTCGTGAGGCATAGGCTATGACTTTCCCATATTGCATGAGAACACATCCTAACCCTTTGCCCAAAGCATCACTGTAGATGACAAATCCTTCCGAACCGGATGGTATTGTCGAACAAAAATCTTTGAAATGAGTCTCCTCTCGAGTTCTTGAAAACTCTTCTCACATTCCTCGCCCAATCGAATTTGTATCTTTCCGAGTCACCGAAGTTAGTGGAGTAGCGATTCGAGAAAACCTTCTATGAATCTCCGATAATAACCAGCTAAGCCAAGAAAGCTACGTACATCGGTCACTGATTTAGGTTGCTCCCAGCTTTGAATAGCTTCAATCTTTGTTGGGTCAACAGATATTCCATGACTTGATACCACGTGCCCAAGGAATGCTACTTCCTCGCCGCCGAAACTCGCATTTCTTCAACTTGGCATAAAGCTTATATTCACGAAGCTTTTGGAGTATCAGCCTCAAGTGTTGCTCATAATCTTCACGGGTTTTGGAATATATGAGGATGTCATCAATAAAGACGACCACAAAGTGATCCAAATATTCTTTGAATACTCGGTTCATCATATCCATGAAGGCAGCTGGAGCATTAGTCAATCCAAAGGACATGACTAGGAATTCATAATGCCCGTACCGAGTTCTGAAAGTCGTCTTTGGAATGTCATCGGTTCTAATCTTCAATTGGTGATATCCGAAACGAAGATCAATCTTTGAAAAGAATTTGGCTCCTTGCAACTGGTCAAACAGGTCATCAATACGTGGCAATGGGTACCTATTTTTGATGATGACATGATTCAACTCCCGATAATCAATACAAAGTCGCATACTCCCATCTTTCTTCTTCACGAAAAGAATAGGAGCACCCCAAGGAGAAGTACTAGGACAAATAAAGCCAATGTCTAACAATTCCTATAGTTGAGTTTTTAACTCCTGAAGTTCAATAGGAGCCATTCGATATAGGGATTTAGAAATGGGTTTTGTACCGAGTTCAAGGTCGATACAAAATTCAATTTCACGCTCTGGGGGTAGGCCAGGAAGTTCTTCAGGGAATACGTTAGGAAATTCATTAACAATAGAAATATTATTCAAAACTGACGTATTTTTGTTTAGATCTATGACATGAGCTAAGAAAGCTTGACATCCGTTTTTCAATAATCGAATAGCTTTATGGCTTGAGATGACAGTGATTGATTTTAATGGTTTGATTGCTTGAATTCTCATAATAGGTCGATTAGAAATATGAAAGCTAATAACCTTACGAAAACAATCAATTTTTGCATGATGAGTAGTTAACCAATCAATCCCTAGAATTACATCAAATGCAAGTATTTTTAATGCAATAAGATCGACAGGTAATGTGTGGGTACCAACTTGAAGCAAACAAGACTTATAAATCGTGGATGTAATGAAGGTTTCTCCCAACGGAGTTTCCACAGATAAGTCAAAGTCTAATTTCTCCGGAGTCAAATTTAATCGTTGAGCGGAAGTAGGAGAAATAAAAGAATGGATAGAACCGGTATCAAATAAAGTGTAGACTTCGCTAAAGTTTATGATAAGCTTACCCGTGATGACCTCATTCGGGTTCCTTGCTTTCTGGGAGGTCATAACAAACGCTGTCCCTTGTACTACCGGCTTTGACTTTTCCGGGATGAGTTTTGGTGCCTCCATCCTAGCTTTAATTTGTCTTCTATGAATCGACAAAATTGGGCTAAGTGACCTTCTCTTCCACAATTATAACATGCTTTGGACGGCATCACGCAATTTGGACTGATGTGTCCCTCCCCTCCGCATTTGAAGCATATGATAGGTGGTCTTTCTCCTTCCTTAACAACGGGTGCTGGTGCTGACGTCTTTCCATCATTGTTGAATCTCCTCTTCTTGAAATGTCCATTCTTATTATTTTGGCCTTGATTACCACCGAAGTGGTTACTATTTCTGACCTGTTGATTCCCTCCACGCTTGTTGTCACCACTTCGATGACTGCTCTCACTGGTATTATCATTTTACCGGCTACTCTCTTTTGGTTGCGTTGACTCGTTATCGCGCTCCACCAACTGAGCCCTATTTACAACATCCTAATACAAACACACGCTTTATGAGAAATAAGATGTTCACGTATCTCCCGCTTTCAAACGTCTTAAAAACATTCGCGCCATTCTCTCTTCATTATCCACCAAGTGGGATGCAAACCAGGATAACTCCGCAAATTTTGCCTCGTATTGCGACACGATCATATTATTTTGCTCCAATTTGATAAACTCCACCTCCTTCATGTGACGAATACTTTCAGGAAAGTGTTTGTCGTTGAATAGCTCTTGGAACTTCTCCCAAGACATCTTCAAGACGGCAGTTGAGTACGCGTTTACCGATTTCCACCAAGAATCGCCTCTCAAGACAACATAAAAGGCGGCAAGGGAACCTTTTGCTCTTGAGCATCCCAAGACATCAAATATCTTGGTGATCTCGCTTTATACATGCTTCCGCCATAAGTGGTTTTGCTCTCCTTAAACTCCAAAGGGTCCCAGCTCCTTGAATCTGCTTAGCGGTGACCGCTTGAGAGTTTCCAAAGTGTTTTCACCTACATTTTGGACAGAGCCGTTTCTTTTCTTTGTTGCATTTAATTGCATAAAGCCTCTGAACATTCCATCATTCATCATTTGGTCAGTGTTGTTGTTTGCATGAGGATTGTCGCCTTCCTGATGCACATTCTCCTGATTATTGATATGTGGAGACTCAACGGTCTCTTGTGCTCCATTAATATTCTCAACATTTTTGGATGTCATTTTCAGATACTGCCACAAAATAAAGGTTAATTGACATGTAACATAATATCTCTAAACTCTGACCAACCAATTTAAATACAAAATAAATTTAAGTAGGTCATACTAGCGAAGGAATTCCCCGTCTCTCCCCTCCTAGTTCTAGTCTCACATCTTAGCCAGGGATCATATCCCTAAGCTTTGATACCAACTGTGACACCCCCAAAATTAGGTATACATCAACCATCTTGGGTCGCCAGATACATAGTACAGAATTCAAATACAACTTACTAATACAACTATCGTGTACAATGCGACAAAACATAAACTGCGAGTTTGAATACAAATATTATCTACTAGAGATTATACAAACTCAAAAGGAGTCCTCATTACAATTATTATCACACTATTTCACGTAATAGTGAGGACTACTAATGCTATCCTCTCGACCATCACTCCGCTCCCCGACTCTGTCCCGGTATATATTCTCATTTCCTAAAAGAACAAAGGAAAGAAAGGGTGAGCTCAACTAGCCCAAGAAGAAATATTATTATGACTAAGATAATGCGTAATAAATTATCATTAGTCTCCAACAATGTTAAACCGATAAAATATAATAGACATCAAGTTTAATCAAGAGTGGAACAAGCAATCCATTAAAAGAGTCAAGTAGAAACTAAAATCTACTATCTTTTATGATTAAAAAGGTTTTTCATCACTGTTATCGCTAAGACTCAGCTTAATAAATATTCCACATCATCGAATCACCCCTGCACTAAAGCCAAGGATATTCTTTAGTATCATGACCACAATTATCCATGCACTACGGGCCAAGAATATTTGTGTATTCATTAATGGTCATGATCATGCCAACAACTGTCCATCAATGCACTACGGGCCAATGAGGACTTTTACCACATCACTTGTAACATTACTACTCATGATTACAATCAATAATACTCGTCATAATCATACCAAGTCCATCTATGCACTACTGAGCCCACGTATGACTTTCAACAAAATATGAACATGAGGATGATGACAATGATATAAGAATTCAATAAAAACAAGTTCAAGAATTATTTTATCCAAGAATTATTAACGTCCCAAATTGTAAACATGATAATCGCTTTTGTAGAGTAAAATTCAAGAATGATCGTAAGAATATTTCCATGAAAAGATATTTGGATGAAGCGCAAATATCAAGGATATTCTACTAATTTCATGGAGTATAGAAGTCAAAACTTTAACCAACCGAGTATAATAAAGAATGGAATAACAAAAGAAATCACCATGCATGCAGCGGATTTAGATGAGACAGTTATTATTCCAACGTAATAATAATAATCTTAACCAGTCGTGCAAAATTTGCACCAACAGATGTTCCAAAGCAGAATAATAAAGATGATCTCCAGTCCTGTAAAAAACACACAAACAGGATGTTCCAACGGAATAATAATAAAGATTTTAACCAAGTCCTGTAAAACACACACGCATACGATGTTCTAACAAAATAATAAAAGAATGTCACCAACTATAGGGTAGATCATGATACAAAGTTATTCCAATGTAATAATAAGAAATGGAATAACAATAGTTCTCTTCATGAATAAGAAAGAATAACACCCCTTTACTTCAAATACAACAAATAATATTCCCTACCTTAAGAAGAAGAAGAGTATCTTGGATATATAAGTAGTGAAGTAGCGTATACTTTCTTCTTTCTCTCTATAGTTTATCTCTCTGTAGTTTCAAAGAATTCGTAAGAAAATAATGAATGAATGAGCTTCTATTTATAGAAAAATGGAATGCATAGTAACTAACTCATAACGGTCGAGATTGATTTACTTTAATCTGACAGTCCATATTTAAAGCAAAATCTTTTAAATAAAATATAATATATTCTATTTATAATCTAATAAAACGAATAACTTTATAAAAGATTTTACTATGCAAACACTATGCAGCACTATGCACTATGCATAATAAAATATAATATATTCTAATTATTGTCTAATAAAATAGATAACTTTATAAAAGTATTCTGCTTTTATATAAAAAGATTTTACTATGCAAAACACTATGCGCAGACACTATATGCAACACTATACATAATAGAATATAATATATTCTATTTATAGAATAACTTTATAAAAGTATTCTGTTTTATATAAAAAGATTTTTTGTATTATTACATTAATAATACCAACAAAACTGAGTGACTTATTACGTAAGCATCAATAATCAATACCGTGCTACTATGCAACCACGCCAGACATCGTATTTTTTTAACACCGGTGTTTCAATAGTTAACGGTAAAACTTCCGCTGTTATTTTCATAAAGTATTTTTGTCGTTTTCTCAATCCGAGAATAATTCCGTTGTGGGGTCCACCAATGATTGTGCCGTTGTACTAATATTCCCTATTAAAACGAATATTCCCCGACCAATCGAATATTATATAACAACTTGCATACTATGCAAAATTTATAAATATTACCCACAACTATTATATCAATTTCACTCCATAATATTCAAATATAATATTTATAGAAAATTCATCTTTATTCAAAAAGTTGGGGTTTTACAACTTAAGGCGGAGACGTGGATAAAGCAGATCACCAAGATATTTGATGTCTTGGGATGCTCCGAGGAGCAAAAGGTTCCCTTTGCCACCTTTATGTTGCGAGGAGAGGTAGACTACTGGTGGAAATCGGTAAAGCGTACTCAACCTACCGCACTGAATATGTCTTGGGAGAAGTTCCAAGAACTGTTCAACGATAAGTACTTTCCCGAAAGCATTCGTCACATGAAGGAGATAGAGTTCATCAAGTTGGAGCAGAACAATATGACTGTGTCACAATACGAAGCTAAGTTTGCCGAGTTGTCCCGGTTTGCGTCTTACTTGGTTGATAATGAGGAGAGAATGACGCGGATGTTTCTAAGAGGTTTGAAACCCGAGATACGTCAATACTTAATTTCTCACAAGTTCTGTTTGTATTCAGATGTTGTAAATAGGGCTCAGTTATTAGAGCGCGATAACGAGTCAACCCAACCAAGAGAAAGCAGCCGACAAAATGATAATACCAGTGGTAACAGTCATCGAAGTGGTGACAACAAACGTGGAGGGAATCAACATGCCAGAAATGGTAACCACTTCGGTGGTAATCATGGCCAAGACAATAAAAGTTGATATTTCAAGAAGAGGAGATTCAACAATGATGGGAAGACGTCATCACCAGCACCCGTTGTTAAGGAAGGAGAACGACCACTTATCATATGCTTCAAATGCGGAGGGGAGGGACACATCAGTCCAAACTATGCGCAACAGTCCAAAACGTGTTATAATTATGGAAGAGAAGGTCACCTAGCTAGATTTTTTTGTACTAGGAAGCCAAGTCCAGTTGGAACGGTGACACCAAATGTCTCCCCAGAAAAGTCAAAACGAGTAGTTCAAGGGAGAGCGTTTGTTGTGACCTCCCAAAAAGCAAGGAACCAGAACAAGGTCATCACGGGTAAGCTTATCATAAACTCTAGCGAAGTATATACCTTATTTGATACCGGTTCTACCCATTCTTTTATTTCCCCTACTTGCGCTCAACGCTTAAATTTGACTCGAGAAATTAGACTTTGACTTATCTCATTGAAACTCCGTTGGGAGAAACCTTCATTACATCCACTATTTATAAGTCTTGTTTGGTTCAAATCGGTACCCTCACATTACCTGTCGATCTTATTTCATTGAAAATACTTGTATTTGACGTAATTCTAGGGATTGATTGGTTAAGTACTCATCATGCAAAAATTGATTATTTTCGTAAGGTTGTTAACTTTCATATTCCTAACCAACCTATTATGCGAATTCAAGCAACCAAACCACTAAAATCAATCACTGTCATCTTAAGCCATAATGCTATTCGTTTATTGTAAAACGGATGTCAAGCTTTCTTAGCTCATGTCACGAATTTAAACAAAAATACATCAGTTTTGAATGATATTTCTATTGTTAATAAATTTCCTGACATATTCCCTGAAGAACTTCCTGGCCTACCCCCAGAGCGTAAAATTGAATTCTGTATACAAAACCCATTTCCAAAGCCCCATATCGAATGACACCTATTGAACTTCAGGAGTTAAAGACCCAACTGCAGGAATTGTTAGACATCAGTTTCATTCGTCCTAGTATGTCTCCTTAGGGTGCTCCTGTTCTATTCGTGAAAAAGAAAGATGGGAGTATGCAACTTTGTATTGATTATCGGGAGTTGAACCATGTCACTGTCAAAAATAGATATCCGTTGACTCGCATTGATGATCTGTTTGACCAGTTGCAAGGCGCCAAATTCTTTTCAAAGATCGATCTTCGTTCCGGATATCATCAATTGAAGATTAAAACTGATGACATTCCAAAGACTGCTTTCAGAACTTGGTACGGGCATTAAGAATTCTTAGTCATGTCTTTTGGATTGACTAATGCTCCTGCTGCCTTCATGGATATGATGAACCGAGTATTCAAGGAATATTTGGATCACTTTGTGGTCGTCTTTATTGATGACATCCTCATTTACTCCAAAAGCCGTGAATATCATGAGCAACACCTGAGGCTGATACTCCAAAAGCTTCGTGAAAACAAGTTATATGCCAAGTTGAGGAAATGCGAGTTCTGGTTTGAGGAAGTACCATTCCTTGGGCACGTAATATCAAATCACGAAATATTTATTGACCTGGCAAAGATTGAAGTAATTCAAAGTTGGGAGCAACCTAAGTCAGTGACCGAAGTACATAACTTTCTCGGCTTAGCTGGTTATTATCGGAGGTTCGTGGAAGGATTTTCTCGAATCGCTACTCCATTACCTCAGCTGACTCGAAAAGTTACAAAATTCGGTTGGAGCAAGGAATGTGAGAAGAATTTTCAAGAACTCAAGAGGAGGCTCATTTCAGCACCTATTTTAACAATATCAGCTGGTTCGGAGGGATTTGTCATATACAGCGATGCTTCAGGCAAAGGTTTAGGGTGTGTTCTCATGCAACATGGGAAAGTCATAGCCTATGCCTCACGATAACTCAAAGAATATGAGAGGAAATATCCTACTCATGATCTAGAGTTGGCAGCTGTCGCTTTTGTGCTTAAGATTTGGAGGCATTACCTGTATGGAGACAAGGTGGAGATCTATATGGATCATAAAAGCCTCAAATATTTCTTCACTCAAAAGGAACTCAACATGCGACAACGACGATGGCTTGAGCTATTAAAAAATTACGATCATACCATTCAATACCATCATGGAAAAGCAAACGTAGTAGCTGACGCATTGAGTAGAAGATCATATACGGGTACGAATGTGATATTGTCAACGCAAAGGCCCATTTTATATGACTTACAAAGGATGCAGATAGAGTTAAAGACTCCAGGGACCCATGTGATGATGGCGAATATACGAGTAGAACCGACTTTAATCGATAAAGTTAAAGCTACTCAAGCTACAGACCTGGAGCTGATGCGTATGAGGAAGAAAGTGCAAGAAGGTGCTATTCCAGAAGCAAGAATCAATGAAGAAGGAATACTTCGAGTCAACTCCAGACTTTATGTTCCTAACAATTCTGACTTAAAGTATAAAATCATGATGGAGGCGCACAACACACCGTTTGCAATCCATCCTGGGAGTACCAAAATATATCGTGATCTTCGACATACATTTTGGTGGAGCAATATGAAGAGAGAGATAGCGAGGTTTGTCTCAAGGTGTCTAACTTGTCAACGAGTCAAGGCGAAGCATCAAGTGCCAAAAGGTCCATTGCAACCACTTGAAATTCCAGAATGGAAGTGGGAGCACATTACTATGGATTTCGTTACTGGTCTTCCCAAGGTTTCTCAAGGTATAGATGCAATTTGGGTCATTGTTGATAGATTAACCAAGTCTTCTCATTTCCTACCGATACGAGAAACTTATACACTTGAACGTCTTGCTCGTATGTACAGAAATGAGATTGTAAGATTGCATGGTATGCCAGTATCCATAGTTTCTGATCGAGACCCAAGATTCGCTTCACGATTTTGGGTTAGTTTACAAAAAGCTATGGGCACGGATTTACGATTTAGTTCGGCATATCATCCTCAAACGTACGGGTAGTCAGAGAGGACATTTCAAACTCTTGAATATTTATTAAGACTCTGTGTCCTTGACTTCAAAGGAAGTTGGGACAAGTTCTTACCATTGGTGGAGTTTTTCTACAACAACAGTTACCAAGCAAGTATTTGCATGGCTCCATTTGAGTCGTTATATGGAAGAAAATGTAATTCTCTAGTATGCTGGGATGAGATGGGTGAAGCAACGTTGTTGGGATCGGAGTTGGTACATATGACTACGGAAAAGATTCAAACGATCCAACAACATAAAAAAATCTCACAAGATTGACAAAAGAGTTATGCTGATCTTCATCGAAAGGACGTGGAATTCAATATTGGAGATCATGTGTTGTTACGTGTTGCTCCATGGAAAGGACTTATGAGATTTGGAAAGAGAGGAAAGCTCAATCCTTGATTCAATGGCCCATTTTTAATCCTCGATCGAGTAGGAACTGTGGCTTATAGACTCGCCTTACCGCCAAGTATGTCTCATGTTCATAACATTTTTCACATATCTATGTTACGTAAATATGTGAAAGACCCGAACCACATTATTGAATTAGAACCAGACGAGATAGAGGAAGATTTAACGTATGAGGAGGTACCTGTTAAAATCTTGGATAAGAATGATCATATTCTACGCTCCAATGTTATACCTCAAGTCAAAGTTTTGTGGAGAAACCACGATGTTGAGGAAATAACCTGGGAGTTAGAATCTAAAATAAAGTCAAGGTATCATCACCTCTTCGACATACCAGGTACACACCCTAATTTCGAGGACGAAATTTCATAAGAAGTGGAGGTTGTAAGACCCCAACTTTTATGAATAAAGATTAATTTTTTCTCGAAATATATTTTTAAATATTATGGTGTGGATTTGATATAATGTTATAGTTGTGAGTATTATTTACAAATTTTGCAAGGTAAGCAAGTGGTTATATAATATTCGATTGGTCAGAGAATATTCTGAAAGTAGTATGCACACAAGCCAATCATGTTTGATGATAAAGCATATACTTTGTAACAATCTTATTCATTTATTAATAGAAAGTATTAATTTATTAAAGGCTTTTAATTATCTACATAATGTTGTTTTATAATATGTGATAAACCCATAGTTTTAAGCAATGCTTTTAGAATAATGATGATGATCATTCTAATGAGATCTAAATTCTTAGAAAGCTTAAAACTAAAATGGTTCTCAATCGTTGGATTACTAAATTGGGAATTAGTAAATCCGGATAGCTTGCTCATTGGATGAAGATAATTGATCTCATGATCATTTGAGTGGAGACACTAAAGCAAGTATGTAGGTGCTTATTAGAGAATAAATTCACCGAACGTGGCTCGCTAAGGAATACCTAATGGAGTTTTACTTGCCTATCAATAGGAATTCCTGTAGTGATAGTAGTACAAGTGATCCTTGGACTTGAGATCATCATAGTATCTTGTGTATGATGAGTTATACTTTGACTTATTCCTTAAGACCCTTAGTGTAAAACCCTAACTTTTTGAATAAAGATGAATTTTCTATAAATATTATTTTTGAATATTATGGAGTAAAATTGATATAATGTTATAGTTGTGGGTAATATTTATAAATTTTGCAAAGTACGCAAGTTGTTATATAATATTCGATTGGTCAAGGAATATTTGTTTTAACAAGGAATATTCGTACAACGGCACAATAATTGGTGGACCCCACAATAGAATTATTGTCGGATTGAGAAAACGACAAAAATACTTTATGAAAATAACGGCGGAAGTTTTACCGTTAACTGTTGAAACACACTTGTTGTTAAAAATACGATGTACGTGTGGTTGCATAAATAGCACACGTTATTAATTATTGATGCTTACGTGATAAGTCACTCAGCTTTTGTTGCTATTATTAATGTAATAATATAGAAAATCTTTTAATATAAAAAAAATACTTTTATAAAGTTATTCTATAAATAGAATATATTATATTCTATTATGCGTAGTGTTGCATAAGTATCCGTGATAGTGTTTTGCATAGTAAAATCTTTTTATATAAAATGTAATACTTTTATAAAGTTATCTGCTTTATTAGATAATAATTAGAATATATTATATTTTATTATGCATAATGTTTGCATAGTGCTCAGATAGTGTTTTCGCATAGTAAAATCTTTTATAAAGTTATTCGTTTTATTAGATTATAAATAGAATATATTTTATTTTATTTAAAAGATTTTTCTTTAAATATGGACCACGATTAAAGTAAACCAACTGGACCGCTCATGGGTTAGTTATTATCAAATCCATTTTTCTATAAATAGAAGCTCATTCCTTCATTATTTTCTTACGAATTCACTGAAACTCTAGAGAGAGAAACTATAGAGAAAAAGAAGAAAAATGTTCTGCTACTTCACTACTTCTATATCCAGTACTCTTCTTTCTAAGGTAGGGAATATTATTTGTTGTACAGGTAAGGGGTGTTATTCTTTTGTATTCATGAAGAGAACTTATGTTATTCCATTCTTTATTATTCTGTTGGAATAACTTGTATACGCGGGCAACCCTATACTTGGTGACATTCTTCTATTATTTCGTCTTTACTATTCTATTGGAATATCCTGTCTGTGCATTTTATGCCGGACCAGATTCCATCTTTATTATTCTGTTGGAATATCCCACGTGCATGCGCTTTTTACGGGACTGGTTTCGCCTTTTATTATTATTCTCGTTGAATATCACGCATGCGCTTTACTGCCTGGGACCGATTCCATCCTTATTAGTATTATCATTGGAATAACCTATCTATACGAAGTACCGCGTGCATGGTGATTTTTGTTGTTATTCCATTTTTTATTATTCTGTTGGAACATCCTGTCGGTGCGAATTTTGTGACGCCCCCAAAATTAGGTATACATCACCCATTCTGAGTCGCCAGATACATGGAACAAAATTCAAATACAACTTCATTTATACAACTGTTGAGCTGTCGTATAGAAAAGTATTCCGACTGGTAGGGCGGGAATATACTTGAAGAAAAGTTGCACTACGCTCAAAACTTTCTTAAACTCTAAAGAAATACGCTCAAGATTATAGAAGAAGAATTCTCTCTATAGTTTCTCTCTCTAGAGTTTCAGTGAATTCGTAAGAAATAATGAAGGAATGAGCTTCTATTTATAGAAAAATGGACTGCATAATAACTAACTCATGAACGGTCCAGATTGATTTACTTTTTAATCTGACGGTCCATATTTAAAAGCAAAATCTTTTAAATATAATATAATATATTCTATTTATAATCTAATAAAACGAATAACTTTATAAAAGATTTTACTATGCAAACACTATGCGCAGCACTATGCAAACACTATGCATAATAAAATATAATATATTCTAATTATTGTCTAATAAAATAGATAGCTTTATAAAAGTATTCATTTTATATAAAAAGATTTTACTATGCAAAATACTATACACAATAGAATATAATATATTCTATTTATAGAATAACTTTATAAAAGTATTCTAATTTATATAAAAGCTTTTCTCGCTTTTATTACATTAATAATACCAATAAAACAAAACCGAGTGACTTATCACATAAGCATCAATAATCAATACCGTCTTATTTACCAAAATAGAAAAAAAATTGAATACTTTTATTTCATAAAATTCGGGTCTCACAATCACCCTCCTTATGAAATTTAAGCCCTCCGAAATTTATGTACGTACTGATATTCAAGATATGAGAATACCTTGCTTTCTTTTCGGATTGTACCTTCCTGGTTATATCCTCTGTATCATGATTTTTCCATTGCTCATCTCCTGTATTTCAGATATCATTCTAGAATATATCTTCAAAACAAAGGTTAATTGACATATCACTATTTGTTAACTTATCAAGTAAATAATTTCAGCTTAGGTAAGTCACACACTAGCAAAGTATATAACTCGTCTCTCCCATCCTAGTTCTAGACTCTTATCTCCGCCAGCGACCATATCCCTAAGCTCTGATACCAACTGTGATGCCCCCAAAATTAGGTATACATCACCCATTCTGAGTCGCCAGATACATGGTACAAAATTCAAATACAACTTTATTTATACAACTGTTGAGCTGTCGTATAGAATACGACCACAGTTAACTAGGAGTTTTAATACAAATGTATGTAACTCTCGTGGTGCCTCGACCACAACCTTACAATGGTACTTACATAAAAGTATAGTCAAAAACTATTTTAAAAATTAAAATCTTTAGGAAGTGCTCAAGGAAACCTTCGTACATGGGAGGCCACGAGTCTAGGTTATAATAGATATCATATGGCCACAGAATTATCCTTGGTTGACCCAATAGACCCCAAAGAAAAATGAGAAGAATACTATCATCTTCTTTCTAATGGTGAGTCTTCTCTTGACATATAACTATCTCCACTGTTTCCAAGTGAATATTATATTTTAAATCAACTCCAAGATCATATAGGTAGTGCCCGTAAATATACTCAGCAAGTGGATGCTCACAACCCTGTCTTATGATAACACGAGGTTGTATGTCATTAGACATCTTGTATGATAGTGACAAAACACCCTTCCAAAGTTGGGTTCACCTCACCCTATTTAATTCACCAAATATAACTACTAAATGTTGTATAGAATACAACACACTTTTCTATACTGTTTAAGGAGAACCTCCACAGCTAGAGACCACTGTTCTATTCCTCTGTTATCTCCGCTCGACCCGACAATATTCTTACGGCAACACTCTTATTACCTGAAAAGAATTGTGAAGCAGAAAGGGTGAGCACAACTAGCCCAGTAAGGAATATCATAACTAAAGATAATTAAATTATCAATAGCTTTCATCAATAATAAATCAGAGATTTAGAATATAAGGTAGATGATAAAACATTTCAACTATAGTTGCAGCGGAACGAGCAATCCATTAGAAGAGTCAAATACACCATCAGATCTATTATCTTCTCTATGTTGAAAGTCCACCAAGAATGTTTATTTCCTATAACTTCAATCAACAATTCCTGTCCACAATCATATGAATAACTCAAAATCATAATTGTGATTCTAAATTCCTCTTCGCACCCAGGACGAAGATAATTTTCATCACTTATCTTCACCTGAAACATCAAAAATCATGGATATACCAAATCATAATTCTTGTTCATAATCATACTAATAAATTCATCTTTGCACTACGGCCAAAGATATTCATTAACAATTCATCTTTGCACTACAAGCCAAAGACATACAACTATATTTTAGAAGAGTCAAGTAGAGCATGATATCTACTATCTTCTACAAATTAAAAGTGTATAACCAATATTTTATCGCTGAGACTCAGCTTAAATAATCCACATCATCGAATTATCCATGCACTACGGCCAATGATATTCGTTAGTATCACATCCATGAATTATCCATGCACTACGGCCAAAGATGTTCATTATTATCACATTCATGAATTAATATTTCATCTCTGAGACTTAGCTCAATAATTAATCCACATCATCGAATCACCCCTGCACTACGACCAAGGATATTCTTTAGTATCACGACCACGAATTATCCATGCACTACGGGCCAAAGATAATTATGTTTTCATCAACGGTCCTGATCATGCCATAAAACAATTCATCTTTTCACCCTTGGCCGAAGAGAATCCATAGCCATAATCATACCAAAAACTATCCATCAATGTACTACGGGCCAATGAGGACTTTTTCCACATCATTTGTAACATTACGGTCATGATTATACCGAATAATCCCTGGTCATAATCATATCAAGTCCATCTATGCACTACGGCCAAAGATGACTTTCAACACAATATAAGCATGAGGATGATGACAATGATATAAGAATAAATCAAATGAGATAAATGATAAATATTAAACATTTATAATAGAATTTATCCAGCGTTCAATATTAACAAAATGTTATCAATCACTTAATAATCTCATAATCAAATATCATTAATATTATAATAATATTTTAATCATTTCTTAAACTTATAAACAATTTATTTCAATTGTTTACACTTTATCAAATAATGCATTTAATCATTCAAAAATGTCATACTCATAAGATTTCATCATCAATGATCAAATCCCTCATCAAAAATCTGCATATACCCTATATAGGATTCTCAAGCCATAAAATCTTATTTTCCAATTTTATTACTTCACATAACATATTTAATTCATTTTCTCATAACTAGTTCATTTTCATGAAAAATACCAAATCAGTCCCAAAAATATTTTTTTTCTGGGATTTAGCATAATATAGTCCCATCTTGAACATATATTTTTCTCAGAATTTTTAAAATTCATTTACTATTTTTCATATGGCTAAAACTTCCGAATATTTAGACATTTATCATAAATTGTACTTTTGTCCAAAAAATTCCAAAATTTACAGGGTATACTCCTGTTATATACATGTACTCCCAATAAAAATTTCATCAATTTTGGAGTTAACCACAAGGAGTTATAAGAGTTTACTTTTAAAATTGGTTTTTCCCATAAAATCCATAACTCTTAATATATACATCCAAAAATTGCCATTTTTGGACACAATTTAGAAAACTCATTAAATTATCATTTCAAAGTTTTCCAAAATTTTTTAGGGTCAGAAAAATTATGAATCTGCCCCTGGCAGAAACCCCTTTTTAATGAAAATACTATTCAGTATGAATACGAAGGATCATTCACCATGCATGTGATAATCCACATAGATGAAAGTTATTCCAATGTAATAATAAAGAATGGAATAATGTAAGGATTCACCATGCGTTCGATAAACTACTGCCGATGCGAGTTATTCCCAACGTAATAATAAATAATGGAACCAGTCCCACCGAAATGCAAATGCATGACGTGATATTTTGACGTAATAATAAATAATGGAACCAGGTCCCACAGAACGCATGAGCATGTGATATTCCGATAGAATAATAAAGAACGGAATATTAGAAGAATTTTACCATGTATGCGGTACTTCGCATAAACAGGTTATTCCAACATAATAATAAAGAATGGAATAACAAAAGAATTTCACCAAGTATAGGGTAGTCCGCTTATACAGGTTATTCCAACAGAATAATTAATAATAATAATATCCTTTACGAGTACGACAATTATATCCCCTACTTTAAAAAGAAAAGTATTCCGACTGGTAGGGCGGAAATATACTTGAAAAAAACTTGCACTACGCTCAAAGCTTTCTTAAACTCTAAAGAAATACACTCAAGATTATAGAAGAAGAACTCTCTCTATAGTTTCTCTCTCTAGAGTTTCAGTGAATTCGTAAGAAATAATGAAGGAATAAGCTTCTATTTATAGAAAAATAGACTGCATAGTAACTAATTCATGAACGGTCCAGATTGATTTACTTTTATCGGACGGTCCATATTTAACGCATAAAATCTTTTAAATAAAATATAATATATTCTATTTATAATCTAATAAAATGAATAACTTTATAAAAAATTTACTATGCAAATACTATGCATAATAAAATATAATATATTCTAATTATTGTCTAATAAAAATGATAACTTTATAAAAGTATTCTGCGCTTTTATATAAAAAAAGATTTTACTATGCAAAACACTATGCATAATAGAATATAATATATTATATTTATAGAATAACTTTATAAAAGTATTCTGCTTTATATAAAAAGTTTTTCTGCTTTTATTACATTAATAATACCAATAAAACAAAACCGGTGACTTATCACATAAGCATCAATAATCAATACCGCTATTTACCAAAATAGAAAAAATTGAATACTTTTATTTCATAAAATTCGGGGTCTCACAAATTTCTTTGACACGTTCCGTTAATTAGTATTCTGTTGAATAACTCGTGTCATCGCGAAGTCACGCATGCATGGTGATTTCTTTTGTTATTTCATTCTTTATTATACTCAGTTGGTAAAAGTTTTGACTTCTAAACTCCATGAAATTAGTGGAATATCCTTGATAATTGCGCTTCATCCAGTAACTTTTCATGGAAATATTCTTCTGAGCATTCTTGAATTTTACTCTACAAAGCAGTATCATGTTGACAATTTGGACGTTATTGGTTCTTGGATAAATTAATTCTTGAACTTGTTTTATTGAATTCTTATATCATTGTCATCATCCTCATGTTTATATTATGTTGAAAGTCATCTGTGGCCTGTAGTGCATAGATAGACTTGGTATGATTATGACCAAGGATTATGCGGTGTAATCATGACAGTAATGTTACAAATGATGTGGAAAAAGTCTTCATTGGCCCGTAGTGCATTGATGGACAGTTTTTGGTATAATTATGGCTATGGATTCTCTTTGGCCGTAGTGCAAAGATGAATTATTTTATGGCATGATCAGGACCGTTGATGAAAATATGATTATTCTTGGCCCGTAGTGCATGGATAATTATAGTCGTGATACTAAAGAATATCATTGGCTGTAGTGCAGGGGTGATTCGATGATGTGGATTATTTATTAAGCTGAGTCCCAGCGATAAAAGTGATGAAAAACCTTTTAAATCATAAAAGATAGTAGATTTTATTCTCTATTTAACTCTTTTAATGGATTGCTTGTTCCGCTGCAGTTAAACTTGATGTTTGTTATATTGTATCAGTTTTGTTAGTTCCTAGTAGGCACAAGTTATCTAGAAGGGGGGTTGAATAGATATTTGAAAATCTTTTCGTTTTAACTTGTTCTTAGATAATGATTAAAACTATACGGAATTAGTATTTGTTTTAATCTTCTTTACCAAGCAATGGAGTTAAGAGAGAGTAAGGCAGTTATAGGAGATATAGTAGTTATAGCATGAATGTAAACGACACAGTTGTTTTTAAGTGGTTCAGAGCACTCAAAGCTCCTAGTCCACTCTTCTACTCAACGAGTAGGATATCCACTAAGGATGTCTTTTACAATCTTTTGAATCACATAGATTCCTTCTAGACCAGTAGTCTAGGAACTTCTCTAGTTCACTCTTGAACTCTTCAAATCCAGCAGACTTGGCTTTCTTACAGTTCACTACGAACTCTTCAAGTCCAGCAGACTTGGTACTCTTCTTCAATTGATTGATAGTTGTTGAGTTCTTGATGGTTGCTACTCAGTTGTTGTGTAAGCACTGGTTCGTTAAGAACTGAATAGCTGAGAAAGCTTTGCAATATCTCAGATCGTAGAGTTGAGCTTGAGAGAGATGTTCATGTTGTTAGATTAATGCTTGCTTATTCCTCTCTCATCTGTCTGATCTGTATTTATGTGATGTTGAAAACTATCTGTTGGATCCATCTGTTGTGGCATTAAATACATCTGAACTTTCTATACTGTGATGGAGACATATCGCATCTTCCGAATTCTCGCATTACGCCCACCGACACCGCAGTCGCTTTCTTTCTCCTACCACCTGAAAAGGTATTTTGTCCCTCTTACCCATGGTACTATCCTTAGCTTCTTCACTACACTTCTTTGTTGCATACTAAGGATATTTCATATATTCTGGGACTGATGAGCACTGCAGCATCTGGGATCCATTCCTCACTTGTTGAAAACACAAATCATGAGGCTCGACGTTTTTTGACATGAGATAGATGATGCTCTACGATTTGGATCGTGGTGTTCTATGATTTAGATCGTAGTGTCTTTGACATCTTTGCATACTACGAAGCTATTACTTCGAGAGCACTACGATTTCCCTTCATCCTTCGCACACTACGATCTTCTCTTGCTCGTGTTGTTGACTCTACGTTCCCGAGAGCACACTACGATCGTTGACTTATAAAACTTCATGTTTCCTTCAGCATATTGTGATCATAGAGTTGGCTCGGCAAACATTGGGACCACTCTACGATTTTCGAAGAGTCCCCTTCAAGGCAGGCACACTACGATCTTTAGGCTCTACGTTTTACGCCGACTTACGCAATGTTGATCAGATGGATGCACTACGATTTCTTCAAGACTAATCTATTACATCTTAAGATCAACCTAACAGTTTTGATCTTTCTATCTATACATTCTTTATCTGAATGGTACACGTTAAAAGCTTAGATCAACCTAACAACTTTGATCTATCACTAAGTCCTTATACATATATTCATTTAAGGACCTTACAAATAATCATGAACATATACATTTAAAACATCAAATCATAATATGCATTCTCCCAACAAGTTTAACATTGTTTAAGGCTAATGATAATTTATTCTGCATTATATTAGTCATAATATTTTTTACTGGGCTAGTTGAACTCACCCTTTCTTTCACTGTTCTATTCAGGAAATGAGAATATAGCTGGGACGAGTCGGGGAACGGAGTGATGGTCCTAGATGGTGCATTAGTAGTCCTCACTATTTTGTGAAATAGTGTGATAATAATTGTAATGAGGACTCTTTTTGAGTTTATATACTCTCTAGTAGACAATATTTGTATTCAAACTCACAGTTTATGTTGTCGTATTGTACACGACAGTTGTATTATTAAGTTGTATTTGAATTCTATACCATGTATCTGGCGACTCAACATGGGTGATGTATACCTAATTTTGGGGGCGTCACAGTTGGTATCAAAGCTTAGGGATATGATCCCTGACTAAGATGTGAGACTAGAACTAGGAGGGGAGAGACGGGGAATTCCTTTGTTAGTATGACTTACCTAAGTTTATTTGATATTTAATTGGTCGGTCAGAGTGTATGGATAATGTGTTACATGTCAATTAACCTTTGTTTTGTGGCAGTATTTGCAAATGGCATCCGAAAATATTGAGATAAGCAATGAAGCATATGAAACCGTTGAGACACCTTTAATCACTAACCAGGTTAATGTGATGTCAGACGAAGAAGAAATTAGAGATATCTACGTGGTGCGTGAAGAACTAATAGTTGCACCGAGCTAGTCAGCAGAGGTAGCGGTAATGAGAGTGAGGGAGAAGAGGAAGAAGAGGAACCTGAGGAGAATTTATTAGAAGAATTTTATGATAAAAATTTAGCATTACAAAATCGTATTCATGAGTTAGAAGAGCAGACTGAAGAACGGCAGGCGGTCGTGGAGCAAAGAGATGCAACAATTCAAAATTGTGTTACCCGATGTGCGATGCCTGAACAAAAGCACTCTTTAGAAGAGTATAAGATATTAGAGCTGGAATCTAAGAATGCTATGATCAAAGTTCTGATGAAAGCAGAAACAAATGAACGAAGGAGAATAGATGACGCATGGATAAAAATCGCACGACGTGTAGATATTGCAGAAAAAGACGTCCGATCCAATAAAGCCAAAATAGATGAAATGGATTTTTCTTTTTGGACAAGAATTGGGAGAATCCAACATCGAATTTGGAATTACCCTGTGCATAGCGGTCAACCCCAATTCGATATGGATCGGAGAATAATGATTCAGATCATGGAGCAGGAGTACGACGAAGCAGTTGAGGGTGGAATATTCCCTATAGCAAAAGTTAATTCCAATGGTAATGACGACACCAAAGACTGTCCCAAACAAGTCAAATTCGGTAGTTTAAGGGAGAGAGTTTTTCGTGACGAGGAATCGAACGAAGTTATCACGGGTTAGTTATAAATTCTTGCGAAGTTTATACCTTATTAGATACCAGTTCTACCCACTCTTTTATTGCACCTAGTTGTGTTCAATGTTTGAAGTTAACTCCGGAGAAGTTAGACTTTGATATATCTGTTTAAACTCAGTTGGGAGAAACCTTCATTACCTCCACTGTTTATAGATCTTGTTGATTCAAATCGACACTTTCACGTTACCTGTCGATCGTATCTCTTTGAAAATACTTGCCTTTGATGTGATTTTAGGAATAGATTGGTTAACTATTCATCATGCTTTTCTTAAGGTTGTTAGCTTTCATATTCTTAACAAACCTGTTATGCGAATTCAAGCAACCAAACCACTAAAGTTAATCATTGTCATATCAAGCCATAAGTAAAGAGCCTCAGTCCTTTCGTTGTTGACTTTCTTGTGTGGAATGCACCGAAGCCAGAATTTCTGTAGGCGACATCGTGAATGACGATGGCAAGTTGATAAGTATCAATGTGACGTGCTATCCAAGTCTTGGATGAGAGTCACAGTTTTGAATGATATTTCTATTATTAATAAATTTCCTGATGTATTCTTGAAGACTTCTTAGCCTACCCCTAGAGCGTGAAATTGAATTTTGTATTGACCCCAGTACAAAACCCATTTCTTAAACCCTCAAATATTTCTTCAACTAAAATAAACGTAACATGCGCCAAAGACGTTGGCTCGAGCTGTTGAAGATTACGATCGTACCATTCAATACCATCGTGGGAAAACGAACGTGGTAGTTGACGCGTTGAGTAGAAGATCATATGTGTTTACGAGTGCGATGTTGTTAACACAAAGGTCCATTTTGTACGACTTACAAATAATGAAGATAAAGTTAAAGACTCTAGGAACCCAAGTGAAGATAACGAATATACGAGTAGAATCAACTTTAATCGATAAAGTTAAAGCCGTTCAAGCTACACACCCGGAGCTGATAAATATGAAGAAGAAGGTTCAAGAAGACGTTATTCTAGAAGAAAGAATCGACGAAGAGAGGAAATCTCAACCCTTGATTTAATTGGCCCATTTAAAAGTCTCGATCGAGTAGGAACTATGGCTTATAGACTCGTTTTACCGCCAAGTATGTAGCGTGTTCAGAACGTTTTTTTACGTATCGATGTTACGTAAATATGTGGACGACCCGAACCACATTATTAAATTAGAACTAAACGATATAGCAGAAGATTTAACGTATGAGGAGATACGTGTTAAAATCTTGGATAAGAAGGAACATATTCTACGCTCCAAGGTTATACCTCAAGTCAAAGTTTTGTGGAGAAACCATGATATTGAGGAAATGACTTGGGAGTTAGAATCTGAAATAAAATCAAGGTATCCTTACCTCTTCAATATACCAGGTACATACCCTAATTTCGAGGGCGAAATTTCATAAGAAGGGAGATTGTAAAACCCCAACTTTTGAATAAAGATGAATTTTCTATAAATATTATTTTGAATATTATGGAGTGAAATTGATATAATGTTATAGTTGTGGGTAATATTTATAAATTTTGCAAAATACGCAAGTTGTTATATAATATTCGATTGGTCGGGGAATATTCATTTTAACAGGGAATATTTGTACAACTAAGACAATCATTGGTGGACCCCTATTAACGGAATTATTGTTTTGATTGAGAAAACGACAAAAATTCTTTATGAAAATAATTGGCGGAAGTTTTACTGTTAATCGTTGAAACACCCGGTGTTGTTAAAAGTACAAATGATACTGCGTGGTTGCATAGTAGTACACTGTATTAATTATTGATGCTTACGTGATAAGTCACTCAGCTTTTGTTGGTATTATTAATGTAATAATACGTAAAATCTTTTATATAAAATGTAATACTTTTATAAAGTTATTCTATAAATAGAATATATTATATTCTATTATGCATAGTGTTGCATAATGTCTACATATTGTTTTGCATAGTAAAATCTTTTTATATAAAATGTAAATACTTTTATAAAGTTATCTATTTTATTAGACAATAATTAGAATATATTATATTTTATTATGCATAGTGTTTGCATGCAAAGTTCCATGATAAGTTTTGCATAATAAAATCTTTTATAAAGTTATTCGTTTTATTAGATTATAAATAGAATATATTATATTTTATTTAAAAGATTTTGCTTTAAATATGGATAAATCATATTAAAGTAAATCAATCTAGACCAGCTCATGAAGTTAGTTACTATACGTACCATTTTTCTATAAATAGAAGTTCATTCCTTCATTATTTTTTTACTTAATTCACCGAAACTCTAGAGAGAAAACTATAGAGAGAAAGAAGAAAAAATGTTCTCACATACTTCACTACTTCTATATCCAAAGACTTTTCTTTCTAAGGTAGGGAATATTATTTGTTGTACTCGTAAGGGGTGTTATTCTTTTGTATTCACGAAGAGAACTTATGTTCTTCCATACTTTATTATTCTATTGGAATAACCTATATACGCGGCCTACCCTATACTTGGTGACATTCTTCTATTATTCCGTCTTTACTATTATTCATTTGAATATCCTCGTCTGCATGCGTTTTACTGTGACCGATTCCATCTTTATTATTACTCGTTAGAATATCCTCGCTCAGACGCGTTTCTGGCCGGACTGGTTCCGTCTTTTTATTATTATTCTCGTTAGAATATCCTCATCTGCATATGTTTTATGCGGGACTGATTACGTCCTTATTAGTATTACATTGGAATAACTTTGTCTGTCATGCAAGTACCGCATACATGGTGATTTCGTTGTTATTCCATTCTTTATTATTACATTTTGAACATCCTCGCTTGGCAAGTGCGTAATTTCTTTGACCGGTTCCGCTAATTAGTATTCTGTTGGAATAACATGTCTACATCAAAGTACCGCATGCATGATGATTTCTTTTGTTATTCCATTCTTTATTATACTCACGATTGGTTAAAGTTTTGACTTCTATACTCCATGAAATTAGTGGAATATCCTTGATATTTGCGCTTCATCCAAAGATCTTTCATGAAAATATTCTTCCGAGCATTCTTGAATTTTACTCTACAAAAGCAATGATCATGTTTACAATTTGGACGTTATTGGTTCTTGGATAAATTAATTCTTGAACTTGTTTTATTGAATTCTTATATCATTGTCATCATCCTCATGTTTATATTATGTTGAAATTCATCTGTGGCCTGTAGTGCATAGATGGACTTGGTATGATTATGACCAGGGATTATGCGATGTAATCATGACAGTAATGTTACAAATGATGTGGAAAAAGTCTTCATTGGCCCGTAGTGCATTGATGGACAGTTTTTGGTATGATTATGGCTATGGATTCTCTTTGGCCGTAGTGCAAAGATGAATTATTTTATGGCATGATCAGGACCATTGATGAAAACATGATTATTCTTGGCCCGTAGTGCATGGATAATTATGGTCGTGATATTAAAGAATATCCTTGGCCGTAGTGCAGGGGTGATTCGATGATGTGGATTATTTATTAAGCTGAGTCTCAGCGATAAAAGTGATGAAAAACTTTTTAAATCATAAAAGATAGTAGATTTTATTCTCTACTTGACTCTTTTAATGAATCGCTTGTTCATTTGCAGCTTAAACTTGATGTTTGTTATATTGTATCGCTTTTAACATCAAGCTTAAGGCTAATGATAATTTATTCGCATTATCTTAGTCATAATATTTCTTCTTCGGGCTAGTTGAGCTCACCCTTTCTTTCATTGTTCTCTTGTGAAATGAGAATATAGTTTGGGGACGAGTCGTGAAACGGAGTGATGGTCCTAGATGGTGCATTAGTAGTCCTCACTATTCTGTGAAATAGTGTGATAATAATTGTAATGAGAACTCCTTTTGAGTTTATATACTCTCTAGTAGACAATATTTGTATTCAAACTCACAGTTTATGTTTTGTCGTATTGTACACGACAGTTGTATTATTAAGTTGTATTTGAATTCTGTACCATGTATCTGGTGACTCAACATGGGTGATGTATACCTAATTTTGGGGGCGTCACACTTAGGGTATATCAAAGGGTATGCTTGGGTATAATAAGTTGTACATGGAGATAATGTATAATCAATAAAGAATCTACCAGTTCTAGTAAAAGAAGAGAAATGTCCAATGTGATTCGATAAATGACAACTCAGTAGTCCTTGGCCAAGACATAATGAAATTAGAAAGGAGTTTTTAATTTGCCTTATTTGGAGTTGTGCATTTAAGGATCGAAATACATATAATTAAATAAAAAAAGACTTGATAGTAATTTCATGTCTTATATTTAATTGAGACATTGTATGGTGGAAGGATTGAATTGTACGGTAAATATTTACTCAAAGGTTCTTTTATGATTAATGTTAAAATCTATATTATCTGAAAAGTCGTTAATCGCTAGGGAGGCTTATCCCTATTGTAGAATAAATATTATTTATTTAAATAAATTTATAGTTTAATTTATTTATTTAAATAAGATTAGAATTGTTCTGATTGATTTATTCACAACCGGTTTAATATGGAGAACCTAAAGGGTCATACCATAAAAGGAAGAATAATTATTTAAGAAGTTAATGGCATAATTGTAATAATAAGTTAAGTATATTTAATTTAATCTATGGTGATAGAATAAATTAAATAGCTTAATATTTATTGTTTAATATTTTAGAAATATTAAATATAAATTAATAAGAGGAGTCTTATTATTATTATTACTATTATTATTATTTAATTCCTAAAGGAGTTTGGGAATTAATTAATAAAAGTACTCTCATTTATTCCTAATAAGATTAGGAGGATAATTAATTAAAAGTTTAATTAATTATTCCTATTAAGATTAGGAGCCTAATTAATCAAAGAAATTTAATTAATTAAAATAAAACTCAATTCCTTAAATGTTAAGGAGGGTTGCCTACATCTATAAATAAGATGAGTCTTATTATGGGTGTAGAGTTGAGTACGCTCATTTTCTATGAGAGATAGAAAAATTAGGATTTTGTCAAACACCCATCTTCTTGAATCTTTATTCTTTCTTGGTGGATCACCTCTAGAGGCCAAACACTTGGGTGGCTAACGTTGATCAAATAAAGGAACCAAACCCGGTGGATTCAAGTTGAACGCGAAAAAGATTGGAGGTGAACTTGTACCTGAGGAAGCTCAAATCTTCAGAGTATGATTCTTGTTCTTCATATCTTTTCGTTTAATTAATAATTGTGCATAAAGGATGATCCGGGTATATAATTTGTAAAATTTTAAACTCTGATTTTTCACGCTTGCGCTTATTTTGTGCAATTTGATTGCGTTCATGAATATTACAAACCTAACAGTGGTATCAGAGTCAAACCTTTATGCGAATTATTAATTATTTTAATTTGATATGTATATTGATATGTGTTTAGAACAATTTAATTGGGCATAATTTTATTGTATAAAATTTATTTTTAAAAGAAATAAAAAAATCCGAAAACCTGTTGAAATCGGCGGACTAATATTTCGTGGTGATTCGCTAGCTGGCAAGGGTTATATGTTTGATATATTCTGGGTACAACAAAAAGATGATTGTTGTTATTTTACATATATATTGTTGCCAGCAAGCCTTGAAGTTTAAAAGTTATCCAAGATTCATATTAGTAATTATCAATATAGTTACTTTAGATCATCACGTGGCCATAATAGGTTTGCAGTAGAATTTCTTTGATTAAAGGTATAACACGTATCACGAGGTTTATATATATATATATATATATATATATATATATTCTTAATTATTTTATAATTAAAATAAAAAGTTTATTTTAATTTTAAAATAAAAAGTTTATTTAATATTAAAATAAAGAGTTTATTTTAATTTTAAAATTAGATTTCATGCTAACTAATTAGAGTTGGAATTGGATTTCATGATAACTAATTGGAGTTGAAATTGGATTCCATGTTTCCTTAAATAAAGGAGTTTAATTAGATATGGAATAAGATTTCATATTATTCAAAATAAAGGAGTTTAGTTGTGAATAAGAAAGAGAATCCGTGTTTCCCTTAATAAAGTTTTTTTTTACTTGGAATTGGATTCCATAATTAATTAAAATAAATGAGTTTATTTTGATTAAAATAAAATAGTTTATTTTATTCAAAATTGGATATATGAAAATAAAATAGTTTTATTTTGATTTAAATTTGGATTAAAATAAAGGAGTTTATTTTGATTCAAAATTAGATTTTATGCTAACTAAATTTGTCCATTAAATGATATCAATATATATATTGAATGTTTATTAATCATGAGATGAATGTTATTTATTGATGCATATGGTGATATGTATAATAAGAAATAAAACGGTGGTCTCTAGCTGTGGAGGTTCTCCCTAAGCAGTATAGAAAGGTGTTGTATACATCATTTAGTAGTTATATTTGGTGAATCAAATAGGGTGAGGTGAACCCAACGTTGGAAGGGTGTTTTGCCACTATCATACAAGATGTCTAATGACATACAACCTTGTTTCATCATAAGACAGGATTGTGCTCATCCACTTGCTGAGTATATCTACGAGCACTACCTATATAATCTTGGTGTTTGGTTGAAGTATAACTCCCAATTAGGGACAGTGGAGATAGTTATATGTCAAGAGAAGACTCACCATTGGGAAGAACATGATAGTAATCTTCTCATTTTTCTTTGGGGTCTATTGGGTCAACCAAGGATAATTCTGTGGCCATATGATATCTATCATAACCTAGAAGCATGGCCTCCCATGTACGAAGGTTTCCTTGAGCACTTCCCAAAGATTCTAATTTCTAAAACAGTTTTTGACTATACCTTTATGTAGGTATCACTGTGAGGTGATGTCCACTGATGGGACATTTGTCACATTACGGTTGGGACACGAGTCACAGTTGGTATATATTTGTATCCAAACTCACAGCATATGTGTTGTTGTATTTTGCACGACAATTATTGTAATAAAGTTGTAGTTGTTTCTGTACCATGTATTTGGCGACTCAGAATGGGTTGGATGGATTGGACCTATTTTGGGGGCGTCACATTTAGTATCAGATCTTAGGAATATGATCTCTGGCGGAGATCGGGGAATAGAACTAGGAGGGGAGAGATGAGTAAATCCTTCGCTAGTGTGTCTTACCTAAGCTTATTTGTTAGTCAGACATAATATCGGGATATTATGTGATATGTTAATTTGTTCAATTAACCCTTGTTTTAAAAGTCAGATTCTAGAATGATATCTCAAAATACGTGAGATGAGCAATGGAGAAATCATGATGACAGGGAAGATGGTATCTGAAATGAAAGCAAGGTATTCTCAACTCTTTGAAATACCAAGTACGTAAATTTCGGGGACGAAATTTCATAAGGAGTGGAGATTGTAAGACCCCTAATTTTATGAAATAAAAGTATTCAATTTTCCTATTCAGTAATGGTTAAATTGATAAAAAGTTTAAAGTTAAGGGTGATATATGATATTTTTCAAAATACGCAAGTGGTTATAAAATATTCATTGTTGTCGGGGAATATTCGTTTAGTAGTGGAATATTCTTTTCCGCTTCAGGAATATTCGTATTTACTGCATGCAGCAACCATTTGTGGGCCCCATAACGTAATAACCGCTTTGGATGAAGAAAAATGACAAATTTGAGTTTTTATAAATAACTACGTAGTTGTTACCAATTAACACTCGTTGAAATACCCGGTGGTTAAAATACGAGAATATGCTGGCGTCGTACGTTGAAATACACCAGTATTGCACATGATTTTTTTCAATTATATATTCTTACGTGAGAAGGCACTACTCAATAATTGTTACAAGAATTATCGATCAATATTTTATTTTATCAATCAATAATTGTCGTGTTGATATTTTATATTATTGTTGTTTCAATAATTGTCACCGCACAAAAGATTCCATTATCGAATCAATAATTCATATTATTTGAATAATATTATTAGATATCATTATTGGCAATGTCTAGAAAGTTCACAAGGAGAGGTTTGGTCACCTAATTGCGCGCCAGTAAGGAGAAATCCTTATCGGAAAGCCCCCTCTTTCCTGGGAACTGCCTGGTTGTCATTATTGTGATTCTGTAATATTATTTGTGAATAATTAATTATTGATTTATATGATAAGGAAATATTTATTTGATGTGGATATAAATGATGGATTTATTTATGTGGTTATAAATGAAAGAATTAATGTTGAGGTATTTTATCAATATTTTGTCGGATTAGAGGTATTAAAAGATCAAATCAGTGTTCTTACAGCTTTATTGTGTGAGTTATAATTTTTAATCTGACCGTTGGATCGTTGTGATATTTGGATATGTTATACATATATAAGTTGAGTATATGTTCATAAATTTTGAACCGTTAAAAATGAACGAATGATTTGTTATGAATTTTAAGAGGTGACTGATTCGGAAATTAGGTTTATAAATGATTTTGGTGGAAAATTCTAGAAATGGGTGGGCCCCACTTTTGGTTGTTGGGGAAGATGGCTGATTTTTTGTGGGTGGAATAGTAGCAGGTAAAGCCATCAGGTAGCAGGTCAAGTCTACTTCGGCGTGCTAACATTTTCCTATAAATAGATGGCTAAACTAGAATTGAAAATCACACCAAAATTCATAAGTTTTCTCTCTTTTTCTCTCTAGAATATCGAGTGTATTTTGTGAGTATTTAGATACTTGGTGAGTTGCTATTCATCAATGCAAGTTTCCTTCAAATATTATATCCGATATCCAATGTAAGTCTTTGCTTTTTTTGAGGTAAGGTATTTTAAGGGATTGTAAGGGATATTTTTTCGTAATGATGTTATTCTTTCAATATCATTATACCGAAATATTGGTATGGATTTTATTGTGGAAGTTCTACCTTTTTGTGTCGGGATTACTATTCACGTAAACGACACTATTCACGTATACGACACTATTCACGTATATGACATTATTCATGTATATGACATTTTTACGTATACGGTACTATATACGAATACGGAGTACTATTCATGAGTTACTATTCATAAGTTACTATTCACGAGTTACTATTCATGAGTTACTATTCACGAGTTACTATTCACGGGTACTATTCATGACAAAATTGGTTTCTTTTTCTAAACAAATTATAGTCGAGTTATGAATATTACTCTTGAGATTAAATCTATATGTTGATTATATTATTTTTATTATAATATATAACATATTTATAATCCTGGTGAAGAAATTTCTCTTTGACTTGAGTGTAAAGATGGGTAGATTATTGGTATGATTATGACTATGGGTTCTCTTTGGCCAGTAGTGCAAAGTTGAATTGTTGACTGGTATGATCATGACCAATGAATTTATAATTAAATATCTTTAGCTTAAGTGCAAAGGTGAAATGATCAACATGGTTATAATTATTGTTTATATAAACTCTGAAATAATTATATATTTCTTTGAGATATTAACATATTTGGCCTGTAGTGCAAATATGAACTGTTGATGAATATATTTGGCCTGTAGTGCAAAACTGAACTGTTGAGGAATATATTTGGTCTGTAGTGCAAAGATGAATTGTTGATGAATATCTTTGGCACGTAGTGCAAAGATGACCTGTTGTTGAATATCTTTGGCCTGTAGTGCAAAGATGGTCTGTTGATGAGTATCTTTGGCCCGTAGTGCAAAGATGAAATTGTTAGTGTGATTATAAACAGGAACTGTGATTTGGTATAACCATGATCTTTGATGTTTCAGGTAAAGATATGTGATGAAAATTATCTTCATCTTAGGTGCGAAGAGGAATTTAGAATCACAATTATGATTATGAGTTATTCATATAATTGTGGAAAGGAACTGTTCAGTGATGTTACAGGGATAAAACACTGTTGGTTTACTTTTAATGTGGAGAAGATAGTAGACTTTTATGGTCTATTCGACTCTTCTAATGGATCGCTTCGTTCACCGCAACTATAGAAAAAGTTTTATCATCTACCATATGTTCTAAATCTCCGATTTATTATCGATGAAGGCTATTGATAATTTAATTATCTTTAGTCATGATATTCTTTATCGAAGGTTATTGTGCTCACCCTTTTGCTTCACAATTCCTTTTAGGTAATAAGAGTGTAGCCGGGTCGAGCGAGGGGTAACGGGAAATAGAATCTGGGTCTCTAGTGTGGAGGTTCTCCCTAAATAGCATAAAATAGAAAGGTGTTGTATACATCATTTAGTAGTTATATTTGGTGAATCAAATAGGGTGAGGCGAACCCAACGTTGGAAGGGTGTTTTGCCACTATCATACAAGATGTCTAATGACATACAACCTTGTTTCATCATAAGACAGGGTAGTGCTCATCCACTTGCTGAGTATATCTACGAGCACTACCTATATAATCTTGGTGTTTGGTTGAAGTATAACTCCCAATTAGGGACAAGGAGATAATTATATGTCAAGAGAAGACTCACCATTGGGAAGAATATGATAGTAATCTTCTCATTTTTCTTTGGGATCTATTGGGTCAACCAAGGATAATTCTGTGGCCATATGATATCTATCATAACCTGAATGCATGGCCTCCCATATAATGGGTTGGTTTTCTTGAGCACTTCCCAAAGATTCTAATTTCTAAAATAGTTTTTGACTATACCTTTATGTAGGTATCACTGTGAGGTGTTGTCCACTGATGGGACATTTGTCACATTACGGTTGGGACACGAGTCACAGTTGGTATATATTTGTATCCAAACTCACAGCATATGTGTTGTTATATTTTGCACCACAATGGATGTAATAAAGTTGTAGTTGTTTTATGCACCATGTATTTGGCGACTCAGAATGGGTTGGATGGGTTGGACCTATTTTGGGGGTGTCACATTTGGTATCAGAGCTTAGGGATATGATCTCTGGCGGAGATCGGGGAATAGAACTAGGAGGGGAGAGATGAGTAAATCCTTCGCTAGTGTGTCTTACCTAAACTTATTTATTGGTCAGTCATAATATCGAGATATTATGTGATATGTTAATTTGTTTAATTAACCCTTGTTTTAAAGCTGTATTCTAGATTGATATATAAAATAAAGGAGATGAGCAATGGAGAAATCATGATGACAGGGAAGATGGAATCTGAAATGAAAGCATGGTATTCTCAACTCTTTGAAATACCAGGTACGTAAATTTCTGGGACGAAATTTCATAAGGAAGGGAGATTGTAAGACCCCAAATTTTATGAAATAAAAGTATTCAATTTTTCTATTCAGTAAATGGTTAAATTGATAAAAAGTTTAAAGTTAAGGGTGATATATGATATTTTTCAAAATACGCAAGTGGTTATAAAATATTCATTGTTATCGGGGAATATTTGTTTAGTCGTGGAATATTCTTTTGTGTTAGGAATATTCGCATTTACTTTACATATGCAAACCATTTGTGGGCCCCATAATGTAATAACTCTCTTGATGAAGAAAATGACAAATTTGAGTTTTTATAAATAATCGGCGTAGTTGTTACCGCTTAACATTGTTGAATACCCGGTGGTAAAAATACAAGAATACGCGTGGTTGCATAATAAGAAAGAGCACCCTGATCAAGATAAAGATTTTTTCAATTATTGATTCTTACGTAGAGAAGGCACTACTCAATAATTGTTACAATAATTATTGTTCAATATTTTATTTTATCGAATCAATAATTGTCTGCGTTGATATTTTATATTATTGTTGTTTCAATAATTGTCACCGCATAATATTCCATTATCGATCAATAATTCATATTATTTGAATAATATTATTAGATAGCATTATTGGCAATGTCTAGAAAGTTCATCAAGGAGAGGTTTGTCACCTAATTGCGCCGCCAAGAAGGAGAAATCCTTATCTGAAAGCCCCTCTTTCCGGAACCGCATGGTTGTCATTATTGTGATTCTCAGAATATTATTTGTGAATAATTAATTATTGATTTATATGATAAGAAAATATTTATTTGATGTGGATATAAATGATGGATTTATTTATGTGGTTATAAATGAAAGAATTAATGTTGAGGTATTTTATCAAGATTTTGTCGATTGAGGTATTAAAAGATCAAATCGTTGTTCTTACAAACTTTATCAGGTGAGTTATAATTTTTAATCCGACCGTTGGATCGTTGTGATTTTTGGATATGTTATACATATATAAGTTGAGTATATGTTCACAAATTTTGAACCGTTAAAAATGAACGAATGATTTGTTATGAATTTTAAGAGGTGACTGATTCGAAAATTAGGTTTATAAATGATTTTGATGGAAAATTCTAGAAATGGGTGGGCCCCACTTTTGGTTGTTGGGGAAGATGGCTGATTTTTGGTGGGTGGAATAGTAGCAGGTAAAGCCATCAGGTAGCATGTCAAGTCTGCTTCGGCGTGCTAACATTTTCCTATAAATAGAGGGCTAAATTAAAATTGAAAATCACACCGTAAATTCATAAGTTTTCTCTTTTTTCTCTAGATTATCGAGTGTATTTTGTGAGTATTTAGATACTTGGTGAGTTGCTATTCATCGCTGCAAGTTTCCTTCAAAATAATATCCGATATCCAATGTAAGTGCTACTTTTTGAGGTAAGGTATTTTAAGGATCAGAAGGATATTTTTTTCATAATGATGTTATTCTTTCAATATCATTATACCGAAATATTGGTATAGATTTTATTGTGGAAGTTCTACCTTTTGTGTCGGGTTACTATTCACGATACGACACTATTCACGATACTGACACTATTCACGATATGACATTATTCAAGTATATGATATTTTTACGTATACGGTATACGTATATGCGATTGATACTATTCACGAGTTACTATTCATAAGTTACTATTCATGAGTTACTATTCACGAGTTACTATTCATGAGTTACTATTCACGGTACTATTCATGAAAAAATTGGTTTCTTTTTCTAAACAAATTATAGTCGATTTATGAATATTACTCTTGAGATTAAATCTATATGTTGATTATATTATTTTTATTATCATATATAACATTTTTATAATCCTGGTGAAGAAATTTCTCTTTGACTTGAGTGTAAAGATGGGTAGATTATTGGTATGATCATGACTATGGGTTCTCTTTGGCCAGTAGTGCAAAGTTAAATTGTTGACTGGTATGATCATGACCAATGAATTTATAATTAAATATCTTTAGCTTAAGTGCAAAGGTGAAATGATCAACATGGTTATAATTACTGTTTATATAAACTCTGAAATGATTATATATTTCTTTGAGATATTAATATATTTGGCCTATAGTGAAAATATGAACTGTTGATGAATATATTTGGCCTGTAGTGCAAAGATGAACTGTTGAGGAATATCTTTGGCATGAAGTGCAAAGATGACCTATTGTTGAATATCTTTGGCCTGTAGTGCAAAGATGGTCTGTTGATGAATATCTTTGGCCCGTAGTCTTTGGCCCAAGATGAAAGATGTTATTAGTATGATTATAAACAGAACTGTGATTTGGTATAACCATGATCTTTGATGTTTCGTAAAAAGACATGTGATGAAAATTATCTTCGCCCCGGATGGGAAGAGGAATTTAGAATCACAATTATGATTATGAGTTATTCATATAATTGTGGAAAGGAACTGTTGAGTGATGTTACAGGGATAAAACACTGTTGGTGGACTTTTAATGTGGAGAAGATAATAGACTTTATGGTCTATTTGACTCTTCTAATGGATTGCTCGTTCCGCTGCAACTATGGTTGAAAAGTTTTATCATCTACCATATGTTCTAAATCTCTGATTTATTACTGATGAAGGCTATTGATAATTTAATTATCTTTAGTCATGATATTCTTTACTGGGCTAGTTGTGCTCACCCTTTTGCTTCACAATTCCTTTTCAGGTAATAAGAGTGTAGCTGGGTCGAGCGAGGGTAACGGGGAAATAGAACGATGGTCTCTAGCTATGGAGGTTCTCCCTAAGCAGTATAGAAAGGTGTTGTATACATCATTTAGTAGTTATATTTGGTGAATCAAATAGGGTGAGGCGAACCCAACGTTGGAATGGTGTTTTGCCACTATCATACAAGATGTCTAATGACATACAACCTTGTTTCATCATAAGACAGGATTATGCTCATCCGCTTGCTGAGTATATCTACGAGCACTACCTATATAATCTTGGTATTTGGTTGAAGTATAACTCTCAATTAGGGACAGTGGAGATAGTTATATGTCCAGAGAAGGCTCACCATTGGGAAGAACATGATAGTAATCTTCTCGTTTTTCTTTGGGGTCTGTTAGGTCAACCAAGGATAATTCTGTGGCCATATGATATCTATCATAACCTAGAAGCATGGCCTCCCATGTACGAAGGTTTCCTTGAGCACTTCCCAAAGATTCTAATTTCTAAAATAGTTTTTGACTATACCTTTATGTAGGTATCAATCTTGTGAGGTGTTATCCATCGATGGGACCTTTGTCCCATTACTACTGGGGACACGAGTCACAATTATATATTTGTATCCAAACTCACATATATTTGTATCCAAACTCACAGCATATGTGTTGTTATATTTTGCACGACAATGGTTGTAATAAAGTTGTAGTTGTTTTATGCACCATGTATTTGGCGACTCAGAATGGGGTGGATGGATTGGACCTATTTTGGGGGCGTCACATTTGGTATTAGAGCTTAGGAATATGATCTCTGGCAGAGATCGGGGAATAGAACTAGGAGGGGAGAGATGAGTAAATCATTCGCTAGTGTGTCTTACCTAAGCTTATTTATTGGTCAGTCATAATATCGGGATATTATGTGATATGTTAATTTGTTTAATTAACCCTTGTTTTTTTGAGTCAGATTCTAGAATGATATCTAAAATACGTGAGATGAGCAATTAGAAAATCATGATGACAGGAAGATGGAATCAAATGAAAGCAAGGTATTCTCAACTCTTTAAAATACTGTGTACGTAAATTTCTGGGGACGAAATTTCATAAGGAGGGGAGATTGTAAGACCCCGAATTTTATGAAATAAAAGTATTCAATTTTCTTATTCAATTCAAAATGGTTAAATTGATAAAAGTTTAAAGTTAAGGGTGATATATGATATTTTTTCAAAATACGCAAGTGGTTATAAAATATTCATTGTTGTCGGGAATATTCGCTTAGTCGTGGAATATTCTTTCCGTCGGGGAATATTCGTATTTACGATGCAAAAACCATTTATGGGCCCCATAATGTAATAACTCTTGATGAAGAAAATGACAAATTTGAGTTTTTATAAATAACGATGTAGTAGTTGTTACCGCTAACACTTGTTGGAATACTCGTGGTTAAAATACGAGAATACGCCGTAGTTGCACAAAGAGCACACCAGTATTGCATATTATTTTTTTAATTATTAATTCTTACGTGAGAATGCACTACTCAATAATTGTTACAATAATTATTGTTCAATATTTTATTTTATTGAATCAATAATTGTCGCGTTGATATTTTATATTATTGTTGTTTCAATAATTGTCATCTGACAAAGATTCCATTATCGGATCAATAATTCATATTATTTGAATAATATTATTAGATAGCATTATTGGCAATGTCTAGAAAGTTCTGTCAATGAGAGGTTTGGTCACCTAATTGCGCGCCAATAAGGAGAAATCCTTATCGGAAAGCCCCCTCTTTCCTGGGAACTGCATAGTTGTCATTATTGTGATTCTGTAATATTATTTGTGAATAATTAATTATTGATTTATATGATAAGGAAATATTTATTTGATGTGGATATAAATGATGTATTTATTTATGTGGTTATAAATGAAAGAATTAATGTTGAGGTATTTTATCAGTATTTTGTCGGATTTGAGGTATTAAAAGATCAAATCAGTGTTCTTACAGCTTTATTGTGTGAGCTATAATTTTTAATCTGACCGTTGGATCGTTGTGATTTTTGGATATGTTATACATATATAAGTTGAGTATATGTTCACAAATTTTGAACCGTTAAAAATGAACGAATGATTTGTTATGAATTTTAAGTGGTGACTGATTCGGAAATTAGGTTTATAAATGATTTTGATGGAAAATTCTAGAAATGGGTGGGCCCCACTTTTGGTTGTTGGGAAAGATGGCTAATTTTTGGTGGGTGGAATAGTAGCAGGTAAAGCCATCAGGTAGCATGTCAAGTCTGCTTCGGCGTGCTAACATTTTCCTATAATTAGATGGCTAAATTAGAATTGAAAATCACACCAAAATTCATAAGTTTTCTCTCTTTTTCTCTCTAGATTATCGAGTCTATTTTGTGAGTATTTAGATACTTGGTGAGTTGCTATTCATCAGTGCAAGTTTCCTTCAAATAATCATATCCGATATCCAAATGTAAGTCTTCGCTTTTTGAGGTAAGGTATTTTAAGGGATTAAGGGATATTAAGGGATATTTTTTCGTAATGATGTTATTCTTTCAATATCATTATACCGAAATATTGGTATGGATTTTATTGTGGAAGTTCTACCTTTTTGTGTCGGGGATACTATTCACGTATACGACACTATTCACGTATACGGCACTATTCACGTATATGAAATTATTCATGTATATGACAATTTTTACGTATACGGTACTATGTACGAATACGGAGTACTATTCATGAGTTACTATTCATAAGTTACTATTCATGAGTTACTATTCACGAGTTACTATTCATGAGTTACTATTCACGGGTACTATTCATGACAAAATTGGTTTCTTTTTCTAAACAAATTATAGTCGAGTTATGAATATTACTCTTGAGATTAAATCTATATGTTGATTATATTATTTTTATTATCATATATAACATTTTTATAATCCTGGTGAAGAAATTTCTCTTTGACTTGAGTGTAAAGATGGGTAGATTATTGGTATGATCATGACTATGGGTTCTCTTTGGCCAGTAGTGCAAAGTTAAATTGTTGACTGGTATGATCATGACCAATGAATTTATAATTAAATATCTTTAGCTTAAGTGCAAAGGTGAAATGATCAACATGGTTATAATTACTGTTTATATAAACTCTGAAATGATTATATATTTCTTTGAGATATTAATATATTTGGCCTATAGTGCAAATATGATCTGTTGATGAATATATTTGGCCTGTAGTGCAAAAAAAAATGAATCGTTGAGGAATATCTTTGCTTTTCAGTAGTGCAAAGATGAATTGTTGATGAATATCTTTGGCACGTAGTGCAAAGATGACCTGTTGTTGAATATATTTGGCATGTAGTGCAAAGATGGTCTGTTGATGAGTATCTTTGGCCCGTAGTGCAAAGATGAAATTGTTAGTGTGATTATAAACAGGAACTGTGATTTTGTATAACCATGATCTTTGATGTTTCAGGTAAAGACATGTGATGAAAATTATCTTCGTCTTGGGTGCGAAGAGGAATTTAGAATCACAATTATGATTATGAGTTATTCATATAATTGTGGAAAGGAACTGTTGAGTGATGTTACAGGGATAAAACACTGTTGGTGGACTTTTAATGTGGAGAAGATAGTAGACTTTAAGGTCTATTTGACTCTTCTAATGGATTGCTCGTTCCGTTGCAACTATGGTTGAAAAGTTTTAACATCTACCATATGTTCTAAATCTCTGATTTATTACTGATGAAGGCTATTGATAATTCAATTATCTTTAGTCATGATATTCTTTACTGGGCTAGTTGTGCTCACCCTTTTGCTTCACAATTCCTTTTTAGGTAATAAGAGTGTAGTCGGGTCGAAGCGAGGGTAATAACGGGAAATAGAATCGGTGGTCTCTAGTCAGTGAGGTTCTCCCAAGCAAAGATAGAAAAGGTGTTGTATACATCATTTAGTAGTTATATTTGGTGAATCAAATAGGGTGAGGCGAACCCAACGTTGGAAGGGTGTTTCGCCACTATCATACAAGATGTCTAATGACATGCAACCTTGTTTCATCATAAGACAGGATTATGCTCATCCACTTGCTGAGTATATCTACGAGCACACTACCTATATAATCTTGGTGTTTGGTTGAAGTATAACTCTCAATTAGGGACAGTGGAGATAGTTATATGTCAAGAGAAGACTCATCATTGGGAAGAACATGATAGTAATCTTCTCGTTTTTCTTTGGGGTCTGTTAAGTCAACCAAGGATAATTCTGTGGCCATATGATATCTATCATAACCTAGAAGCATGGCCTCCCATGTACGAAGGTTTCCTTGAGCACTTCCCAAAGATTCTAATTTCTAAAATAGTTTTTGACTATACCTTTATGTAGGTATCACTGTGAGGTGTTGTCCACTGATGGGACCTTTGTCACATTACGGTTGGTACACGAGTCACAGTTGGTATATATTTGTATCCAAACTCACAGCATATGTGTTGTTATATTTTGCACGACAATGGTTGTAATAAAGTTGTAGTTGTTTTATGCGCCATGTATTTGGCGACTCAGAATGGGTTGGATGGATTGGACCTATATTAGGGGCGTCACATTTGGTATCAGAGCTTAGGGATATGATCTCTGGCGGAGATCGGGGAATAGAACTAGGAGGGGAGAGATGAGTAAATCCTTCGCTAGTGTGTCTTACCTAAGCTTATTTATTGGTCAGTCATAATATCGAGATATTATGTGATATGTTAATTTGTTTAATTAACCCTTGTTTTAAAGCTATATTCTAGAATGATATCTAAAATACAGGAGATGAGCAATGGAGAAATCATGATGACAGGGAAGATGGAATCTGAAATGAAAGCAAGGTATTCTCAACACTTTGAAATACCAGGTACGTAAATTTCGGGGACGAAATTTCATAAGGAGGGGAGATTGTAAGACCCCGAATTTTATGAAATAAAAGTATTCAATTTTCCTATTCAGTAAATGGTTAAATTGATAAAAAGTTTAAAGTTAAGGGTGATATATGATATTTTTCAAAATACGCAAGTGGTTATAAAATATTCATTGTTATCGGGGAATATTCGTTTAGTCGTGGAATATTCTTTCTGCGTCAGGAATATTCGTATTTATGCAATGTAACCATTTGTGGGCCCCATAATGTAATAACTCGCTTGGATAAAGAAAATGACAAATTTGAGTTTTTATAAATAACTACAGAATAGTTGTTACCAAGTAACACCGCCGGAATGCTCGTGGTTAAAATACAAGAATACGTAGAGTTCACAAAAAGCACTACGGTATTGCATAGTATTTTTTTCAATAATTGATTCTTAAGTGAGAAGGCACTACTCAATAATTGTTACAATAATTACTGTTCAATATTTTATTTTATTGAATCAATAATTGCTGCGTTGATATTTTATATTATTATTGTTTCAATAATTATCACTGCACAGTATCTCCATTAGCAGATCAATAATTCATATTATTTGAATAATATTATTAGATAGCATTATTGGAAATGTCTAGAAAGTTCTGTCAATGAGAGGTTTGGACACCTAATTGTGCACCAGTAAGGAGAAATTTTTTTCGGAAAGCCCCCTCTTTCCTGGGAACTGCATGGTTGTCATTATTGTGATTCTGTAATATTTTTTGTGAATAATTAATTATTGATTTATATGAGAAGCAAATATTTATTTGATGTGGATATAAATGATGGATTTATTTATGTGGTTATAAATGAAAGAATTAATGTTGAGGTATTTTATCGGTATTTTGTCTGATTGAGGTATTAAAAGATCAAATCGGTGTTCTTACGACTTTTATTGTGTGAGCTATAATTTTAATCGTATCGTTGGATCGTTGTGATTTTTGGATATGTTATACGTATATAAGTTGAGTATATGTTCACAAATTTTGAACCGTTAAAAATGAACGAATGATTTGTTATGAATTTTAAGTGGTGACTGATTCAAAATTAGGTTTATAAATGATTTTAATGGAAAATTCTAGAAATGGGTGGGCCCCACTTTTGGTTGTTGGGGAAGATGGCTGATTTTTGGTGGGTGGAATAGTAGCAGGTAATGCCATCAGGTAGCATGTCAAGTCTGCTTCGGCGTGCTAACATTTTCCTATAAATAGATGGCTAAATTAGAATTGAAAATCACACCAAAATTCATAAGTTTTCTCTCTTTTTCTCTCTAGATTATCGAGTGTATTAAGATTCTTTGATTAGATCAAGGAATAACTACTTGTGCAATAAGTTTCTAGATCATCTCAAATGGTTTTCTCATAATGGACGCCTCCTGATACGCAATAATTGATTGATGTATCTGAAAGGAAAAATCATACCTTGTTGGACATGGTACAGTCCATAATGATTTTACCGACATTCCAGTATCCTTCTAGGGTCATGCCCTAGAAATGGCTGTATATCTACGGAAAAGGTAACCTCCAAATCCGGCCCCAAAGACTCCATAAAAGTTATGGACATGGAGGATTCCTAATCTTAAGTATGTTAAGATAAGGGGCTGTCCAACATATGTGAAAAGGTTTCAAAGGATAAGCTTGGGATAAGATTTGACAAGTGTCAATTTGTGGGACATCCTAAAGTAAGTTTAGGGTATATGTTCTATAATCCTACTTAGCAAAAGGTGTTTGTTGCGAAACACGCTGCCTTCTAAGAGAAAGGTGTTTATCAATGAAGGGGCTAGTGGGAGGATAATAAAATCATGAAGAGTTCAAGAACCATAAAACACTATAAGTCAAATAAGAGGAACTTGTAGATAGACCTATTGTACCACAACCGAATCGTAAATCTGGAATAGTACCGAAGATACCTTGGAGGTATGGATTCATCATAGATGATGATGATGAGGTACGCATCATAGAAGATGATGATCCAGTTACATATGTTGAGGTAAAAGTTGTAGACACTCAGAGAAATGGATTGAAATAAGCTTCTCAAAAATGGAACATTCTTTTTGATGAAACAAATCAAAAGAGTTTGATTTTATCACAAATAAGAATGTACCTAGTGTGTACAAAAGGGTCAGTGGGAGCGTTGTGACATTCCTAATATTATATGATGATATACTGTGGATTAGGAATGTCATACCAATGCTACAATCAGTAAAGATAAAGTTGTCTAAACATTCCTCCATGAATAATTTGGGAAGAGTATCTTAATTGGGGATACAAATCTATATAGATAGATTTAATAGGATGCTCGACTTAACCCAAGGAACGTATATTCGATTGATGCTAAAGTCGTTTAGCATGGAAAACTCCATGGGATATCTCATATTGATGAGCCCTAGAGTGTATCTCTCTTAATAGTCCCCATAGACTCTAGTTTTTTCAGACAGACCAAGACGACAGAAAATCCACTTTAAGGTAAAGCGTTACCTTGAACAGTGGTGCAATGAATTGGAAAGATTTCAAACAACAAAGAGTTGTTGGTTTAGTAATAAAGACAAAGTATATAGCTATAAATGAAGCTGCAAATTGATTGTTTGGATGAAACGTTCATTACAGAACTAGGAATAGTTCTTAAGTCTCATCTTGGATCTAAACATGTGTTGTGGCACTTTCATTTGATTATAGGAATCATTGAAAGATGGGAAATCACTATAGAGATAGTGGACTCTCAAGAACAACATTACATATCCATTAACTAAAGCTTATCCAACAGCAGGATAATCGTCACTTAGAGAGGAAGGGTATGAGATACCATAGCGATTGGCTTTAGTGCAAGTGGGAGATTGAAAGTAGTATGCACACAAGTCAATCATGTTTGATGATAAATCATATACTTTGTAACAATCTTATTCATTTATTAATAAAAAATATTAATTTATTAAAGGCTTTTAATTATCTATATAATGTTGTTTTATAATATGTGATAAACCCGTAGTTTTAAGCAATGCTTTTAGAATAATGATGATGATCATTCTAATGAGATCTAAATTCTTAGAAAGCTTAAAACTAAAATGGTTCCCAATCGTTGGATTACTAAATTAGGGATTAGTAAATTCGGATAGATTGGTATATACGTTGCTTGCTCATTGGATGAGGATGATTGATCTCATGATCATTTGAGTGGAGACACTAAAGCAAGTATGTAGGTGCTTATTAGAAAATAAGTTCACCGAACGTGGCTCGCTAAGGAATACCTAATGGAGTTTTACTTGTGCATCAATAGAATTCTCAGTAGTGATAGTAAGACAAGTGATCCTTGGACTTGAGATCATCATAGTATCTTGTGTATGATGAGTTATACTTTGACTTATTCCATAAGACCCTTAGGGTATATCAAAGGGTATGCTTGGGTATAATAAGTTGTACATGGAGATAATGTATGATCAATAAAGAATCTACCAGTTCTAGTAAAAGAAGAGAAATGTCCTATGTGATTCGATAAATGACAACCCAGTAGTCCTTGGCCAAGGCATAATGAAATTAGAAAGGAGTTTCTAATTTGCATTATTTAGAGTTGTGCATTTAAGGATCGAAATACATATAATTAAATAAAATAAGACTTTACAGTAATTTCATGTCTTATATTTAATTGGAACATTGTATGGTGGAAGGATTGAATTGTACGGTAAGTATTTACTCAAAGGTTCTTTTATAATTAATGTTGAAATCTATATTATCTGGAAAGTCGTTAATCGCTAGGGAGGCTTATCCCTATTGTAGAATAAATATTATTTATTTAAATAAATTAATAGTTTAATTTATTTATTTAAATAAGATTAGAATTGTTCTAATTGATTTATTCACAACCGATTTAATATGGAGAACCTAAAGGGTCACACCATAAAAAGAAGAATAATTATTTAAGAAGTTAATGGCATAATTGTAATAATAAGTTAAGTATATTTAATTTAATCTATGGTGATAGAATAAATTAAATAGCTTAATATTATTGTTTAATATTTTAGAAATATTAAATATAAATTAATAAAAGGAGTCTTATTGTTATTATTACTATTATTATTATTTAATTTTTAAAGGAGTTTGGGAATTAATTAATAAAAGTACTCTCATTTATTCCTAATAAGATTAGGAGGCTAATTAATTAAAAGTTTAATTAATTATTCCTAATAAGATTATGAGCCTAATTAATTAAAGGAGTTTAATTAATTAAAATAAAACTCAAATCCTTAATTGTTAAGGAGGGTTGCCTACATCTATAAATAAGATGAGTCTTATTATGGGTGTAGAGTTGTTGTTGACTTTTTTACAACAGACGTGATTCCAATTATTGGAGAGTACGCTCATTTTCTATGAGAGATAGAAAAACTAGGGTTTTGCCAAACACTCATCTTCTTAAATCTTTATTCTTTCTTGGTGGATCACCTCTAGAGGCCAAACACTTGGGTGGCTAACATTGATCAAAGAAAGGAACCAAACCCGGTGGATTCAAGTTGAATGCGAAAAAGATTGGAGGTGAACTTGTACCTGAGGAAGCTCAAATCTTCAAGGGTATGATTCTTGTTCTTCATATCTTTTCATTTAATTAATAATTGTGCATAAAGGATTATCCGGGTATATGGTTTGTAAAATTTTAAACTCTGATTTTTCACGCTTGCGCTTATTTTGTGCAATTTGATTGCGTTCATGAATATTACAAACCTAACATATTCGTTTTAACAGGGAATATTCGTACGACGACACAATCATTGGTGGACCCCACAATGAAAGTATTGTCGTAGTTAGAAAATGATAGAATTATCTTTTTATAAAAATAACCGCAAAAGTTTTACCGTTAAACTGTTGAACTACCCGGTGGTAAAGTAAATACGAATGTCTGGCGTGGTTGCATAGTAGCACTTTGCAGTATTGATTATTGATGCTTACGTGAGAAGTCACTCGATTCTACTCAATTATTGCTACATGATAATTCTTTGCGTAATATCTTTCATATTATTGATTCAATAATTATCACAATATCATCTGCATAATATTTTATATTATTAAATAAATAATTGAGATGACAAAGTTATTCATATTATTATTTGCAATATTGACAATGTCTAGAATGTTCTCATCGAGGAGAGATTTGTCACCTAAATTAATATGATAATAGGAGAAATCCTTATCGAAAAGTCCCCCTCTTTCCTGGGAATGATCTGGTTGTTAAATATTGTGAGTTATAATATTAATGATGAATAAGTTTGTGTTGATTAAAGATGAAATTGATATTTCAATTATGTTGGGATTATTAGTGTTAGTGGAAATCGACATCTATTTCGATAATAATGGATGTCTGGAGGCTATATTGACCAATCGGGTAATTAATCGGATAAATAAGCAATTAATTGCTATTAATTCACATGTTTATAACTTTTTGTTCACATGTGTGTACTATTGATTCAAATGCATGTACTATTAGGGGAGGTGGTGCAAGATTGATAATACTTGTATGACTAAATTAAAAATGGAGGTATAGATGAAGGTACTATACTGTAATTATTTTTTTCACATGATTGTACTATTGATTCACATGATTGTACTATTGATTCACAAGATGTACTATTAGGGGAGGAGTTGCAAGTTTGATAATACGTGCAGGACTAAATTAAAAATAAAGAAAAAGATGAAGGTATTATACTGTAACATTTCAAGCCCCAAAACGTGCAATTATCGAAACTATATTGTCCTATAAATAGAAGCTCATTCTTCTTTCATTCTCACCAATTCACTAAGACTCACAAGAGCATTTATAGAGAGAAGCTTTAGAGAGAAAGTAGAAGATAAGTCTGCTACCTCACTATTCCAGTATTCAGTCTTCTTCTGAGGTAAGAGATATTATTTTATTCAGTATTCATAGGAATAATATTTTCTTCCATAATCTGTAGTATGTGAGTAATATTATTTCGTCTCGTATTCCTGATTATACCATCATTCGGTTAAAGTATTGCTTCTATATTCCGTGAAATTAGTAGAATATCCCTGAAATTTGTGCTTCATCTAGCATCGCTTCACAAGGATATTTTTTACACATTCTTGTTAAATTTTGAGTTTTTCATGCCAGAGTACTGTCCATGAGTACTATCCATTTATACGGTACTATTCACAAAAGTACTATTCACGGGTAATATTCACAAAGTACTATTCATGAGTATTATTCACAAAGTACTATTCACTGAGTACTATTCCCGAAGTACTATTCACGGGGTACTATTCACTTAGGTACTATTCACCCAGAGTACTATTCATAATAAAAATTGATTTTTTTTTGTCCAAATCATTTTTGATACATTATCATTCTTGAATTTTACTCCACAAAGCAGTATCATGTTGACAATTTGGACAATATTGAATTCTGGATAAATTAAATTATAAATCTTTAAAACTTTATCCTTCAACTTGTTTTATTTAATTCTTATATCATTGTCATCATCCTCATGTTTATATTATATTGAAAGTCTTTCGTGGCCTGTAGTGCATAGATGGACTTGGTATGATTATGACCAGGGATTATTCGGTTTAATCATGACCGTAATGTTACAAATGATGTGGTAAAAGTCCTCATTGGCCCGTAGTGCATTGATGGACAGTTGTTGGCATGATCATGACCATACTGTTAAAAAAAGTAAGCAGTTATTGCTATCAACAAGGTAGAGAGAGTTTCTTCCCTTTTTACCCTCGTCAGCTAATGCAAGGAGTGCTGCTTCAATTGTCGAGGGCAAAGTCTTGGTGGATTGTAGTGATGGAGGGGCTATCATCAACCTCTTTCTCCCGAATGATGACCATTACGTTTGGGCAATCATCGTCTGGGGTGTATCTATCTGAGAAGGGTTTGTTTGGGTTTTGTTTAGTTTGACCGCACCATTGATGGTTGCTTATGTACTCTATAATAAGAGAGATCGTGTCTTTCGTGAGTTCGAAGCTTTGGTTTGAAAAGGTTCAAAGGGGTAAGTGGTGAGAAGAGTGTAGAGATGTTTTTTTCTTTTTTATTTATTTACATGCATGGAAAATAAAAGGCATACTACGAAGAAAGTGATACCGTTCCAACATTTTCTGGAACTCACAACTTCATCCCCTGGATCTACATCTTCTCGGCTAGTTGAGGCCTGATAGTCCAGGTTATCGATGGTTATGTCGCCTTCAGGGCTTGTGATAGAGGGTTACCCTTGATTACGAATGTCTTCGCCAGGTGGCCATAACTTGATCGCTTCCTGATTCAGTACATTCCTCAGGGACGCTTGATATGGACGCATTGCAAAAAGGGATGAACTCTGGATTCTTTAATGGGTTGGATTCCCCGATAATCTCACCACCTTTTTCTTCATCTATTCCTTCGCCTTCTTCATGGGTTTCAAAGGATTCAACCATGAAATCTCCCTCAAACTGTTGTCGCATTTCTTGCAAAGAACTTTTCTTTTTGGTTTTTTCTTCCTTGGAAAGGATTAGTATTTCCTCCGCATCATCCAAGGTGATAAGATCAGGAACGCGGTTGATATCTTGGAACCATGGGACGTTTGATGTTGGCAGGGGAATCTCCTTTGGGGATGCCTTTGTCTCTTCTGTCACTTCTTGCATCGTAATCACCCACCTTGTGCTCTAGTAGAATTGTCGCTCATAGCCTTCACCTCATTTTTGAATTACTGTCTCGAATGGACATCTTAAGCTTTTTATTTCCTTTTCGCCTTTTTTGGTCATGGAAATTTATATCCACTTTCTCCATTTTCAATGAGATCTTGGATTTTATGTCGCAAAAACCAAAGATTCTTCAGTCGTATGCCCAAGTGAGTTAGAATGGTAGAGACATATCTTGGGGGAGTCATAACTCTTTATCTTGGGTTTTATAGGAAGCAGTAACTCAGTAATCCTTCCTTTACTTATCAGAAAGTGTAGCATTTCTTCTTTGGATTTGCTCAGAGGGGTGAATGTTTGAACTCTTTTGGAGGTTGTTTAATCTTTCATCTTTGAGAATTCGCATTCCCTCGATTGGTTCTTCCGTTGGCGAGATCTTCTAGCAATTTTATCATCCCCATTTTCTTGTATTTTCAGCCTGCTTTAATCTTCTTCATTTAGCTGGCTCATCGTGGAGTCCTTTTTCTCTTGGCTTTCTGATAGTTAAGTGAAAAATTGCCTTGTTTCCTGATGTTGGCGCACTATCAGCTTAGCCAGCAGGTCCACTTGATTCTGGATCGCATCCAATTTTTGCATTACTGGCATACCCTCCTCTGAGTTTTTCCACTTTAGGACATTTGTTATGCGCTTTTGCGGGTATTCCTCCATCCTTCGTATGTACTTATGAATTGGATACATTTCAGCGCTTCCTGACCCGATCATGTTTACTTCTTCCGTATCATGTCGCAACGGAAGGTTGGTGTTGATATTTTGTTGGTCAGGTTGTTCGACCACAATACTACCACTTTCGATCACATTTTGAATCTTATGTTTTAAGGACCAACAATCCTATGCATCGTGTCCTGGAGACCCTGAGTGGTAAGCACATCTCTGGCTTGGATTGTATCTTTTGTTCCCTGGTTCTAGAGGTGGAGCTAGTTCGGTAATTTTCTTGTGATCCATTAATATCGCCAACACATGTTCAAGGGAATCACCCAGTGGAGTGAATACTCGATTTTTCGTTCTTTTAAATTTTCTTTTCCTGTCTGGGTATTGGTTGAATGCAGTCTGTTATTGGGACGGCAGATTGTCTTCCATTTTCCAAATGGGGGGACTGTAGTTTGGCCTCCTAGCTTTCCCCTGTACAACAAGAGATACATCCTCATTGCCTTTATCGAATACCCCCTTGGGATCGCTCGCATACTTTCCAGTCTGTATATGTTTGGCGACTGCTTCCAAGGCAGTGAAGTCTTTAATCTTGCCTGCCTTCAGGCCCATCTCTGCCATTTCGCCGTGTTTGATCATTTCCGTAAATGGCTTTCCTATGCCTGCTAGGATCCTCTCATAGTAAGGAGCCTCTTGGATATCAATAAATGTCATTACCATCTCAGTTTCTGTCATTAATGGAATGACTTGAGTTGCTAGATGTCTCCACCTTTGGGCATATTCTCGGAAAGATTCAGTACTTTGCTTTTTCACTTTAGTCACTTGATATCAATCTGGTGCCATTTGTGATTGAAAACTGTACTGATTTAGGAAGGCGTGGGCCAATTCTTCCCAGTTATGGATTTTGGCATTGTCAAGTCGAGCATACCAGGCTTTAGCTTCTCCAGTGAGACTCTTTTGAAAAAGTTGCATTCTAAGGCTTTCATTTTTAGCATAAGACCCCAGTTCGCCAATGTACACTTTTAGGTGCGTATAGGGATCGCTTGCCCCATTGTACTTTTCAAACTCTGGGACTTTGAATTTGGTAGGATATTGATCCCCTGGGAATATACAGAGATCTGAATAGGTGACACTCCCATAATTTCCAGTCCCTTTAATTGACCGGATGGTATCCTCCATTTGTTGGACTTTCTTTCTTATATCCCCGCCGATCATCCCCGAGATTTGTGATTTCTTTATTGGAATGAGGTTTAGGTATCTGGGTTTCCATCTTTTTACCAATGCCCTGACTGCCCCCTGGTGTGAAGGACTCTGGTTGAGTAGGCATTGTATGGTCCTGCGTATTTTTACTTTGTTCTTTTAGAAAGACAACCAATTCGCTATATCTCGATTCCTTAATCCTTCAAACTCCTCTCGGGAAACAGGAGTAGGATCAGGTTGGCCCGGTGTAGCCATGCCTAACGGTGGGATCAGTGCCTTCTTGGACTTTAAACGGGTAACGGGACCGATTGCTTCCAGCTGCGAAAGACTTACATAGTTTAGTCTTTAGGGAATGTATATAATAACATGCTATGTGACGTGTTCATCTTAGGAATTTTATCCTGCAAAACTGATGTCAGCTGTTTGTAGCATGTTAAATATGTATGTGTACACATTTCTTCATATTTCTCATTACATGGAGATAGATATGGAATGAAATTACAAGTAATTATGTTTACAACTAATTTGAAATGAGAGAGCATGAAGAGACTTTCCTTCATTTTGGGTTTATCAAAGGCTGACCTATCTTAGGTTACTCTTGCGGCTTTTTGGCATGAAGGTTCCCAAATTATCGCAATCTACTTGACGGGAAGTTAATCCTAGTCTTTCAATCGAGCGAATTTGGGTGGTGCCTTTCCGAGCCTCGAGAATTAGTCTTCTCACGAGTCCAAAGAATCAAACACCGACGGGATAGCCTCCTGGTGGAGGGACCACTCAATATACATTCACATACATCGCGTCTCACCGTATGAAATGATGACATATGCGAAGCACTAATATCATAAGCAGTTTATAGTGTGAAGCACTAACATCACACGCAGATATGATGCGAAGCACTAAGCTTAAACAAGACATGCATTCGTAAACATTCATCCAATGCAAATGCAACATCCACACACAAGCAGACAACAGTTTTGAAAAGATTGTAGTAGCGGCTTAAGTCCTCTTACTGGAGTCCCCAAAGAGTCGCCACCGTCAACGCTTGGATTTTTTGGTGTCCTTTCCGCTTACTTGTTCTTTGGTGTTCTCATTTTAGGTGAGATTTGTTTGAAAAAACAAGTGAAAAAGGTCTGACATATATAATGTCGACGATGGGACTGTTAAGAGTCATCAGTTGGTTTTTTAAATGGTTGTACCAACACAACCAATAAAAGGTTTGCACATTGACCCAGTGATGTGACACTGATATACGGGTCAGCGAAACCGAGATTCATTTAGGGTCCGGGGACTTGGTTATGCGGGGGAAAGGTGTTAGGCACCCCCCGACATCCGTGTTACCACGGTGACCGCCTCTTTTCAAGAAATTATTATCTGAGTGTGTGTGCGTGTGTGTGTGTGGGTCAATGTGCTGTTATATGAAAGTTGTGCGAGGCCTCTTTCGAACCTATATACACAGGATTTGAATTTATGTAAAAATTCAGTTTTTAGCAAGATATGGCAGTGATGTTTTATAAAAGAGATTTTTCAAACCCTGATGCTCAATAGGAATTAAGACGTTTTACACTCCCATTTTATTAAGTGGTAATTTGGATTGATTTTATTTGATGATCACGAGGCATCCGTATGAAAAATAATATATATAAAAAATAATGCCGAACTTCCTCGTGGGTATGGAAACCATCCGAGGAAATACAGACATATCGCAGAATAATTTACAAAAGTCGCTATACCGAAAATGTCTATCACGGAACCGAATCTAGATCCAATGAGATGAATCTGTGATCACATGATTCCTAGCGCACGTAATATTGCAATTTGTATAAAAAAGCAATAAGGTATATATATATAAAAGCGGTAAATATATATATATATATATATAGACAGGATCACCAACCACGAAGCACCTTCATGGGGGATCAAAAATGTAAATAAAGCTGTAGATACGGTCAACCGCCACGAAGGAAACTTCAGGCGGGACAGAATGTTAATAAAGCTGTAAATGCGGTCAACTGCAACGAAGAAAACTCCAAGCAGGATGAAATGTAAAGAAAGCTGTAAAAACGATCAACTGCCACGAAGGGAACTCCAGGCAGGACAAAATAAATATATATACGTATATATATATATATAAAAAGCAATAAACGCACCGGATGTAAAATCCAGGCTCATCGAACATAGTTCGACCATAGTTCATATATATATATATAAGTATATATATATATATATATATATATATATATTAAAGCGATAAAAATGCACTAGAATCAAAATCTAGGCTCATCGAACAAAGTCCGATGACATGCTTAATATATATAAGTATATATATATATTAAAAGCGATAAACGCACGCATCAAGTTCAGGGCTCAATCGAGGCATAACTCGATAATGTTAGTCAATATATATATATAAATATATATATATATATATATATATATATACTGATGGAATAAAACCACGGAATCAAGTCCGGCAAAAGCAAGCAACACGACTCTCAACGTGTAGAAGGGTGTGTGCAAAGATGAAGAAAAGACTCTAAAGTGTGTGAGAAGGCTTACAACCGATCGATAAAAAAGGGCTTCTATATCTTTAGAGTGGGTAAACACTGGGCTTTTGTGGGTACAAAAAAGGCTATATATGAGCTCACAGGTGTTTGAAAGTGGGAAAATACACTGTATGGCGAGTGCAGAGCAAATTGTGCAGGGTTTTCCTGTCTTTTTTCTCTTGAAAAATGAGCACCCCAAGCCCTCTATTTATAGAGGTTGGAGCCACAGGTACACCTGCGGCTACCCCGAATGCCCAAATATATCGGTCCAGTGTCGAAAAAGTCTGTGCTACCGCTTTCGATCCATTCATAACTTTTAATCCGGGAGTCCGATGGAAGCGTGCCATAACATTCCGGAAAGCTCTTTCCGAGAGCTACACAATGACATATGATTTGACCTTTTTTGATTCTAGGAATATGGGTCCATGTCTGAAATGGCATTCCCAGATTTCTGTCAGGCAGTCCGTTGAGCCATTTTGTGTAGTTTGCGCTCGAAAGTTAAGATATGGTTCTTGCGGGACTTCCTTTGAAGTAATTTGAGTTGAGATGAGTTGATTTGATGTGAGTTGAAGTTGAGTTAGAAAAATGACCATTTTGCCCCTCCCGGGGTTATCTCCAGTTTTTGCGCAGTTGTAGCAGTCATTTCTAAGGGTTATCTCTGAGGTTGTCTTGTTGTTGACTTTGACTATCCTCAGGGTCATCTCTGAGGTTGGCTTGACCTATTCCCATGGTTGGGACTGAGACTGGATACCTCAGGGTCATCTCCGAGATTAATCGGTCTTCTCTGGTGTGTGGTCTGGTTTTGTATCTGCAGGCCTCGGGGTTATCTCCGAGGTTGGATTTGGTTACTCCCAGATTGCGATTCGGGGTTTGATGATGAACTTCTGGTAGTATCTAGTATGGATTTGGATTGTCTTTAAGGGTTCCCTCTTAAAAGACGAATCTGTCCTCCTACAATGTTAGTAACAGTAGAAGAAAATTTCGAGTGTCTATAGAAAGAAAATAACTCTCTTCATGAATACGAAAGAAATAATACCCCATACGAATATTAAACGAAAATAATATTCATACTAATACGAAAAATAATTTCCCTTCAGAATATGAAATAAATAAAACCCCTTACGAATATTAAACGAAAATAATATTCATACGAATACGAAAAATAATTTCTCTTCAGAATATGAAATAAATAATACCCCTTACCTTAGAAGAAGACTGTATACTAGAATAGTGAAGTAGCAGACTTCTCTTCTTCTTTCTCTCTGTAGCATCTCTCACTATAGCTTCTCTCTATATAATTGCTCTTGTGAGTCTTAGTGAATTGGTGAGAATGAAGGAAGAATGAGCTTCTATTTATAGGAAAATATAGTTTCGATAATTGCACGTTTTGGGGCTCAAAATATTACAGTATAATACCTTCATATTTTCCTTCATTTTTAATTTAGTCCTGCAAGTATTATCAAACTTGCACCACATCCCCTAATAGTACATCATGTGAATCAATAGTACAACCATGTGAATAAATAGTTCTATGCATGTGAAAAAAATAATTACAGTATAGTACCTTCATCTATACCTCCATTTTTAATTTAGTCATGCAAGTATTATCAATCTTGCACCACATCCCCTCATAGTACATTCATGTGAATCAATAGTACACATATGTGAACAAATAGTTATAAGCATGTGAATTAATAGTAATTAATTGCTCATTTATCCGATTAATTACCTGATTGGTCAATATAACCTCCAGATATCAATTTTTATCGGAATAGATGTCAATTTTCATTAACACTAATAATCCCAACACAATGGAAATATTAATTTCATCTTTAATCAACACGAACTTATTCATCATTAATATTATAACTCACAATATTTAACAACCGGATCATTCCCGGAAAGAAGGGGCTTTCAGATAAGGATTTCTCCTATTGGCCCAATTAGGTGACCAAACCTCTCATTGACAGAACTTTCTAGACATTGTCAATATTATAAATAATAATATGAATAACTTTGTCGTCTCAATTATTTATTTAATAATATAAAATATTGATACTATGACAATAATTGAATCAATAATATGAGAGATATTATGCAGTAATTATTGTAGTAATAATTGAGTATAACTAAGTGACTTCTCACATAAGCATCAACAATCAATACTTGTAGCTTACTACTTAACTATACGCCAGCGTATTCTTTACTTTTTACTAACGGGTAGTTCAACAGTTTAACGGTAAAACTTTCGCCGTTATTTTTATAAAAAGATAATTCTGTCGTTTTCTTACTTCGACAATTATTTCGATTGTGGGGTCCACCAATGATGGTGTCTCCGTACGAATATTTCCTGATAAAAAGAATATCCCCCGACCAAATGAATATTCCCTGACACAACGAATATTTTATATCAACTTGCTTACTTTGAAAAATTTTCAAATATCACCCTTAACTTTAACCTTTTATCAATTTAACTATTTACTAAATAGAATAACAATTATCAAAAAATTGAATACTTTTATTTCGTAAAATTCGGGATCTTACAATCTCCCCTCCTTATGAAATTTCGCCCTTGAAATTTACGTACCTGGTAGTTCAAAGAGATGAGAATACCTTGCTTTCTTTTCGGGTTTTACCTTCCCGGTTATTTCCTATGTATCATGATTTTCTCATTGCTCATCTCCTGTATTTCAGATATCATTCTAGAATACATTTTCAAAATAAAGGTTAATTGACATATCACAATTTGTCAACTTATTAAGTAAACAATTTCAGCTTAGGTAAGTCACACACTAGCGAAGTATATTACTCGTCTCTCCCCTCCTAGTTCTAGACTCATATCTCCGCCAGCGACCATATCCCTAAGCTCTGATACCATTTGTGATGCCCCCAAAATAGGTCTACGCGACCCATTCTGAGTTGCCAGATATCACACTATAGAAATCAAATACAAACTTCATTTATACAACCTGTTGTTGAGCGTAAATGCGAGAATCGACCACAGTTAATCTGTGAGTTTTAATACAAATATATATAACTCTCATGGTGCCTCGACCACAACACCTTACAATGGTACTTTACATAAAAGTACAGTCAATAATTATTTTAGAAATTAAAATCTTTGGAAAATACTCAAGGAAACCTTCGTACATGAGAGCTCATGCATCTAAGTTATGATAGATATCATATGACTCAATAATTATCCTTAATTGACCCAATAGTCCCCAAAGAAAAACGAGCAGATTACAATCATGTTCTTTCCAATGGTAAGTCTTCTCTTGACATACAAGTATCTCCATTGTCTCCAATTGAGAATTATACTTCAACCAAACTCCAAGATTATATAGGTAGTGCTCGTAGATATACTAAGCAAGTGGATGTGCACAACTCTGTCTTATGATAATACGAAGTTGTATGTCATTAGACATATCGTATGTGAAAGTAGTATGCACACAAGCCAATCATGTTTGATGATAAAGCATATACTTTGTAACAATCTTATTCATTTATTAATAAAAAGTATTAATTTATTAAAGGCTTTTAATTATCTACATGATGTTGTTTTATAATATGTGATAAACCCATAGTTTTAAGCAATGCTTTTAGAATAATGATGATGATCATTCTAATGAGATTTAAATTCTTAGAAAGCTTAAAACTAAAATAGTTCCCAATCATTGGATTACTAAATTGGGCATTAGTGAATCCGGATAGATTGGTACATACGTTGCTTGCTCATTGGATGAGGATGATTGATCTCATGATCATTTGTGTGGAGACACTAAAGCAAGTATATAGGTGCTTATTAGAGAATAAGTTCATTTGAACGTGGCTCGCTAAGGAATACCTAATGGAGTTTTATTTGCTGTCAATAGGAATTCTGTAGTGATAGTAAGACAAGTAATCCTTGGACTTGAGATCATCATAGTATCTTGTGTATGATGAGTTATACTTTGACTTATTCCTTAAGACCCTTATGGTATATCAAAGGGTATGCTTGGGTATAATAAGTTGTACATAGAGATAATGTATGATCAATAAAGAATCTACCACTTCTAATAAAAGAAGAGAAATGTCCTATGTGATTCGATAAATGACAACCCAGTAGTCCTTGGCCAAGGCAGAATGAAATTAGAAAGGTGTTTCTAATTTGCATTATTTGAAGTTGTGCATTTAAGAATCGAAATACATATAATTAAATAAAATAAGACTTGACAGTAATTCCATGTCTTATATTTAATTGTGACATTGTATGGTGGAAGGATTGAATTGTACGGTAACTATTTACTCAAATGTTCTTTTATGATTAATGTTGAAATCTATATTATCTGGAAAGTCGTTGATCGCTAGGGAGACTTATCCCTATTGTAGAATAAATATTATTTATTTAAATAAATTAATTGTTTAATTTATTTATTTAAATAAGATTAGAATTGTTCTAATTGATTTATTCACAACCGGTTTAATATGGAGAACCTAAAGGGTCACACCATAAAAGGAAGAATAATTATTTAAGAAGTTAATGGCGTAATCGTAATAATATGTTATGTATATTTAATTTAATCTATGGTGATAGAATAAATTAAATAGCTTAATATTTATTATTTAATATTTTAGAAATATTAAATATAAATTAATAAGAGGAGTCTTATTAATATTATTACAATTATTATTATTTTAATTTCTAAAAGAGTTTAGGAATTAATTTAATATAAGTACTCTCATTTATTCCTAATAAGATTAGGAGGTTAAATTAATTAAAAGTGTTTAATTAATTATCCCTAATAAGATTAGGGAGCTTAATTAATTAAAAGAATTTAATTAATTAAATAAAACCCAATTCCTTAATTGTTAAGGTGGGTTGCCCACATCTATTAATAAGAGGAGTCTTATTATGGGTGAAGGGGTTGTTGACTTTTACAACGACATAATTCCAATTTGTTGGAGAGTACCCTTTTCTATAGAGATAGAAAACTAGGGTTTGAGCCAAATACACCATCTTCTTGAATTCTTTATTTTTCCTTGGTGGATCACCTCTAAAGGCCAAACGCTTGGGTGGCTAATGTTGATCTAAGGAAGGAACCAAACCCGGTGGATTCAAGTTGAGCGAAAAGGATTGGAGGTGAACTTGTACACGAGGAAGCTCGATCTTCAAGGTATGATTTTATTCTTTATCTTTTCGTTTAATTAATAATTATGCATAAAGGGTGATCCGGGTATATGGTTTGTAAATTTTTAAACTCTGATTTTACACGCTTTCGCACTTTTTATGCAATTTGATTGCGCTCATGAATATTACAAACCTAACAGTGGTATCAGAGCCAAACCTTTATGTAAATTATTAATTATTTTAATTTGATATGTATATTGATATGTGTTTAGAATAATTTAATTGGGTATAATTTGGTGTATAAAATTTATTTTTTTAAAAAAAACGTAATCAGTTCGCCTTTTTTTATAAAAGAGTTTTTGATTTCGGTAAAAAAAAAAAAAAAAAAAAAAAAAAAATTGGATGTGCCTATGCAGGTGGATCACGGAACTATTACACATATATTAAAGTTATTATCCATGCCTTAGCATGTTTTAGACTTGCAGTAGGTTTATGTTATGCATTTTAATAAATGGGTGCCACGTGATTATGTCCTTCATAAAGGTTACAGGATGATTATTTCGTTAATAATACATATATATATACTGCATACGGTTTTTTATATAATATATATATATATATATATATATATATATATTATTATTATATATATATATATAATAGTTATATATATATATATATATATACTATATATATATATATATATTATTCTTAATTATTTTATAATTAAAATAAAATATTTATTTTAATTTTAAAATAAAAGTTTATTTTAATATTAAAATAAAAAGATTTATTTTAATTTTAAATTAAATTTCATGCTAACTAATTAGAGTTGGAATTGGATTCCATGATAACTAATTGGAGTTGAAATTAGATTATATTTTTCCTTAAATAAAGGAGTTTATTTAAATATGAAATAAGATTTCATAATATTCAAAATAAAGGAGTTTATTTGTGAATAGGAAAAGAAAATCCGTGTTTCCTTAAATAAAGGAGTTTATTTAAATATGAAATAAGATTTCATATTATTCAAAATAAAGGAGTTTATTTGTGAATAGGAAATATAATCCGTGTTTCCTTTAATATTTTTTTTTTACATGGAATTGGATTCCATAATTAATTAAAATAAAAGAGTTTATTTTAATTAGAGATTTTTTTATTAATTGGAATTGGATTCCATAATTAATTAAAATAAAGGAGTTTATTTTGATTAAATATTTTGATTAAAATAAAATAGTTTATTTTATTCAAAATTGGATAAATTAAAATAAAATAGTTTTATTTTGATTTAAATTTGGATTAAAATAAAGGAGTTTATTTTGATTCAAAAATTAGATTTTATACTAACTAAATTTGCCCATTAAATGATATCAATATATATATTAAATGTTTGTTATTCATAAGATGAATGTTATTTATTGATCATATGATGATGTGTATGATAATAAATGGGATTGATTATGAATTATTGACGATGCGATTGGATTTTATTTTAGTTGGATGCATGAATGTATGGGTTTTATTAAATGAAGTTCACAGTACCTGCGTCTTCTCTAATTTTTCTTAATATAAATTCTATCTCCCTCCTATGTACTTCCCTTGATTTAGCGATCAAGGTTTCTATATATTTTAAAATAGTTTTGTAATAGGAATAGTTAGAATTAATTTTGAAGAATTAGAGATCAAGGAGCAAAAGGAGCAAGGAGCGCTTGAAGACCCATTTGTAATGGAGCCCTAAGTTTAAATGTAATAGTTATATTTAAATATTATTTCTTGCACCCCTAGGGTTTGACCTTTTAGTTCACTTGGTGGCTCTAGTAACCAAACTAGAATAAAAGTCCATAATCAATCCGGGTAGAATATAGTATTCTATATGTGCATGCTTATACTATATATATATTATATATTATGCAAACATGCTTCGCATGTTTATTAATATGACGCGTATTTTATATATATATATATATATATATATATATATATATACGTCATCTTGTATTAAAACAAGATGAGACAAATTAATAACAAACCCCTCAATTTTTTTATATTAAGTCCTAAGCGTTCAAAGATATTTGGAATATCGAACGTCGCCTTCTAGCATGATAAAATTAATAGAGTATTAAATATTTAATATGAGTTTGTTGTGTCACCACAAGGCAAGTATTAAGTATTTAAGATGTTAATTTATCACATTTGATGCTTATAAAGAAAATTGAACAATATTGTTTTGTTGTGTCACCACAAGGATGATATTTTTCTTTTTTGAATATATGGAGTGCTAGGTCCGACTTAACTTAGATAATTTTGATTCGGATGTGCCACCACTTGATCAAAATAATGTAAGAGGCAAAATACAAGGAGTTGCATAGTTGATGTAATTGACAAAAGTTGTCTACCTATTTATTTATATGTAGTTTGTTGTGTCACCACAAGGCTATATACATTTGAAATGGGATCCTTATTCTCACTAGCAAATCTTTAATTAGATTTTGCCGAACTATATATATTGAGGGTAATATAGTTTGAAGAAAATAGTGGGAGATACCAATTTAAAACAAGGCCTAATTTATTTTGGTAATTAATAAAAGAATGTATGTTAAAATGTTGTTAATTACAAATTCATTTACAGAATTTTACAATGTCTAAAAATTACTATCATTCTTGAAGCATATTAGATGCTAAATTAACCAGATCAATTAAACGGATTGGTTAAGGAATTTGAGAATAGTTCTCATGGTTTTGAAAAGCTATCTTATGTCCTTAATCGCCTATCCTCGCAATGGTTGCGAACCATATGCCTCTGAGGAAGAGATTGCTACTTTTAGAAAGTGGCAAGATGATGCACAGTTGGCTCAATGCATCATGCTCGCATCCATGAGTAACAAGCTTCAGCGTCAGCATGAAACTATGGATGTTTCTACTATATTCCTGCACATCGAATAGTTGATGGTGAGGAAAATAGGACTGATAGATATCAGATATCTAAGGAGCTCTTCTGATCTAGAATGGACAATGGCACTATAGTACGCACAAAAGTTCTTAACATAATCAATTTGATTGATCAATTAGGACAACTGGTTTTGTCGTGGATGGAGAGTTGAGCGAAGATTTGATCTTGCACTCACTCCCGGACTCCTTTCACAATTGTTGTGAATTTTTTCATAAACAAGCTAGATATCGACTTCGTTGATTTGCTTAACATGTTGAAAAATGATGAGAGTCACTTTCCACCAAGAAAGACCATGTCTTCTTGGTAGGGGCCAAAGGATCTTCCTCAAAAGAAGAACGATTCAAAGAAGGTATATAGAAAGGCAAAACAAAACGATAATAAGAACAAAATCGATACGGATAGCAAAGGAGTTTGCTTCCACGCAATAAGCTTCGGACACCGGAAAGAAAGCTGCGAGAAGCATCTTGCGAGAGGCTAACCAAAGAAGCTTAGTGAAGTTTCGGTTCATAATCTGATTTTTTGTTCATGATTGAAATAAATTTTCTTTAAGTCAAGGTTCTACTTGGGTATTGGATACTGAGCTTTGGTTATCATAAATAGAGATTTATGAAGGGACCAAGCAGTAGAAATCTAAACAAATATAAGTAATCCTATGTGGGAAATGTAGCAAAGGTTGCCATATTAGCCATAGAAACTTATAGTTTAGCAATGCCTACGGACAAATCTATTAAGTCGATAAGTTGTTATTGTATTCCGAGTTCTTGTTAAAAATATTATTTCCATTTTATTGTTGGACAATGAAATCTTTGGTATTATAATTAAGAACAATTGTTGTTCTATTTATAATAATAATGTTTTGTATAGAATGGAATATTACTAATAATTTTGTATACTTGACTTACGTGAAAATATATTTTGTATATTGAACAAACTAGTATAAGAAAAGGAGATGATCATTCAAAGAGTTGAATGTATGTATTTGTTGAAATACAAGTGTGAATTATTTGAAAGGTTCAAAGAATTCAGAAGTGAAATAAATTGGCAAAGTATTAAGATTCTTTGATTAGATCAAGGAATAAATACTTGTGCAATAAGTTTTTAGATCATCTCAAATGGTTTTCTCACATGGGCCCTCTCGATATGCAATAATTGATTGATGTATCTAAAAGGAAAAATCGTACCTTGTTGGACATGGTGCGGTCCATAATGATTTTACCGACATTTCAGTATCCCTCTAGGGTCATGTCCTAGAAATGGCTGCATATCTACAAAATGGTAACCTTAAAATCCGGCCCCAAGACTCCATAAAAGTTATGGATGGGGGAGGATTCTAATCTTAAGTATGTTAAGATAAGGGTTTGTCCAACTTATGTGAAAAAGGTTTCAAAAAGATAAGCTTGGGACAAGATTTGACAAGTGTAGATTTATGGGACATCCTAAAGTAAGTTTAGGGTATATGCTCTATAATCCTACTTAGCAAAGGTGTTTGTTCTGAAACACGCGCCTTCTAAGATAAAGGTGTTTATCATTGAAGGGGCTAGTGGGAGGATAATAGATCTTGAAGAGTTCAAGAACCACAAAACACTATAAGTCAAATAAGAGGAACTCAGTAGATAGACCTATTGTACCACAATCCGAATCGTAAGTGCGGAATAGTCACCAAGATACCTAGGAGGTATGGATTCATCATGGATGATGATGATGAGGCACGCATCATAGAAGATGATGATCCAGAAGTTACATTCGATGAGTAAACTTCCGATTAATACAAAAGGGTCGATGGGAGCGTCGTGACATTCCTAATATTATATGTTGATATACTACGGATAAGGAATGACATACTAATGCTACAATCGATAATGATAAAGTTGTCTAAACATTCCACCATGAATGGTTTGGGACGAGTATCTTAATTGGGGATAAAATCTATATAGATAGATCTGAGAGGATGCTCGACTTAACCCAAGGAACGATATTCATTTGATGCTAAAGTTGTTTAGCATGGCAAACTCCAAGAGATGTCTCATGTCGATGAGCTATGGAGTGTATCTCTTTAATAGTCCCCACAGACTCCTGAAAAGAGAGGTCGCATGAGTGACAATCATGTATGCAATGAAATGTACGAGACCTGATGTTGATCAGTCATATTCGGGAGAAGTTCACTATGAGTCAGTGAAAAACATCTTAAAGTGCTTAACCAACACTAAGGATGTGATCATATTCATGGTGGGTCTAAATTAAAACTAGAGGGCTTAATGCACTCAAGTTTTTTGCAGACGGACCAAGATGATGGAAAATCCACTTTAAGGTAAAGCGTTATCTTGAGCAGATTAGTGCGGTGAATTGGAAAGGTTCCAAACAACGAAAGAGTTCTTTGGTTTAGTGATAAAGACAAAGTATATAGCTATAAATGAAGGCGCAAGTTGATTGTTTGGATTAAAAGTTCATTACGAACTAGGAATAGTTCCTAAGTCTCATCTTGGATCTAAACATGTGTTGTGGCACTTTCATTTGATTATTAGAATCATTGAAAGATGGGAAATCACTATAGAGAGAGTGGACTCTCAAGAACAACATTACATATCCATTAACTAAAGCTTATCCAACGTGCCAGGATAATCGTCACTTAGAGAAGAAGAGTATAAGATACCATGACGATTGGCTTTAGTGCAAGTGGGAGATTGAAAGTAGTATGCACACAAGCCAATCATGTTTGATGATAAAGCATATACTTTATAACAATCTTATTCATTTATTAATAAAAAGTATTAATTTATTAAAGGCTTTTAATTATCTACATGATCTTTGTTTTATAATATGTGATAAACCCATAGTTTTAAGCAATACTTTTAGAATAATGATGATGATCATTCTAATGAGATTTAAATTCTTAGAAAGCTTAAAACTAAAATAGTTCCCAATCATTGGATTACTAAATTGGGGATTAGTGAATCCGGATAGATTGGTACATCGTTGCTTGCTCATTGGATGAGGATGATTGATCTCATGATCATTTGTGTGGAGACACTAAAGCAAGTATGTAGGTGCTTATTAGAGAATAAGTTCACTGAACGTTGGCTCGCTAAGGAATACCTAATGGAGTTTTATTTGCTGTCAATAGGAATTCTGTAGTGATAGTAATCAAGTAATCCTTAGACTTGAGATCATCATAGTATCTTGTGTATGATGAGTTATACTTTGACTTATTCCTTAAGACCCTTAGGGTATATCAAAGGGTATGCTTGGGTATAATAAGTTGTACATGGAGATAATGTATGATCAATAAAGAATCTACCACTTCTAATAAAAGAAGAGAATGTCCTATGTGATTCGATAAATGACAACCCAAGAGTCCTTGGCGGCGAATGAAATTAGAAAGGAGTTTCTAATTTGCATTATTTGGAGTTGTGCATTTAAGAATCGAAATACATATAATTAAATAAAATAAGACTTGACAGTAATTCCATGTCTTATATTTAATTGGGACATTGTATGGTGGAAGGATTGAATTGTACGGTAACTATTTACTCAAATGTTCTTTTATGATTAATGTTGAAATCTATATTATCTGGAAAGTCGTTGATCGCTAGGGAGGCTTATCCCTATTGTAGAATAAATATTATTTATTTAAATAAATTAATTGTTTAATTTATTTATTTAAATAAGATTAGAATTGTTCTAATTGATTTATTCACAACCGGTTTAATATGGAGAACCTAAAGGGTCACACCATTAAAGGAAGAATAATTATTTAAGAAGTTAATGGCATAATCGTAATAATATGTTATGTATATTTAATTTAATCTATGGTGATAGAATAAATTAAATAGCTTAATATTATTATTTAATATTTTAGAAATATTAAATATAAATTAATAAGAGAGTCTTATTAATATTATTACAATTATTATTATTTTAATTTCTAAAAGAGTTTAGGAATTAATTTAATATAAGTACTCTCATTTATTCCTAATAAGATTAGGAGGTTAAATTAATTAAAAGAGTTTAATTAATTATCCCTAATAAGATTAGGGAGATTAATTAATTAAAAGAATTTAATTAATTAATAAAACCCAATTCCTTAATTGTTAAGGTGGGTTGCCCACATCTATTAATAAGAGGAGTCTTATTATGGGTGAAGGGGTTGTTGACTTTTACAACGATATAATTCCAATTTGTTGGAGAGTACCCTTTTCTATAGAGATAGAAAACTAGGGTTTGAGCCAAATACACCATCTTCTTGAATTCTTTATTTTTCCTTGGTGGATCACCTCTAGAGGCCAAACGCTTGGGTGGCTAATGTTGATCTAAGGAAGGAACCAAACCCGGTGGATTCAAGTTGAACGCGAAAAGGATTGGAGGTGAACTTGCACCTGAGGAAGCTCGATCTTCAAGGGTATGATTTTATTCTTTATCTTTTCGTTTAATTAATAATTATGCATAAAGGGTGATCCGGGTATATGGTTTGTAAATTTTTTAAACTCTGATTTTACACGTTTCCGCACTTTTTATGCAATTTGATTGCGCTCATGAATATTACAAACCTAACAGTATGATAATGGCAAAACACCCTTCCAAAGTTGGGTTCGCCTCACCCTATTTGATTCACCAAATATAACTATTAAATGTCGTATAAAAATACAACACACTTATCTAAAGTTCTCAATAAAATTATTTCCAAAATTTAATAAAGAATGAATACGAAGGGTCATTCACCATGCATGCGGTAGTCCGCGTAGACATGTTATTCTAACAGAATAATAAAGAATAGAATAACAGAAGAATTTCACAATGCATATGGTAGTCCGCATAGACAGGTTATTCTAACAGAATAATAAAGAATGGAATAACAGAAGAATTTCACCATGCATACGGTAGTCCGCGTACACAGGTTATTCCAACAGAATAATAAAGAATGGAATAACAGAAGAATTTCATTATTCATACGGTAGCCCGCGTATACAGGTTATTCCAACAGGATAATAAAGAACGGAATAACAACCTTTACGAGTATTGAAAGAAAATAACTCTCTTCATGAATACGAAAGAAATAATACCCCTTACGAATATTAAAAGAAAATAATATTCATACTAATACGAAAAATAATTTCTCTTCAGAATATGAAATAAATAATACCCCTTACGAATATTAAATGAAAATAATATTCATACGAATACGAAAAAAAATTTCTCTTCAAAATATGAAATAAATAATACCCCTTACCTCAGAAGAAGACTGGATACTAGAATAGTGAAGTAGCAGACTTCAGTTCTTCTTTCTCTTTATAACTTCTCTCACTATAGCTTCTCTCTCTATAATTGCTCTTGTGAGTCTTAGTGAATTGGTGAGAATGAAAGAAGAATGAGCTTCTATTTATAGGAAAACATAGTTTCGATAATTGCACATTTTGGGGCTCAAAATATTACAGTATAATACCTTCATATTTTCTTTCATTTTTAATTTAGTCCTGCAAGTATTATCAAACTTGCACCACATCCCCTAATAGTACATCATGTGAATCAATAGTACAATCATGTGAATAAATAGTTCTATACATGTGAAAAAAATAATTACAGTATAGTACCTTCATCTATACCTCCATTTTTAATTTAGTCATGCAAGTATTATCAATATTGCACCACATCCCCTCATAGTACATTTATGTGAATCAGTAGTACACACATTTGAACAAATAGTTATAAGCATGTGAATTAATAGCAATTAATTGCTCATTTATCCGATTAATTACCCGATTGGTCAATATAACCTCCAGATATCAATTATTATCGGAATAGATGTCGATTTCTATTAACACTAATAATCCCAACACAATAGAAATATTAATTTCATCTTTAATCAACACGAACTTATTCATCATTAATATTATAACTCACAATATTTAACAACCAGATCATTCCCAGGAAAGAGGGGGCTTTCCGATAAGGATTTCTCCCTATTGGCGCGCAATTAGGTGACCAAACCTCACATTGACAGAACTTTCTAGACATTGTCAATATTACAAATAATAATATGAATAACTTTGTCGTCTCAATTATTAATTTAATAATATAAAATATCGAGACTGTGACAATAATTGAATCAATAATATGAGAGATATTATACGGACCAATTCTTGTAGAGTGATAATAGAGTATAAATTGGTTGAAAGACTTCTCACATAAGCATCAATAATAAATATCGTGTGCTACTATGCAATCACGCGTATTACTGTACTTTTACTATCGGGTAGTTCAACAGTTTAACGGTAAAACTTTCGCCATTATTTTTATAAAAAGATAATTCTGTCGTTTTCTAACTCCCACAGTTATTTCGTTGTGGGGTCCACCAATGATGGTGTCGTCGTACAGATATTCCCTGATAAAAAGAATATCCCCCGACCAAACGAATATTCCCCGACACAACGAATATTATATATCAACTTGCTTACTTTGAAAAATTTTCAAATATCACCCTTAACTTTAACCTTTTATCAATTTAACCATTTACTAAATAGAATAATAATTATCAGAAAATTTAATACTTTCATTTCGTAAAATTCGGGGTCTTACATATTTGATGTCTTGGAATGCTCAGAGGAGCAAAAGGTTCCCTTTGCCACCTTCATGTTAAGCTAGAGAGAGCGGACATCGGTGGAAATCGAAGAAAAAGCGTACTCTGCCGCCGCACTAAAGATGTCTTGGGAGAAGTTTCAAGAACTGTTCAATGACAAGTACTTTCCTCAAAGTATTCGTCACATGAAGGATGTAGAGTTCATAAAGTTGGAGCAAAACAATATGACCGTGTCGCAGTATGAAGCTAAGTTTGCCGAGTTATCCCGGTTTACGTCCCACTTGGTTGATAATGAGGAGAGAATGACGCGGATGTTTCTAAGAGGTTTGAAACCTGAGATACGTTAATACCTCATTTCTCACAAACTTTGTTTATATTCAAATGTTGTGAATAGGGCTCAATTATTGGAGCACGATAATTAGCCAGCCCAACCAAAATATAATGACCAACAACACGATAATAATCGTACCGGTGGCAATGACCATCGGAATAATGATAACCATCGTAGAGGAAGTTATCATGCCAGAAATGGCAACCACTTCGGTGGTAATCATGGCCAAGATAATAGAAGTAATTATTCAAGTGGAAAATTCAGGAACAGAAGATTTAACGATGATGGGAAGACGTCGGTGAAGCGACCACCGGCGCCAAAGAACAAATTCTAGGGAGGAGAACGACCGCGGTTAGATGCTACTGAGATCACGAGAGGAGGGACACATAAGTCCAAACTATTCACAGCCTTCCAAGGTATGTTTTAGTTGTGGAAAAGACGGTCACATAGCTCGATTTTGTCCTGTAGCAAAATTAAGTCCAGCGGGGATGGTGGCACCAAAGACAGATACGGACAAAACAAAGTATGCGGTTTCAGGAAGAGCATTTTTCGTGACTTCTAAAAAAAGTTAGTAACCCGAACGAAGTTATCACGGGTTAGTTAATCATAAACTCTAGCGAAGTCTATACCTTATTTGATACCGGTTCTACCCATTCTTTTATTTCTCCTACTTGCGCTCAACGTTTAAATTTAACTTCGGAGAAATTAGACTTTGACTAATCTGTTGAAACTCCGTTAGGAGAAACCTTCATTATATGTGCTATCCAAGTCTTGGATGAGCATCACAGTTTTTAAATGATATTTCTATCGTTAATAAATTTCCCAACGTATTCTCGAAGAACTTCCTTGCCTACCCCAGAGCGTGAAATTGAATTTTGTATTGACCCCAGTTCAAAACCCATTTCTAAAACCCTTAAATATTTTTCCACCCCGAACGAATGTATTATGCGCCAAAGACGTTGGCTTGAGCTACTGAAGGTTACGACTATAACATTCAATATCATCGTGGAAGAGCGAACGTGGTAGCTGACGCGTTGAGTAGAAGATCGTATGCGGTTACGAGTGTGACGTTGTTAACACAAAAACCCATTTCGTATAACTTATAAATGATGAAGATAGAGTTAAAGACTCTAGGGACCCACGTGGTGATATCAAATATACGAGTAGAATTGACTTTAATCGATAAAGTTAAAAGTCGCTCAAGTTACAGACCCGGAGCTGATGAATGTGAAGAAGAATGTTCAAGAGGGCGTTATTCTAGAAGCAAGAATCGACGAAGAGAGTAAATCTCAACCCTCGATTTAATTGGGCCATTCGAAATCCTCGATCGAGTAGGAACTGTGGCCTATAGACTCATTTTACCGCCGAGTATGTTGCGTGTTCATAACGTTTTTCACGTATCGATGTTACGTAAATATGTGGACGACCCGAACCACATTATTAAATTAGAACTAGATGAGATAGCAGAAGATTTAACGTATGAGGAGATACGTGTTAAAATCTTGGATAAAAAGGATCATATTCAACACTCAAAGGTTATACCTCAAGAGTTAGAATCTAAACAAGGTATCCTCAACTCTTCAACATACCAGGTACGTACGTAAATTTTGAGGACGAAATTTCATAAGGAGGGAAGATTGTAAGACCCCAACTTTTATGAATAAAGATTAATTTTTCTCGAAATATATTTTTGAATATTATGGTGTGGATTTGATATAATGTTATAGTTGTGGATAATATTTACAAATTTTGCAAAGTAAGCAAGTGGTTATAAAATATTCGATTGGTCGGGAAATATTCATTTTAACAGGGAATATTCGTACGACGGCACAATCATTGGTGGACCCCACAACAGAAGTTTTGTCGTAGTTAAAAAATGACTAAAATATTTTTAAAAATAACGGCGAAAGTTTTACCATTAAACTATTGAACTACCCGATAGTAAAAGTACAGTAATACATGTGGTTGCATAGTAGAACACAGTATTGATTATTGATGCTTACGTGAGAAGTCACTCAATTATACTCAATTATTGCTACAGTAATTGCTGCATAATATCTCTCATATTATTAATTCAATTATTATCACTGTATCATCTATATAATATTTAGTATTATTAAATCAATAATTGAGACGACAAAGTTATTCATATTATTATTTGCAATATTAATGATGTCTAGAAAGTTCTGTCGAGGAGAGGTTTGGTCACCTAATTGCGCACCAATAGGGAGAAATCCTTATCGGAAAGCCCCCTCTTTCCTGGGAATTATATGGTTGTTAAATATTGTGAGTTATAATATTAATGATGAATAAGTTCGTGTTGATTAAAGATGAAATTGATATTTCCATTGTGTTGGAATTATTAGTGTTAGTAAAAATCGATAACTATTTCGATAATAATTGATGTCTGGAGGTTATATTGACCAATCGGGTAATTAATCGGATAAATGAGCAATTAATTGCTATTAATTCACATACTTATAACTAGTTATTCACATGTGTGTACTATTTATTCACATGCATGTACTATTAGGGGAGGTGGTGCAAGATTGATAATACTTGCATGACCAAATTAAAAATGGAGGTATAGATGAAGGTACTATACTGTAATTATTTTTTTCACATATATGGAACTATTGATTCACATGATTTTACTATTGATTCACATGATGTACTATTAAGGGAGGTGGTGAAAGTTTGATAATACTTGCAGGACTAAATTAAAAATGAAGAAAAAGATGAAGGTATTATACTGTAATATTTCGAGCCCCAAAACGTGCAATTATTGAAACTATATTTTCTTATAAATAGAAGCTCATTCTTCCTTCATTCTCACCAATTCACTAAGACTCACAAGAGTAACTATAGAGAGAGAAGCTATAGAGAGAAAGAAGAAGAGAAGTCTGCTACTTCACTATTCCAGTATCCAGTCTTCTTCTGAGGTAAGGGATATTATTTGTTGTATTCGTAAGGGGTATTATTTATTTCATATTCTGAAGAGATATTATTTTTCGTATTCGTATGAATATTATTTTCGTTCAATATTTGTAAGGGGTATTATTTATTTCATATTCTGAAGAGATGTTATTTTTTGTATTCGTATGAATATTATTTTCATTCAATATTCTTAAGGGGTATTATTTCTTTCGTATTCGTAAAGGATATTATTTTTGTTCAGTATTCATAAGGAATAATATTTTCTTCCATACTCTATAGTATGTGAGTAATATTATTTTGTCTCATATTCCTGATTATACCCTCATTCTATTAAAGTATTGCTTCTATACTCCATGAAATTAATAGAATATCCTTGATATTTGCGCTTCATCCAGTATCTTTTCATGAAAATATTATCTGAGTTTTTTTTGATAATTATTGATCTTTTCATGACGGAATACTATTCATGAGTTACTATTTATGGGTTACTATTCACCCAGTTACTATTCACTCAAATATTATTCACTTAGGTATTCGGGGCACTTTTTATGCCGGAGTACTATTCACGAGTTACTATTCACGGGTTATTATTCACCCAGTTACTATTTACTCGAATAATATTCACTCAGGTATTCGGGGCACTTTTCATGCCGGAGTACTATTCACGAGTTACTATTCACGGGATACTATTCACCCGGAAGATATATTTCTTTTCTGTCCAAATTATTTTTGATACATGAATATTATTCTTGAATTTTACTCCACAAAGCAGTATCATGTTGAAAATTTGGATTTTTTTAAACTTTGGATAAATTTAAAGTCTTTAATATTTATCCTTGATTTCGTTTGATTAATGCTTATATCATTGTCATTATCCTCATGCTTATATTATGATGAAAGTCATCTTTAGCTTACGTGCATAGATGGACTGTTGATTGGTATGATTTTGACCAGGGATCATTCGGTATAATCATGACCCGTAATGTTATAAATGATGTGAGAAAAGTCCTCATTGGCCCGTAGTGCATTGATGGATAGTTATTAGTATGATTATGACCAGTGATTATTCGGCATAATCATGACCATTGATGATTACATGAATATCCTTGGCCCGTAGTGCAGGGATGATTCGATGATGTGGTTTATTTATTAAGCTGAGTCTCAGCGATAAAATCGATGATAAACTTTTAAATCATAGAAGATAGTAGATATCATGCTCTACTTGACTCTTCTAATGGATTGCTTATTTCGCTGCAGTTGTTGGTCTAAAACTTATTATCTATTATATTTTATCAGTTGTTATACTGTTGAAGGCTAAGGATAATTTATTCTGCATTATCTTAGTCATAATATTTCTTACTGGGCTAGTTGAGTTCACCCTTTTGCTTTCATTGTTCTCTTCAGGAAATGAGAACATAGCCGAAACTAGTCGGGGAACAGAGTGACGATCCGAGATGGTGGCTATAGTAGTCCTCACTATTTTATGAAATAGTGTGATAATAAATGTAATGAGGACTTCATTTGAGTTTGAATACTGTCTATGAGACAATATTCGCGTAAAACTCTAAGCTACGCTGTTGTCGTATTGTATAAAAGAAGTTTGTATTTGATTTATGTACCATGTATTTGGCGACTCAAGATGGGTGATGTATACCTATTTTGGGGGCGTCACGATCATATATATGAATGGCAACTCTTAATTGGAGTTTCTGATTCCATCATGATGGTAGTGTATAAATAAAACATATATATTTAACACTTTATAACATTCCTGACTAACATATAATTTTTTGGTTACTAACAAAAACAAAAATGGTTACCAAATGTGTATGTTTGGATACCAACTTAACATTTCAACTTAAATAGCTGATGCATATTGTTTTGGACCAATTTTTTTTAACTTTCTTATTCATTAAAAATAAATAAATGGTTACCTCTATATGCACAACAAGTCAAAAGCCATAAAATAACAGTAACCAAATAGTTACATAACAGTAACCAACATATAATACATAAGTAACCAAATAGTTACATAAAAATCAAATAGTTACAAATAAGTAACCAAATGTGTATGTTTGGATACCAACCTAACATTTCAACTTTACTGGTTGATGCATACTGTTTTCGGCCAATTTTATGTCAATTTGCTTACTCATAAAAAATAAATAAAATGGTTACCTCTATATGCAAAACAAGTCAAAAGCCATAAAATAACAGTAACCAAATAGTTACATAAAAGTAACCAAAATATAATAAATAAGAAACCAAATATTTACGTAAACGTAACCAGAACAGGTTTTAATGGTGATCAAAACATAAACAACCTGAATATTCAACCCAGTTTAGGCAACCCATGTATACTCTCACATGTACATTTAACACTTGATATATATCCCGATACATGCGTGTAACTGTCTGGTTACTACCATAAAATAAAATGGTTACCTTTCTATATATGTTTGGTTACCAACTGCACATATCAAACAATCACTACAAGAAAATCAGGCTATAGCGACGGTCGACGACCATCGCTATAGATAAAAAGACCGTCGCTATAGGATATAGCGACGGTCGGCGACCGTCGCTATAGAAGCCGTCGCTGAAACCTATAGCGACGGTCTTTTTTCTTATAAGCGACGATTCGGACTGCCGCTAGAAAACTCCACAAAACGCTGCTTGAAGGTTTTTACCGACGGTTAGAAAGTGGATATACCGACCATGGCGATGATGAGTCGCTATAGAAAGATTTGGTCAGAGCTATTATGCGATGGCCGTGGCCGTCATTAGATAGTGAGATTTGGCTATGAGCTATTGCGACGGTCACGACCAGTCGCTATAGGTGAGATTTGGTCAGTGAGCTATCTGACGGTCGTGGTCGTCGCTATAGATTTAGATTTGGTCAGAGCTACTCTTTATGACGGTGCGTGTGGCCGTCGCTATGTATTTAGATTTGTCAGTGAGCTCTTCTGCGACGATGGCCGTGGTAAATCACTATATCTTCCCAAATTTTTAAAAAAAATCTTGTTTCTATACAATAATTTTATTTATTTTTACTGTTAAGAAACATAACCACATTCAACCATCCAATCAATATAACATTTACAACTAAAAGAATAAAACAAATAAAGTCTATTAATGTATAATATCATCTAAATATACATAACCATCCAAAATCATCATTATTATGTATCAAAACAAAGACATAACCAACAAACATTTAACATATTTTTAGTATCACATCTAACAAATTTTATCAAAATAGTGTTACATATAACAAATTTCAAAGACGACGTGACATGTCACAGGTCCTCTATAGGATTATTTGATCCGCTAATATCACCATTATCTCCTTCTGTGTATCGATCCTACAAATTAATTATCAAGTGAACTTGTTAATCCATAAAAACATAATGATAGCCCCAAAAATTTAAGTATAAGTGAAGTGAGAGAGCAACACCTGATTGTTGGATTGAGCATTTGGAACTGATGAATTCTTCATAAATTCTGTCATAATTGATAATAGTTCATCCACTTTCCTTGCAGATCATCTCCTTTTTCCCCGCACCTTTTCAACTCGACTTTCAATTCTTGATTCTCACGTTGTACCTCATTATTTGTGTCACGAGGCCCCAAGTGTTTGTAGTCATGGCACCAACTCCACCTCTTGTCAAGTCTACCATATCGCTCTGGTCCAAGAACTTGTCAAGTATATCATTCCGTCTGTACTTCTCGCTTTCACCAATCGATTCACGAGTCTTCTTTAACTCAATAATTTTTTCCGTGAAAATATATAAGGCAAATTATACACAACTTAAATATACAAGGCAACTTAAATATACAAGGCAATTCAACATAACTTAAAGAAGAGTAGCAAATAATAGTAGTAATTCTGTTATGTTATTCTATTCCACTTACTTAAATGTTCCTTCTTTATATATTGGTTACCTATTTAGACATTGTTCTTGAGATACCATCTTGTATTTAGCTTCCTGAGTATTGAAAATTAAAATAATTACACTACAACAATGAGTATTGAATTTTAAAGAGTGAGAGATTGATTTTTCATCATTGCCACATTTCCCTTTGCTCTTCCTCATTGGTTGCATACCCCATATGCAAACAACAAACATATAGCTTGAAAATTAAAATAATTACACTAATACAAACTAGAAGAGAAGTAACACTATATTTGTTGAGGTCTATATGATATTGTTTCCCTGATATTCTTTTCTGCCTATGAAAAGTCTTCCTGAGTTGTTCATTCCTGATCTTAGGGGGAGAGAATTAGTCCGATAAATGTCAAGTTCTGACATCATATGTTTAGCTAGGAACTGCATGTATGGCTATTTTGACTCTACTTATAAGGTTGGACGTGCATTGCTTTGTCCCATATACAACATGTTCAATGACATTAATTTAGTGTGTAATATAGTAGCTGGCAACTATTTATGTAGAATCATTCAATTTAATTTATTCATTCGTCTGTGTTTTTATAAAATGAAATGGTCTCTCTATTTATGCTTACTAATTTATTTTGTTGATCTTTTGGGAATTTGATACTCTAGTTTAGTGACTAATTTATTAATGAACAAATTAAAGGTCTATGCTTCTAGGAACATATTAAAGTAGGAAGTTTTTCTTGGTGCCTCCATAATGTGACTTAACTATATTCTTGTAGGGATCATGATTTAGAATCGAAAAGGCCGAGTTTAAATTCATGTAAATGAATGCTCTAAAACAAACTCACACACACACACGAGGGATAAAGAGTTAAAAAAAAAAACCCATTGTTTGAGGATTGATAAATACGCACCACATTCGAGGATGCTCCGGTAAAATTGAGTTATCACTTGAGTGTGGGATTTGTATATACATATCTCCTTTCGATCAATCTCTTTTTATTTATTTGGTACTACAAATAAAACAAAAATAGTTCATAATTAATAATAATACTCTATTTATAAAAGTCTAATACATGATTAACGATAAAAAATATTGAAATAACATCAAATATTACCAATTCATGCTTCTTTTTTGGAATTGATTTAGTGCCCAATGTATGACCTACCAACAATTTTTTTCGATTTTCACAATTTTTTGTTGCTATATCCTGCATTGTATGTATTTATAAATTAATAATAATATATAACAATAAGTAAGAATTGATAATACATAAATTAGAATAAACACAACCTGTGCATCATCAGTTAGCCAATAATCAACCAACGCAGTCCATTGATTAGGATTTACTCGATCATTGTTGATAGTATTACATTATCGATTTGGCACGGTCACCAGTGCACAAAATTATTACTCTTTAAGTTAGACTTCCAATCTCTCCACCTATTGTTCATGATAGTCACCGGTTTTCTCTTAGCATTGGGGTGATCTGTGGTAATCGTTTCTCTGAACAAACAAATTTACACATATATTAGTTTGTTTCAATGTGCTTAATGTCAAATTCTATAAAATGGTATGATTAATAACCCGAATTTCATCCCAAGCCCTTGTCATGTTAGCCTCTCATTATTGGACCATGTTGGAGTACTTATTGGAAAAATTCTCCATCATGAGCAAGACACCCGAGAAAAGTGGTTAACTTATTGGCCTCTCCCACAACAGGTTGACCATTTGCATCAAAAATTACTTTCTTGGGTGCATCGATATTTGACCATAATTTTGCTCCCATCGTTGGTCCACGCTTCCTCTTAGGTCGAGAACCTAAAAGAGAGAAAGAATCAAGATATATGAACTAAACAAAACTAAAATATAACATGAGGAACAACTTTCAAATGGTATACATAGACAATATAAAGGTGTATATAGGTAGAGGTTGTACTGATTTTGTGTTTTAACTGTTAGGGCTCTTAAAGTACGGATATTTCATAAATCCAACAACTGTTATTGATGATGCAAGTAGTAGTGATTTGAAATTTTTTGGGGTGAAACATCTTTATCTCTATGCTTGTTTTTGTGTAAACAAGCCGTGTAATTTCACAACACACATCAGCCGTGTAATGTATTTATTGCTTTTTGCTTCGCCAGGAAACCAAAGATGAACCAATGGTACTGCAATACCCATTTTAACATAGTTATAGCTTACATGACTTGGACAGATCAAAAAATCATTACAAACTGTGAATCAGTAAAGAAATTCTAACGTGCAAAACCTAAACAAGTAATTGTCTTGTAACACAAAATCAAGAAAATTTTCTTAAATCTGCAGCTATAAATTTCAATCAACTACAAAAGACATCACATAAATGACACACATAACATATAGATAGATACACATATATAAATATATATATATATAGAGGGATGGAGCATCTTTGGGGATTGTTGAGAACTTTTTGCTAAAAGAAAATAATTGATTCGGATGGGTAGATCAAAGAAAACTTCTGACAGGTGTGTGGAATGGAGAAGCGAATCGGATCTTTAAGATTGGAGAAAGAAATTTCGATGTGCTCTCAATTTCCTTTCCTCAGCTTCTACTAAGAGGAAGAGGAAGAGGAAGAGAAGAGAGGATCGTCGGCTTGGATTGAATCGAAAGCAACCCCAGGCAGGAAAAAAAGACCTTTCTACAATAGTATAGTAGTGAGTGCTCAATATTATCCTTCCAAGCCCGGACGGAGTGAGATGGAGTGAGAATCTTTGAAGAGGAGATGTAGAGTGAGTGAGATTCGATGACTAAGATCGAGCGGCGAATCGAGAGAGAGTTTGGTTTGGGGAAAGAACAATCTTGATAAAACGCCCCTTTGTTACCCTCGTTAAAATCCCAAAATAAAAGACCTATACTGACGGCCATATTGTGACCCTCGGAATAGAATACCTTGAGAGAAGTTTATCACCGAAGCCCACGTCGGACAAATGACCGTCGCTATATATATCTATTGCTACGGTTCTGCCCCGACCGTCGCTATACCTCGTCGCCATATCTTGATTTTCTAGTAGTGAATGTACCAGACACAACTTAGAAGTAACAAATACGAACCAACAAACAATATCACTTTCATTACTGAAAATATAATCAAATATGTATCCCATTTACATAAGCTCCAATAAACATCACAAACTCATTAACCATAAAAAATGGTTATATATATATCCAACAAAAAAATAAAATACAAAACACAATCCATAAGGACAGTACAACAACAACCAAACTAATCGAAATTTGGCACAAATCTTCCTGGAAATTCTCTATCAGTCTCATATTCTTCTAACTGCTTATTCCTAGCATGCATGTAGAGGTTTGTGCACAGTTTCTTCCAATACTGAGGAATAGGGAATGGAATAGGAATTTTAGCAAATTTCTGGTGAATAACATGTTCAGCAAAACAAATTGTGAACATCCCACAATCACTGTATAAACAAACAAAAGAAAACAAAAATCAAAACTAAAAATCAACCTAGATATAATAATTAAATAAATTTAAACATTGTAAACCTTACCCCTCAACTTGTTCAGGAACCCTTTCGGCAAATTCCAATTCTATTATGTCATATTCATCCTTGTTGAGATACGGTTCACTGCTAAAGTCAATGTCAGACATATCCTTCCAAAAACCACTCTTGCGCAGTATTGTTAGTAGAATGAAGATATAGGGTTCACAAACATCCATAATTTTGGTCTGCATTGTTTTCCTATTTGGCTGCAGAGAATTGTAAATTGTTAGACGTCTACGATGCACATCAAATGTCAACAAAAACCAATGGTCCGGTGATGACATGTGAATGGGGAAGAACACATAGTCAACATTTATCCATGGTGTGTTTACATTCATGAACAACCCATGGATGTATTCACCAATATCACCCTCCCTAGACAGAATACTCTTATCTGCATTTTTACTTGTATATTCCTCAAAAAGAGCATTCATCTTGCAATGAAACCAACAGTCTGTGGTCGTTACCCTTATATGAACACTATCGGAATGTCTGGCAAATTTACAAAAATAATATAACGCAACATTGATGTGCTGAACCAAAAAAAAAACCATAAGTTGCTGAAAAATGTAAATCTGTAATGAATGTAACCAACACTGTTAACACTAGTTACTGAACCAACTTAATAATGTAACCATAACTAGAAAAACATGATTTAAAAAAATAACTCACATCATCGTCTAACCACTGTCCAGAAGTCTTTAATTTGTAGAACCACATTTTTGATGATATTAGGACAGACCCAAATACATAAGCAAGTTCAATTTTGTCATTCTTTCCAGGAAATTTGTCAGTCCTTCAATATAAAAACATATTAGTATACATAACTAACATTAACAATTACCGTATTAGTATTCACACTACCCAAATTAGACTTGAACATTCAATAATTAACAATCTAATCAACAACTGAATTGTAAACATTTACCTGATAACCAACAAATATTAATATAATAACTATAATCAAATAGTAACCAATACATAACAAAATAGTAAACAAAACATAAAATAATAGTAACTAGGCTATAATTTAATAGTAACCAAAATGTAAACATCATGTAATCAACCATAATTTAAGCGACTTTGAATGTACTTAAACAAATACCTAGTAATAAAATATAATATAAAAGTAACAAATACTTTACTTGATGGAGCATTAACATAAACCAAATATAACATAATAGTAATCATAATATAATATATTAGTAACCAAAACCTAATATAACAATAATCATATTATAATATGATAGTAAATCAAACAGAAATATAATATAATCTAGACAATTTAAGCAACCTGTGTATACCTAACAATTACATATTAACCAATATATAATCTGATAGTAACCAAAATCCCATTTTGATAGCACAAAAATAGAATCCAAATCATAATATAATAGTAACCATACCATGATCAAGCAGTAACAAGAACACAATATAATAGTAACCATAACATTTATTTAATATTAACCATATGTTTCTACATGAAAACAAAATAAATTTGTTTCACAAAAAACTATAGCATTGTTAAACAACAAAAAATAAACATTTTCCTGTTGTTTAGTCCAATTTTAAACCATTGTTCAAACAATGCCTCTTCATATATCGACGGCATAGCCATACATACTTTGGGGAATGCAGAAAGACGTGCAAGTATTTCACTAGCACCCACGGCAGTAGACGATGAACCAGCCAATCCAAACTTTGTTGTATATGGAGACTACAAAATGACACTCTTTGCATGTTCACGAATGTGTCTACCACCCGACTTTATG